>JAOXNO010000013.1:131650223-131669093 GCA_028565335.1 Limnodromus scolopaceus
AACCCCTCCAGGGATGGGGCAGCCACAGCTTCTCTGGGCAACCTGTTCCAGTGTCTCACCACCCTCACACCAAAGAAGTTTTATATGGTGTATGTTTACACCATACATTTGAACAAAGCTCTAGAAACTAAGTAGACTGGATTAAAGTCTTCTTAAAACTCATTTTTTTTCTGCCTTCTCAGTACAGAACAGATATAGTAAATTGTCTTTCCCGTTCCTGATGCACAGCAGAAGTTATAATGCCACGTCATACTTACGGCAAAGCTTTAAAAAAATATTCTGCGGAAGCTTGCACTTGTAAATCTGCAAAAGGTTGGGTTTTGTTTTGGTTTTGGTTTTTTTTTTTCTTTTTTTGCAAATTGCCCAATTTATATGATGAGCTGTAAAAAAGAGAACAATTCTCCCAGGCGCTGCAGTGCTGAGTCACGCGCTGCAGGATCACCCAGGCATCGCTTCCCTGGAGGATCATGCTGTTACCCTGGGGAAACTGCAGCACGTTCGTCCCTCCCTCTTCATGACCATTCATGAAAACACCTACTCCGTCTTTTGCTGCTGCGGGCAACCTCTCTGATCTGCGTTCTGGCAGGAAGATACTTCGCCCCTTCTGGTTTAACTTTTTTGAGCTTGAGAAATGTAAGTGGCCTGAGACACCTAATGAGCTTTCTACCTGCCCAGAATCTAAAGAAAGACCGTGACTATTGCCTTTGGCTGCTTCAGACAAAAGGCTTCATTAAAATAATTACTGTGGGTTGCTTTTCATTTACTTTAGACCGATGCTGACTGCTGAGTTCCCAGTGTACAAGTTTCAGCAGCAGGATGGCAACAGCCAGAACAGAAACTCGCCTGTTGCAGATGCGTGTCAGATATTAAACAGATATAAATTAGGCTAGCACTATTAATTACTTTGGAATGAGTTCGCGGTAAGTGTTTGTTTATATTAAGGTTTTGCTCAGTGAACGTGAAGAATTCAGGCTTTCATTAATTGCAAAGTGATTTCTGAGGCTAACGATAATTAGAGTGTTGAAAGAGCAGTGCAGACAATTTCACTTAAGAAAAATATAAAGGCACAAAGGGTTTGATCGCTGGAAATTGCTTCTGTTTAAAGCTATCAAAAGTCAGTCCTTGACAGATATGTTCACCACCCATGCAGAATTAGGTCTGACACCCCCCCACACCCCGTTTTCATGGTTAGGACTTTTTAAAGCGCCCAACACCACAAGCGTTCATACATGTGATTTCCTTCACAGACGCAAGTAAATATTCAGCCATGGTGCTGCTAATACGTACAAAATTATTTACCTTCTTTAAATCCTGAAGGATCAGGAGCTGTCTTTGCCGCATAAAGCTGACATTTAACTCCTCAGGTAAAAGAGATTTTCAATGGTGCCTACGGGCTTAAAATAATGCTCACAATTTTACGGAAAATATAAGGAAAATGTTACTCCTTACGGCAATATTATTTCTTTTGGCAACTCTTTCCTTGATCACACCGAGCTCAGCGTGATTTGAAAACTACACGAAAGTTAGACCACAAGGTTAATTCCAGTTCTCCGAGGAATCCTCTGTGCTCTTTCTTGCCCCCTGCACTGTGCAAAACTCCGTCTAATTCCCACTCCCCCGCGACCCTCGCTGGCAGATAAGTGCTGTGGACAGTTTTCCTTCTTCTCATCACGCTGGAAGCCGGCCGGCATCCTCCTCCTCCCAGCCCAAAGACCTTGCCTGACATTCAGGGATCTGGGTTGGAAGCTGAGCTGCCGCCCTCCTCCGCTCCTCGCCAGGTGCCGGCTCCCACCGCCCCTCTAAGAATATTACCAAAAAATCCTCCTGGAGACCCAGTTAGCCTTAGGCCCTCATTCAGCCAAGCGGCGAGGCACAGCTTTTAATTTTAACTGCGATTGCAGCGGAATTGGATACGCACTTAAAGTTAATAGGTGTATTATTAAGTTCCACGAGGATCAGGCCATAATGCACGTGCCCCCGCTGGCACATAATGCTACACTTAACAAGGAACTGAAAAATCATCTTGAAACATCAGTATTATTTCTATTCTACAAAGTTCCAAACAGACCAACTTTTCCTTCTTTTTGTTATGTATCTATAGTCTAACAACTTCTCCCATGGAATCATTTTTAAAATGTCGTATTTTAAATCTCAGTATTCCCCTGGAAATGTGTAAGTACTAGCAATTTTGCCATGAAATTAAGGGCATAAATGAAAAATACCTTACCAATCCCATAATTTTTTCACAAAATTTATTTTCATTGGGAGGCCATTTTTAATTTAAGGTAGTAATTTTCTGCATAACATTTACCTACAGTATCCAGACAGCTTTATCCATCTCATTGTCAGGATGCTCAGCAAAGCCAGTGTTCTGCAGAGCAGAAAGTGAGGCACTGCTATTCCAGATGCCATCAGATCCCCTCCAGAAGACAATAAAACACTTGTTCAAGATCGGAGACCCCAATGCTGAAGTCAATAGACCTTTGTCATGCTTATCAGCTGGAAATGTAAAGTATTTGCTGCTCTGAAGAATTTGTATCCTTCCTTATTCTTTAAGCTGCATAGTATGTCCAGGGCACTTTCTGTCAAAAGAATTTATTATTTCTTCTTTAAGCTGTTGTAGCGACTTAGAAGGCATATAGGACAGATATTTTCCTGCTATTTCTGGGATATTAAGAACTGTAGCTTTATAGAAGCAAACACATAAAGAGTGACTGGAATTGTCCAAAATGAACTCAGGTCTTCCCTGCTGCGTTTTGCCTCGACTGTTTTTTGCCCTATTCTTTTCCTCAGTTCCCTCCCATTCCCATTGTTGCTCTCCTTATGGCACAGTAAGTATTTCAGAAGACCAGACTAGACCAGACTATTTCAGACTGACCAGACTAGAAGGTCATCCTTGACTCTTATAGCCTGTGAAGACTACCAGATTATAGAGAGGAGGTTTTTTTATACATCAAATTAAAGAGAAAGACTGGCATTTTGATTTTAAAAGAGGCTACACTTTGACTGTTCTTCACACCACACTTAAACTCTGTCACATCTATAATTTTCCTCTGCTGAATAAACCATGTGCTGGATGTCAGCTCAGAGTTCAGCTGAATCTAAACTTGACTGTATCCTGAATATTGAGTTTTTAATCTTTTGTCCCCCTCTGAAAGTTGTGCAGTGTCAGCTGTGGTTGTGCTGTGGTTGCTGGGTAAGGACTTGGCTCTATGAAATCAGTGGGGATTTTGCCACAGGACTTGGTCGGTCTAAGGCTTCACCCAAACTGTTCTATTGAGACCCCTTCTGTTTTGTTGTGTCCTGAATGCACTCACTACAGCTTTTAGATTTAGCTCTCAGACGAAACGCTTCACCTTCTTCATCAGATGAAAATAAGCTATATATATAAAAGCTTTTTAAGCTACACAGCACAGTGCCTTTTAACTACTTGAAGAACAGCAAAGGACAAAGCAAGCAAAATCTAGATTTGCTCATCTATTAAACTTTAATGCTAGGTATCAGGTTTATTTTCCAGACAAAATTATGTTACCAATGTAGAAATAAACAGGATACTCTTAGAACTGTATAAAGTATGGGTATTGATTTTCTGAAGCATAGCATTATGCACCTATTGCCTGACAAACTTTCTGGGTATATCATCGTGCAACAGTCTAGCCTTTGTTCAAAGCCTTACTCGTTCGTTTCTCTGATGAAAAAAATCAAATCTAGTGCAAAACCAGCTCAGTTTCTATGTGAGCCACTTTGCTTTGTCCTGTGTTTAGAAATGAAATGGAGTTGTCTTGGTCCGAGGGCTAAGGCATGCACGCTGCAAAGCTGCTGTCTCGTTCTCAGGCAGGGCATCATCAGGTGCTCAACCAAAAGAAAAAAAATCAGCTCAGCCTACCTGGAGCACCAGGCCTAGCCTACCATGTAGCAAACAAAGCAAGCGTTCAGAAATTCGACTTTCAGAAAGGCTGCTCAAAAACGTGCAAGAATTGATGAAAATGCAAAGCAGACTACAGTGACTCCTGGTTAAAAAAAATATTAGACACATTCAAATGAGCTCAGCCGAAGAGCTGGATGTTAGGACTAGAGGAAACGGCCTCAAGTTGCACCAGGGGAGGTTCAGGTTGGGTATTAGGAAAAATTTTTACACTGGAAGGGTTATCAAGCACTGGAATGGGCTGCCCAGGGAAGTGGTTGAGGCACCATCCCTGGAGGTGTTCAAAAGATGGGTTGACATGGTGCTGGGGGACGTGGTTTAGTGATGGTTTTTTGTCAGTTAGGTTGATGGTCGGACTAGATGATCTTGAAAGTCCCTTCCAACCTAGATGATTCTGTGATTCTATGTTGGTCCAATACCTCTTGGAGAACATGTTTGAGAGGCAAGAACAACATCACCTGCAGAGCAGAGGGAAGGAGGGACCCTCCACCCATGCCTGGTGTAATGTGGGACTTGCCAACATCCCTGCTGTGGGAAGGGGTCCTTCTTGTGGCCTCTGCTTCTGCAGCTTGTTCCTATCAGGCAAGGCCGGACAGTACCTGAACTGGCTGCTGATTCCCTGAGGAAAAGAAGCTTTACTCACCTTCTGTACTTTCCAGAGGAGCCTGTAGAGCATAGACATAACTGGTGACAGAGGAATAAAGATTTCATTCAAGAAGCAAAGGCCGCAGGTGAGAACATCTTGGACATCTCTAATTGACTTTACCATTGCCCATCATCACGGGATACCTGCTGCACTGTGGGAAGGGAACATAATTCTGCTGTAAACTAACCTATTTGTGTGAGTTTGCTGCTTTTTCTTCTCAATAGGCCTCATTTTACAGAATAAGTTTTTGGTGTATTTTTTCCCTAGAAGTAGGATCATTTCCACCAGTCTTCCCTTGGTTTCACATTTCAAGTAGATAATATGGTGTCATTAGCATTTTATCCAGTGACAGAAGAGATACACTAACACACCTACCAGACAAAAGTGCTTGGTGTATGGGCAGACACAAGTGAAAGGCATTATAGCTGTAAGAAGACAGAAAAAAACCCCAGAGAATAGAAGATAACATCATCTGTGCTACCCAGCCTTTAGAAAAGCTGTAGAAAAACTTATACAAGTAACTGGGGTTTATTTTATTGGCTGTCCATACACGACTCTAATGGCAGAGATGTTGTGATAGCAACTCATGCATAATGCAAATGACGTGTTGGTATCCAGTGTCTCCTATTGCATTCTTTTCTTCAGGTTTTTCTAAATGTTGATTTTGCCCCCTTTTTTTTTTTTTTCATTTTATGTTCTACAAATTGAGGGGTCTTGAATTTTACAGTACGTCCACACGTTGGGTGAGGAGGAACACAATAACCTATAACATGAAAACTGCACATGGAAATACCTACCTGGTTTCTCAGGTTTGTGCGCTCAGTGTCTGTAGTTGACACCTATGGGTATCAGTTATGGGTCATTAGGCTCTACTTTTAGCTACGTAAAAAGGCAGAAAGAGCTTAGAGGCAGAAGAAATGACCTTTCAACTCTCATCAGAAAAAAATGTCCTGTAAAATAATAATTTTTTATACTATCTCAGAAAAAGCTATCACTTTTTTTTCTGCATTCTTAGACTCCAGTCGTCATCTGCTATGCTAGCACCTGGGAATAAATGCTGCAACTGTATTGGGTTGTGGGGTCCAGGCTTTGGATTAGGAACCAGGTCCTGTCCTACAAGATGTTTGTGATCTTTTCCCCACTGTGTTTTTTTTTTTTTTTCTCCAAATATTGTCCACTTCTTGCAATCATTCCTCATTGTGGGGTTTTCATACTGACGGTGAGAGCACCCAGAAGCACATGTGAGACCGGTGCTAATCTTTTACGGCAACCTTTCATGGCCCTCTTCCTCCAGTCCTCCCCTTCTCTACTTCACTTTCTATCCCCACCTTCCCACACACATTTCCTTTACATGTTTATCGCTGGTTTTATTTTTGTGGGTGCGTATGCAGCCAATTGCAAAAAAGTAGCTGACATTTTGGCCCCAAAGAGGACTGGTTTGTGGCCATCCCTATTTCCCTCTACTGAAGAGACATGAGGAAGTAGCTGAGAAAATTTTGGTTTATGCTTTCACTTCTTATATGCTTAAGGTCAGTGGGTTTGGCACATCTAAGGAGAAGAACTGTTACTCATAAACCTCACAGAGAGGGAGGAGAGGTGCTTTTTATGAAATTGAGATTGAGTTAATGAAGGCCTTTGAAGATTAAGATGAAGGCCCCGAGCACAGGAACCACCCAACAAAAATGCTTCGTTTCCTCTGGGTACGTGTTGGAAGGCTCGTCCAAGTCACTGGGAATTGCTTCCAAGTTTTATAGCGATAAAAATCCCATTTACATGAACCCTACACGTTTCTAATGAAAAAAAAAAAAAAAAAGTCTAGCACTGTTCTAGTTGTTATTATGGTTGCTCTCTAGGAAATCAGACTGAAAACTCCAGCAAATAACTTTACAGCACTAGAAGATGAAGTCTCCATCCAAAACACATCAAAATCAAAGTTGATTTTCATCAGTCCTTGTGGTTATTTTGGGGTTAGTTCTGTATCACTGAGATGTTCTTGCTGACTTAGCTATGGAGGGGCGAGAGCCACAGATAGCACAGGGAGAGAAACACACAAGTACCTGTAAAACAGGTTAGTGGTCTCTGCCAAGAGATTTCTATACAGCTGTACGGATGGAGAGCTACCTGCTGTATTGAAGTCCTACGTGTGATATACTCTATTTGCAAGGAGTCAGGACTTGCTGACTGAATAAATACAACCCCAGTGCTTTAATGGGTTGGACTGTATTGAAATCACAGTGCAATTACGGTGCCCAGCTCACTTAACCCTAGGAACACTAAGGTCTGAAAAGAGGCTCAGAAAACATCTTAAATTCAGATGAGATTAATGTTTCAAGTATTTAATCACTGAGTGATTAACAATTTCGTGGCTATAAAAGAATATTTCACAGGCATCTTTAGCAACCTGACAACACCAGGATTTGGTCTTACAGCATTATGAAAACGTTGCTGACCAGCACTGTAGCACAAAATTTCTCATATTAGTGTAATTGCAACAGAGAATAGTTCCTGGGAAAGTGGTTGGTTTGATTGTTGTTCCAGTCTATATTGTTTGTTCTGTCTAATAATCTATGTCTCTATTCAGTAATGATTTGTCTCAATTTGGTGGAATCCCTGTAAACAAATTTCTGCTTAATTTCATAACTGGAATTTAGTAAGGAACAAAGAAAAGCTTTTTATGTTGCTTTCCTAGTGACACTCCGAACCTTACCATTTGGTGTTCTGAGTACAGGCAGCAAAATCCAGAAAAGAGGATCCAGTCACCATAACATCTTGCCAGCAGCCAGATCTGTGTTTTTCTGATGAACTCAAGGAAAGCTGCTTCACTGAAGACTGTTTCCTAAGGGCTTCAGCTGATTAGTTTTAGCTAATTCTTAGCTTGAACAAATACTATCTACACCTGAAGTGGAACAGCTGGAAGTACCTTCCTCATCCCATGCTGGGGCAAGTCTAGTGACCTGCAGCTCCTTCCGGGCTCTCTCTGATCTCAAACTCTGTCTTGGGGGAAAATGAAACACCAGCTGCTATTTACGCTCGGTAATTAGCAGCTAGGTAATAACCAGCTGGAAATTCACCATCTGTTTCATTGTTGGTGATGGAAGACGGTGAGTGTTACTTCAGCTGAAGATCTTTATTTTTTTTGCTGATGCTGGAGAACTGTAGAACTTTCCTAACATCCAAGTGTTTAGTGTCTTCCATTGTTTTCCAGTGCACAAACAGGCAGTAATCACAGATTCTTGGATCCAGATGAAAGGAAACTCTGTCTTTAATTGCCTTCACTGCAGCTGCACTGAAGGCATCTGCCATACCTAACGGATGAGTTCTTGCTGTGGGAGCAGTATCAGTTTAGTGCAAACGCCACTGAAGTTTCTGCCAAACATTGCAGAGGCTACACTTTCTGATCCTTAAAGTTTGACAGGCTGCCCCTTTCTGCTCCACTTCATCTCTGCCCAGCCTTTTGCAGGAAACCCATGAGATTCACAGCGTTTGGGGAACTAAGGCAGAGCTCACCGTGGTTGCTGACAGCTGCACTTTGAGGTTCAGACACCATATTAAAAGAAAAGCGTTCCCATCCTGCACACTAGTATCCTGCCAAGCAGGGAGACAGCCCAGTGGCTGCGGATAAATCAGAATAAAAACCCATTTTCACACAGATTTCCAAGCGTCAGCTCTTCTTGGACTGCACTAAAAGAGAGGTTCTTTTTTTCTCCCCCATTGAATACTGGCTGAGTTGAATACTGGTTCCTCTGCTAAACTGGATAGAGGCTCTGCTCTCTGACATGCAAAGCGGTGGTAGAAAGCAGGAGGAAGGCTTTCTCAGCAGTGAGTTGTGGGCTGTCCACCTGTACAGGGTGGACCAAGGCGGGTCAGGATCCTCTGTGGCACTTCTGCCTGCCTGGAGTTAGAGGAGGGATTTTTGTCCCGTGGCCCCGATGCCGTTCCAGTAAGAGCTGGTGTTATGAGAGCACATTCGTGCTTCAGCACGTTAGCTTGGAAGCAGCATCACCGAAATGCATATTGGGGATCTGACTGCTGTATTTGCTGCGATGGTTGCTCTACGCTTCATTATAGGCTGCCGCTAGAAAACAATGGTCATAATAGGCATTTTTATTCTTTTTTTTCTGAAATGTAGGCAGGAAGCTGTGAATATACGGCAGACGTGCTGCAAGGAAACTTAAGAGGTGCAAATAAAAATAAAAAATCCGGTGGTTAAAAATGTAAGTGTAGGGAAAAATGTAATAAATCAGACATCACCTGGGAAACCTCGGTGGGAATGTTTTTCCTGCACATCTCATTCTCTACTCCCAGAAATAGGGTAGGGAAGATACCAGGATTTCCCCCATGAGAAAGAAAAAAAAAAAAGTAGACAGTTAACTAAGATGAGATCAATGGATTTCTAAAAAGAATTTTCATTTTTAACAGTCTTGAATGACTACCATGCTACACAGACCGTGTCAAAAGAGACATCAGGTTTCCTTAGGGGATCAGACACACTTCTGTCTCTACAATGGGGGAAAGTTGCACAGACTCCTTGAAAACTGTCTTTTGGCACCCACTCTGGGGTTTTAAATGCATAAAACCAGCAGGGCTAATAATGAAACTAATGAGGCTTAGGACTCATACTGTTCACAGCGCAAAAATGCCCAAAGCGTAGTCAGTAATGGGAAGCTGAAACAGACTCACCGTAGGGCTGAATTGCACATTTTTCATAGGGAGAGTAATGCAATTAAACTCACCCACATGCAGGGTATTATTTATATGTCATTTTTACAATCAGACTAGAGGTCCACATACTCTGCCACCAATAGAAATGGTCATATGCAAGACTGATGCTCACATTTGGCTCGTGTTATGAAAACAGGTTAGATGATTCCTGCTAGGACTCATTTTTCACTTCCAGAAGACTACGATCTGTATTTATCAGACTAGAGAGTTTCAGAAAAGGTGATTTTCCAGGACCGTGGGTTAAGGGAATTATACTGGTGTAAAAGAAGATGGAATCCAGCTTGCCATTTCCAGACATTCTGCAAAGCTTGGCACCACGGGAATCTACTTTCATACCATACCTCTTTAGGTGTGTACCTCATGTATGGACAGACATACGTATGCATGTATATATATATATACACACATATATGTGTGTGTATGCATACATGCATGTATGTAAGCGTGCATGCTTAAGGTAAGCCTGAGAGATGTTTCCTGAGCCTAAGAAAAGTTGTAAAAATTGTGTCATGTAAACTGATGGCAAAAGCATTCACTACATGAGTCATATTTTGCATAACTAGTACTTAGAAAGTCAGCACTATTTTGGCTTCATTTCTGGTTCTGGAGCCGGATCAGATTTCTACTTGACACGGCATTACACTTCCAGTGACTCTGTTTGACAGGGATGTGGCGTAAGCAATTCAGCTCTGTCTGACAGAAGAGAGCTTGGAGCTGCGTAGGCCCTATTTTGAATGCTTTTTGGGCTAGGCTGGAGTAAAGAGGGACACTCATCCACACACTGCCTTAATGACTGATCATTATAAACAAGATCTGAAAAACACGGAGTGTATCATGAAGCTGGGAAGCTGACAGTGTAAGGAGAGAGTGTTTCACCCATGAAGCTGTTAGAATCACGGATGGAAGCCATCCTTATGCTCAAATCAGGACTAAAACTGAAGTTAGATGGTGTTGTCCAGGGCTGTGTCCAGTCATGACTTGGAAATCTCCAAGACTGGAGATTCCACAGCCTCTTTGAACAACCTACTCCAGTGCTTCACAACACTCATAAGGATTTTTTTTTCCCCTTTATATTCAACCAGAATTTCTCATGCTGCAGCCTGAGAACATTGTCTCCCCTCCTTTCCCCTTTCCTGCACCTCTTTTCTGTAACTCCCCATTAGTTACTGAAGACAGTTAGATCTCCCCTTAGCCTTCTCTTCTCCATACTGAAAAAATCTAGGTCTCTTAATTCGTCCTTGCACGCATTTGTGTCAGTCCCCTAATCTTGTCCGTCCCTTTCTTGTACTGGGGAGCCCAAAATTCTACACAGTTTTCCCAGTTTAAGCTCGCTAGTGCTGAAACACTAACATTTAATCAACCACACGGATGATATAAAGGCAGAGTCAATTGCCATGTAAATCCAATATCAGGCTGAAGGTGTGGGAGCTGCCAGCAGTCTCCAGCAGTGAGGCAGCATGATAAGTTTCTGAGAATCTAGTTAAGTGAGAAGTCTGAGATCGCACAAGAGAGGTCAACATCCAAATAATATGAAAGACAAATTTTTATAACAGAAACTCTTGTTTCTCTATTGACACTACGTGCTAACCTATTTTTGTTCCTTGCAAGACAACTACTTCATACCTTGGTGATTTTGAACAAAGTGCTATTTAAAATTTAAATGTCAGCTTGACTGGAAAAAAATGATCCAGAAGTCACTAAAAGGAAAAGGCTGTGATGGATTTTTTTTTTTTTTTTTGCAGTCTTCCCTACAATTATGATTCTCTTTTTAAATTCTATATAACTTGGTAACATATGCAGAAAGCACAGAGGGGACACATAGATGATTTCAAGAGAGGAACTCAAATTTTATGCAGCAACATCTATTTTTCAGTGTAACTCCCTAGACAATTATTAAGGTATGAGCAATTTGATTTTGTAAACTTCCCTGACATACTTCTAGTCTTTCAGTCACTGGCATAATAGGTACTATTATGACATGGAAATATGCCAGTGCACTCACCCTTGATGAGCACATGGTCAGTTGACCTAATTTGCTATGCCAAGTGAAGATTTACCTTTTCAAGTAGTGAACCTTTCTCAAATATAGCCACAAATGTTGATACAATCTTTATAAAAATAACTGTCTTCCATAACGCTGAAAGGACAAGTCAACCATTTAATTGGAAAAAAAAATATTATTCCAACACCTACTCAGCCTTCCACTCTTAACCAGTTCTGACTCAGGCAAGGCTGACAGCGATTTTGATTTGAATGTTCAATAGGACCCGGTTGCCACTAAGCCTGCCTTAAAACACACGTGTGTTCTGAAATGTTGCTTTGGAATATTTTGCAGTGTCAACACAAAACTGAGCTCCTCACTTATGAAATCGTATTTGTGAGGTTCTGTACACCTGAGGGCCAGCCTGGCTGGGTAATAGCTAACATAGTTAATGGGGCCAAGGACCCTCCTGCTTCCTAGCATGACTATTCTCAGGAGCACAGCTGCAATCTCCATGCTCTCCAGAAAGAATAAGTCATGGGAGAAAGATAAGAGATAGGACTGCAGCACCTCTTTGAGGTTTGTTTTTTCCTGCCCTGTTCCAGGAGATTATTGTCACAGGAAACGGAGCAGTCTCTGCAGTCAGAAAGATATGGAGACACCATTATGACTGGCTTGTAATGGGAAGAACTCCTGATATATAGAGGTCATCCATAGCTGGACCCTTCTAACATCCTCATTTTTGTAACAGTCCTAAATATAAGGGCATTTCAGTCACCGATACCGACCCCTCTCTGTCACAATAAAAAATGAAGTAAACATGAGAAAGAAATAATCCTTGGCATGTTTGCAATATATTTTGGAAGGTCCTGTAAGGTTAAGAACATTATCTGGAAAGCCAGCTGCCCTCCTTACTCCTCCCTGTTCTTGATAAGTCCCTCACTCAAATGGAAGGCAGGTTGAACTTCGTCGCACTGACGTTTTGAACTTTATCTGCTGGTTCTTATCTCCTCTGCCACGCAAAATATGTACATGAGAACCTTAATTTCTGCACGTTAGCAGCAAAAAGGTTAAAAGAAAAAACATGTCTTTCATTCAGCTATTCTCTATGAACAGAAGAACTAAATGTTGATGAACGAGGACAGTCCAGAACATCAGAGAAGAATATCGACACAGCACACACACCTTCCTTCAACAGACTTAAAGACCTTGTTCCTGCTGCATCTTTCCCAGCGTACACGGTGCAGGATGTCTTCTGTACCAGTTAACTACACGACCAGTAACAGGCTGCTGCTCTTATTGCTGCTGCTGTGTCTGGCAACCCAAGTAATGAGTAACCATGGTAAGCATTTTGCACAGACAGGGAATTCTCTGCCTCAGAAAACTTCCACTCTCTACCAACCCAACCTGTTAATGAAGGCGAGAGGGTAAACAATGCAGAGGGAATTGAAGACCCCTGTGAAAGGCTGAATGAAGCTGGCTCTCCTTGCAGGGTCATGACCCCGCTGGAAAGATCTCCTCTCTCCCCTGCTTCAACCTACGTTTTATGACCCAATTCAGGCAGGGGCCCGTCGTTTTCAAAGGGCATCTGAAGCTCACAGTGAAAAAGAGCTCAAATCTCTGGGTTCACCAGGCATGCTGCCCTGGGCTCTCATGTACTCATCAGTGGTGGGTGCTTCTGATTATTCGTGGAGCTCAGCCTTGGCTACAAGAGCAAGTAGAAGCTGGCGTGTTTGTGTATACCCCTCTCACTTGTACCTGATGTGTCTGGCCTTTCTTTCTAATCAGCTGAATAATAAAATTAATAGGAAGATTGATTTTTTCTTTTAATAATGAGCGCAAGTCATATAAGCATATGGTCATGTTTTTACTTAACGCTAAGTATTTAGTATCATTATCGCCTTTGCTTACTCGACACAGCAGCACAGTTTGATACTCTTACAGACATGAAATAATCCAGATTCATGGAAAAATATAAGTGTTATTCATAACACACACACTGGGATCAGTGAAACTTGCAGCTGAACAGGAAAGGTAATGTCTAATTTCTAGTGTGTAACATGAGGCATAACATTATGCTAAGGACTGTAACGGTCCATTACAGTCAGTGCATGACAGGACTTTTAATGCTATGCTTTAAGCAAGAAAGTCACAATTTCCAAAGCTTTTCAAACGTTCCAGAGCTTAAAAATACCTTAGATACCAGAAATGCAGGATTTTATAAAGCATCAGTGGAAGAAGGCTGTTTTTTGATGATAAAGCCACTAGCCTGACAGATGTATCATTGCCATTATTAGAAATAATGCTGTACATAACATCATATAGACTACAAAATACTCAACCACATGTTAAAAAAAAACAAACCCTCTTCCTGCTGACAAATCTACTGTCAAAAGGGCCAAGTTCAAGGGATAAATTCAGTTTTTCACTACTGAGAGAAATGATGGTGTATTATACCATTAAGGACAACTGCAATGTTTTGGGAAAGGATTGAGCATTAGAAAACTTCTAAAGAGCATATTGTATTCAGTGGTAGTGAATCATCTGTGCTGATAGATATTGTGTTTCTTTTAGAGACAGACAAATATTTAGAGACTGTCTATTTTTTGGAGGGAGGATATCCTCTTAACCAGATATCCCACTATTTATAAACAAAAATATGAAGAAAATGTAATTTCTGTGGGAAATGTTGGTGCTCCAATGTCAATATTAAAATCTTCACTGTTGAAAGGGCAGTCAGATACAGGTTTTAGGTTGCAGCTTATTATAAAGGTTTGGTTGCATAAATTGCCTGCAGCTTTTGTTACTGATATCACTGTCACTAAAATCTGACGCTGTCCCTCCTCTGTAAAAATGTGCATTTTTAAAATTCTTATGATTTTTCCCAACATGAAAGAATGAATATTTTACCCTGTTATGTTTGCAGTTGGCACTTAGTTACAGTATCAGGTTTTTCCCCGGTAGTTAGGAAATTTTGTTGGCAAGTTTAGAGGCACAGTGCAAGTGATGCAAATCATCATGTTAATGAAACTCAGGTTTAATAATTAAATCCTGGCAACTAGAGGGGAAGGTATAACTTTGCAAAATTCCTCCAAGGCCTATAGTTATGCATTTGCTGTGCAGTTTAAGCCCATTACAAATTCTCTGGAGTTAACTGTTCGAAGTTTTTACCCTACGTTGCACAACAACTTGTGCACCGTGGAGCACAGGTCTACATCCTACCCTCCCATTCATGGTAGCACTGAACATACTGACGTTCAACGGGGCCTTCTACGTGTTTCTCACTCACACTGCAACAAGTTACTGCTGCCTTAGGCTGAAACCTTTCCTTTGGCATCCTTCACTTAATGGCAAATTGCCCGGGCACAGGCAGCTGTGAGATGTTACTTCTTTACGTTTTAAGTCAAGTAGCACTTATCTGTGCACAAAGGGCAGTGCTGGTGGTATTGAACAGAGGAAAAAGAGAGAAGGAGTCATTTGTTAATTCTACAAGCTTTTTCTATAACCAAATAAATTATTCTGTGTGAATGAACTCCTAGCTCTGAGCACACGAGGTGTTACATTAGATAACTACACGTTATCCACTCCGCTGGATCAATAACACTGAACGGTGTGAGGTCTGTTATGTGGTTTATTCCTTCTTTTGGACAGGTCAGTTAGTTTGGGAAGCATTTGAATTTTATTTAATTAAAGCCAATTTAACAATGACCAATTTTCCTTGTACCTTTTACCATCAGTAAAAATATTCCATCGGCTAAAAAAGCTTCTTTATTATGAAGAGGACATTATTCTTTCACTTTCCTTCTGCCTTGAGGAGATCCCTTACATAGAAACTCTGGCCACGTTGCTCAGTAGGCTTGAGTTCATGACTTCTTGAATGTTGTGTAATTACAGAGGATCATTAATACCTTCAGCTTCATTATGGTAGTTCCTCCTACGTTAATTTTCATTTGCAGACCCTGGTGTAGAGGATTGGAGCATAAAAACAGGGTTGTAACAAAACATATGTTATATATAAAGTATAAATGTAAATGTCTCCTTCCTCCTCCACTCAACTCTATGCACGAATCCAGTGCAAAATAACAATAGTTCCACTCTTATTTGGATGCAACCTCATGGAAAAACTTATTAAAAGTGTTCTAAATTTGCAAGTCTTGCTCATGTCAGTGGAAGAATAAAGTAAAAAAGCAAGTGTTTTGAAAATGCCAAGAGAAAGTAAAATTATAGAGGTATTTAAAGTATTAGATTTAATAATTCTGTTAGAAGGAATGACCTGCTTTGAATCTCGGGATGGAATGTGGGCATGTGTGTGCGTATGCTACGTGTAGGGTGGACTGTGGAGATATAAAGCATATTTAACATCTTACTTCACATAATTTACATTTTTTTGCAAGACTGTTGCTCATCTGTTGCTTCTGATGGGTTAAGTTACCTCTGTGCCACTGCGCGTGTATGATAACGCAGTCTGCTGGGGCTAGTCCATATAATTTTATCATACTGAGGCCAAAAAACCTATCCTGCCCTAACACACAAACATTTTATTTATAGGCCAGCAGGACAGAAGCCTTCCAATTCCTTATCTTTTATAACACTCCACATAATGTGATATCAGGTAGTAGAAAAATGAAGTTAATTTCAGCTCCGAGGATAACCCATGGTATGATGGCTTAAATATAAAAGCAGAGCAGACACAAACAGTGGGACACAGTAAGTAGGGAACAAACTGTCCTGCTAACATCTCCAAAGCAGCTGTCTCTCTCTTGAGACAGAATAAGTTATCACTTTGGTGAAACACGTAGGGTGTCACACATCCTTACAAAAATCTATGGTGTCCTCATAGTGAGGCAAAGAAAAAGTAGCAGGGTCATAGTTTCCACACTTCTAGATGGCTTTTGTTGAATTCATCTAAGCAGCAAATGTAGCTGAACCAAACAGCCAGAAATTCATTTTAATTTTACACCACGCTATCCTAACCTACTGGTCATGATACCAAAATGTATAGACCCATTTCCACTCTCATGGAGCAGTGAGAGCTGCAGACAGCTGGTATCAGAGAGGGTGTTCTGGCCTGTAGTGCTCCTCACTCCTGTCTCACAGAGGACACCCAGGATTGCCCCCATATTGCCCCTAAACCAGACATCTGCTGATAAGAGGAGGTCAAGGTGCTACTCTAATACCTGCTCTAATCCTTGCTGAAGCAAAATGGAAATCCCCATTGACTTCATTTTATTTTTGACTCAGAGCCTCCTGCAGACAGCCCATAGTAAGAGACTTGAGGCAAAAACTAGTTGTTTTTGTCAGCTGAACCACTCTGGTGTTTCTTGTGTAGCACCTGTAGATGTGCCTGCATGAAAAAGGGTGGTCTGAGCCTCCCACACGTACCTGCTTGTAACTCCTATCCTTGTCCCAAAGGCAACAGCTTAATCTTGGGGTAGTGGAGACCTCACAGAGATTGTGCTCTCCTGTACTAGACATGGGATTATATCCTAGAAATAATAAAGAAAAAAAGAACACAACCTAGAAGCAAGTGAAAACATAATTAAGAACTGACACATTCTTGCTGTATTTCAACAGGAAATATTGCAGGTTTTGGTTTGGATAAAGCATCCATGTCAGAGTGTTAGCTAAAACATGTCCTTGCCTGCTTAAATGAAAGGAAAAAAAAAAAGAAAGAAGGAAAAAAAGATTAATCCTTTTTTAAAGGCTTTTGACCTTGTTTTTTTGGAAGACGGTATTAACATTGCCTGAATCAACCTTCTGTCTCCATGCATAGCCATCGCACACGCTTTACAGAGATCCAGAATTCATATATCTAGAAGCTTCAAGAGACTCTCTCAGGACCTAGAAATGACAGATGAAAGGAAAGTTTTCAAGGCTGTTTACTGTTTTGCAGGACTCAACTTTTTTAAGCTGTGCGTTTTTTATTTATCAAAAACATACTTGGCACTGCCTCAGAAAAAGTAAGGACTGAGAACTATGTTTTGCCATTCAGGTATAGCAGATATTCATAGTTTGTAAGTCATCACTGTGAGTTCATCTGCATATTTGCTCTCCCACCCCTTTGCATCACTGGTATTTTACTGGGGATCTTAGTGAATGTCCTCGGGCTCAGAGATACCATCACATTCCTGGAGAATTTGTTTCCTGTAGTCTCAGACTATAAGGTCACCTCAGGGTCTAGGGTGACAGGGTAATTGTGCAGATCACAATGGTACAGATCACTGGTGTGCCAGTGGCAGTGGGCTCCTGTAGTGCAAAAAAATGTATTCCAGCAAACAGAAAATGCCAGTCACTGGTGTATGTGATTAGCACCAATTCACGTGCAAATGGAGAGAGCAGATAAAGGACCTAGAGCAGATGTCCAAAGAAGAACCACCAAGAAGACAAGTGTGTGTAGGAAGGAGGGAAATTGTCTTTCATATACCTACCAATAATGGTATGTAGTCCATGGAATAAAATATCCTCTGACAAAACCGCACAGTTAAATGTTGCTGATGGAGCAAACAAGTTACTCTGAGAAATGGGTGTTTCTCATTCAAAGTTTAAAAGTTTCCCTTTTAAATGGCTAATGAACAGACGAGACTAATTTGCTGAGCTCTTATATAACACTACAATATTTTAAATTGCACATTTCCTGCCTTTACAGTATCAAAAGTGCTATGCATTTTTGCTTGTATATTTTCTTGAGTGGTTTATTACTCAACACTACAAATGAGTAATTTCTTTTCAGACAGCATTGCAGAAAACAGCGAGGAACAAAAGATAAAATTGCCATGAGAGGGGGCCGGGAGAAGGTGTTCTGCGCAGCAAAGGAGCTGTTGTCTCGTCACCTAAAATTTCATCATAGGCATTAAAATGTCATTGTGAAGGGTCTCTAAACCATTCATCAGCAGAACGCAGCAGTGTGCCCAACAGATCCATGAATTGCTCCCTGGCTGGAACAGGAAGAGATGAGGCTTACACAGAAAGTGAGATGTCTCTGGCAATACATTACTAGACTGAGATCACTTTCCTACAGGAATCCAGACCACACCGATATGTTCCATACCATACCAATCTGTTCTTCTGCCACGCACCTCAAACTAAGTCCTACAGCTGCTCTTGTTTGTGAGGTGTTAAGAATTGCAGTGCAGAGTCCAAAAAATCACAGTGTTAAATAAAAATACAGATATAACTGCTGTGAGGTGTGTACAACTCAGCAAGGCAAATTCTTAAAAGCGAGCCTAGACAGCATGGGCTCTCCAGGCTTTCAAGCCTAGCACAGGAGCACCGTCCTCAGGATGAACACCCTTGCAGAAAGCCTGATGCTCTGGTGTTCCCAGGCAGTCACAGCTATCTGTGAGCTTGAAGCCAGCCTGGACAAGAGAGGTTTGCATTCCCTGAATATGTCAAGACAAAGTTCAATGCAAATGATAAACTAGGCCCGCAGTTCTAGAAATTCAACAGTGTAGCATGGAACACCACAACTTCATAATCATAGAATCATAGAATGGTTAGAGTTGGAAGGGACCCTAAAGATCACCCCCCTGCCCTGGGCAGGGACACCTCCCACCAGACCAGGTTGCTCAAAGCCCCATCCAGCCTGGCCTTGAACCC
>JAOXNO010000013.1:131677066-131695768 GCA_028565335.1 Limnodromus scolopaceus
GTTCCAGCCGGTCCATGTCCTTTCTGTGTTGAGGACTCCAAAGCTGGACACAGTATTCCAGGTGGGGTCTCACGAGTCCTTAGATAATCTCCTTAGATATTTTAAATAGCAAATTTACATTAATGCTGTTGAGACTAAAAGGAGACAGATTTGTTTTTCAAATCTAACGGGTGCCCTTTGGGCAGGTTGGAATGGAGCAGAGCAGGGACTTTGAAGACAGAGGACCTCAGGAGGTCCTGTTCAAGCTTCAGGCCATAAAGAGTCAATAGATGTTATTATAACCCCTTCACTGCTGCTTTCTGCTCCTTTTCTGTGATCACCGCGGAGCGCTCACATCATGTGGCCGCATGTTCAAAGGCGTCACCACTCGGCGTTTGATGAGAAAAACTGTAGTTCCTCATTCTCCCTGTAAAACGTCATTGGCAACCCCTGAGGACTACGGGCTTGAGCAGTGGGACTGGCTCCACCTCCTGGGCAGGTCTCACAGGCTCTTTTGGAGCCAGAAACTCTCCTGGGGGAATTCTCATAAGTCAAGTGCAGAATGGAGAACAGCTGCCACTGTCTTTTACAGGACCTTGCTAGAGGATGGGATTTTTTTTTAAAGAGATTGTCCTCTTTCTTGGGCTTAGCAGCACCAGCCCTTTGCCTCGCTACTACTACAAAGAAACCCCCTGAATTTGTCAAAACCTCAGTTTGACTATAACAGCAAACAGGTGTGATCCGGTTTGCGTCCTGGCTCCAAAGTGATGCTGTCTTTGGGCCTTCAAATATGTGATTAATTTTAAGAAGTGTTCTTAAAAATTCACTAATACTGTATTTTTTTTTTTTTTTAAATGTTCTATAATTGTTTCATGGCGGGTAGAAAGCTCGGGTCTCTCCACAGGAAGAACTGGAAGGGAGGTGGGGAGGGGCAGGGAGAATGTTCCCTGTTTCAAAGGATCTTCTATTTTCTCCTCACCTTCTTTCCTTTCTATTGTTCTGTCTGATTTTCGCTGTTCTCTGTAACAGCATTTCCTTAAGGTCAACCTATTGTTATTCAGGAGCGTGATTGAGATATCAGGCTGAGTCATGCAATATTTGCCAACTCCACACCGTTCAGCCTTCTGCTGCTGAGAGTGGAGGTGAATTAGCTGTTTGTCGTTACTAACTGCTTCATAAACGAAAGCTGCTTTTCAAAGAAAACGAGTAACAAAAGGAGTTCAAAAAAGAAAATTATTTTTTAATGCATTTTCTTAGGGTTTTCATAAACTGCAATGAAACTGAAGCTGTCCAGGATCAGCAACATTCACAAACAGTGCCTTAGTAGCAGTTCCATGTGAGTCTAAGAGAGAGAAGGAATTGAACAAAGCAGCATATTTTAAATACACTGAGGATGTTGATTAAGAATCAATGAGAAAAAAGTCTGCCTAAAAATTCTGATATACTGGTGAAAATACGGTTTTTGTTTCACAAAGAGAATTTTACACTGTCTGCTTGAAAAAAAAACAAACCTTAACTAGACATGAATATGTCTACATAAAGGCCACTGTGTGTGGAACATATCTAATGTGAGCCATTGTGTAGGACACTAACCTTAATTTTCATTGCAACAATACTGTACTTCAAATTAGTTTGCATTTGCCTTTAACAGTTTTTAACAACTACATAAAACACCTGTATTACAGCCCGAACACTCACAAGGGGCATCCTGAGATGGTTGCACATGCGGTGAGGCTCTTGTTAATTCTAAATTTCTCCACTTGGCTGTCATTAAGAAACTATTAGGAACAAAACGTGTTATACTTCTGATATGGGGCAACGCTGTAGATCTTCTACTGAACAAACTAAAGCTCTGGCTAGATACACAGGCACGTGTTTACATTTGCCACCTCAGCTCTACAGAGCAAACTTTGATAACTAAATCCAAACAGAAAGTTATTTGTCTTTTTTCTTCCTTCCAGGCTTGCCCTTGTGGTCATCGCTCAACATTTTTCCTCCTCCCTGTCATATTACAGGTATGTGCCCGGGTTGCAGCTTTCTGGGCTGTCCACACCTTGCTATTTTAAGGGAGGTTTGTCAGCACTTGGAGCCCTTCTTACCCTCCCCTTTGCAGCAGGAGCAACTCTACATTAAAGGTGACTGCTCTGGAACGGGATGAGTTCTGGTATCACGAGAGGGAAAATACTGACCCAACCCTTCAGTCCACACCTCTGTCATGTTGAGACTTTGCTAAATCTGAGACAAATTTCTTTCAAAATATGAAAGTTCAGGCTACCTGCATTACTATTCCTATTGAAAGAATTATTATAGTAACTAATGACTTGCCTAAAAGGTGATGTTGGCCCCTCTTGAGTGACTTATCACACAACGTAGCTGTAGGTTTCATATAATACTTCCCACCTTGAGTCATGTAGCTTGAAGCTGAGCTGTAGCTTCTGATTGAAATACAAAATGCCTTTCAGAAAAAAATATATAGGCTTCTCCAGCTCACAGGAAATTTACCACGAGCCTCAGAAGTCTCTCCCTTTTAGGTGTTAACTAACTTAAGCAACTGCAGTACATTTCCAGGTTTGCCATTTTTAAGTTTTATTGGCCTAGGCCAGTGAATTTTGCCACGTCGGGTGAAACAGTGATGAAGGATTTTCTTCTCTAAGCACCAAGTATGGAACTCACCCTCTCACAATCTTTGTTCTCCAAAAGTTGGGCTTCTAACTTAAATGAGTTGCATAGCCTCCTTTTCTAGCTTATGGAAAGACATGCACTGTTCCTGATCGTAGACACCTAAACTAGGGCTGAATAAACAGAAAGAGGCTGTTGCAGGACTCTTCCCCCTCTGTCAACTATGGAGAAAACCTGGGCAGTTGAATCGGAAGCCACCTTTCAGGCGACTAAAATTATAGGAGGGGAACAGCCCTCGGGTCATGGGTCAGAGTCATCTCCTTCTCTTTGAAAAGCTGTACCATCTGGACTTCTTTATTCACTCACTCTGTGCCCATTTCCTAAATCATAGCCAGCTCTTGTGGGGTTTCTCTGAATCATGTTTTGCCCCCAAAGCCCACTATGAAAAGCAACCTCTCAAGCAACAGCAGAGTTTTCTTTCCTACAGGGAGAGCTCTTCTCGCCACTAGATTTAGATAAATGTGCCCAGTGAGGTGCCTTCTATGGTTGCTTCCCTTTAATTGATTTATTTCCTTTCATATTAATTGCTTCAATTAGTTCTGTCTACCGTACCTGTCTCATTGCTGTTAATGATCCCTGTAGACCACAGGGTTTTGCTTTCAGCAGCACAAAAATTGTATGGAGTTATCCTGAAGAAATCTGATCTTCTGATAACAGAGTGGAAATTCTGCTCTAAAACAGGGAAGATTAGGAAAAATAATTCTGTTTTTCCAGAAAGAGTACTGTTTCCACAACAGGAAACTAAATTCAGTATTTGGCCTTGCACGTATAGCTCAAAAATGGCTTTGTGCAATACCTTAAGTTAGATTTCACCAGCTAAGCAGTACTTGGAAGGAGGACTTCTCAGGATGTGGCGGAGGTGACCACACAGTGGCATCTTGCATCAGTAAGAACTAAAGTATGAGCATATACTTACTGAATATACTATGATGCTCTTGAAAATTGGTTAAAAACCCATTGGCTAAAAAATGGTTAAAAACCCCATTGTTCTTTCTATAAGAATAAACTTTTAAAGCAGTGATAAAATTTTACGGTGAGAAATGAAGCTTCCTGTAGGATTTCTGCCTGATGAAAGAATCTTCAGTGTCACGTCCTAAACCATTGGATATTGTTGGATGTTGATTAAAAGTTGCCAGGTTCCTTATCTGTAAGCAGGTGCATTTCAGTGGTGATGGAGTATATGTGTGAGGGTAAGTAAAACATTTGGGAATTCTTCTGTGCTACTTGCTAGGTTTTTGTTGTAGCAACATTGGTTTGTAGCAGCTGTGAAGCTTCTGGGGTTTGTTAATAAAAGAACACACAGACATAAGAATGGAAAGAACTGATGAGAGAAGTAAAATAAAACTAGCACTTGCAGAATGATTGGAGACCGCTTACTTTTAATTTTTTTTTCAATTTTTTTCCTTTTCTGTGTTCTATTAAATGGTTCTATTCTGTTAGCTTCTTATAATCTGTGTTAAAAAGTTGCTTATTTATATACATTTACACATTCACTTGTCCTCCCCACCCCATACAAATATGCAAGTTTCTCTAATACTGGTATGTAATGGTGCTACACCTACTTGGACTATATGGAATTTTAACCCATTTTACCTGCATCCTTTTAAGATACTGTGATCTTAAAAAAGTGTATGAAATATCTACAGTAGAGTAAATAATATAAACAAAGTGCTGTGAATATGCATTATAATTTTGACGACTTTTTTTTTTCAATTGCCACCACTTTCATGTGTTTTTCCAACAGTTGTGTTCTACTAAGAACAAAAAGCTATGGAAGATGGAAAAATTTTATGGTTTCATGCTGGGAAGCCTCACACTGGAGTAGATGTATTAACATTCAGTACAGTACTCTGCAAGAAATTCCAGTGACTGCATTAGGGATATCCATGATATGAGACGTAAAACATAATGGTTGTCAAAATATCTCCCTCATTTGGCATGCTCAAATAAATACGGAGAATGAATTATGAACCCCTTGCTTTTGCAAGTATTCAAAAAGAAATGGGATGAAGAACAAGTTTGTTCAAGACCTCTTCTTTAGATCTGCATCGACTTCTACCCACATCAATAAGTCCCTGCCAGGGAAAGTAAATGTTTCACAGACTGGATGAAACACCGGTTAATAAGTTATTTGAGAATAAATCTGTATTTATCCAGGTTCTGCCTGTTAATACACATTACAGATTATTTCTGCTTTAAACTCCTCTACATTTCTCTGTGGGTTTGAGTATTCCAAAAGCAGAGTGGCAAAATGCTCTAGTTGAAAAACAAAACAGACTGGAAAAAGAAAAATGCAATAAATCTGTGAAGCTCATTTGAAATTTATGAGGGATTTGAATTTGAATATCTGAATTTGCCAGTCCACAAAGGAAGAAGGTAGGAGGCTGCAAGTGGAGAAGTTTCCTGTGGTTCTTCCTTTATAACAAGCCACAAAGGAAGGAACTCTGTTCTAAAGCAGGCTTTGTAAAACGGTTCGGTCTGTGCTGACATCAAGATTGCTGTCAGGATGGGGATGCAGCTCGGGAAAGCTGTCTGGCCATTAACTTCCCTTGCTCTTACATCTGTTCACACATCCACGGTGTAAGGACCCTGTTCGCTGGCCTGCAGCTTCAAGAAAACAGAAAGATTTAGGTACGCTGTGCGTTCAATAAACTGTAAGATCTTTTCTCATAGGATGCAGAGCTTGACAGTCTCTTTCAGTATTTGCTGTTGGAGGTAACCAGATATAATGCACCCGAGACAGTTTTGCATAAACCAGGAATTCTCCATTTCCATAATGTGGATCACATCCAAACAGAGGGATTCCTTTTTAGCCTCAAATACCACATTCAGTCTTATGCAAATAATTCCAAACCACCACTTTTTTTTTCAAGGGGTTTTGATATCTTTTCACAATAATTACCTAAAAACCAGGCAATAATACCTAGAACAAGACAATCCAACAGACAGTTTCCTACAGAACACAGAGGTGCTGACTACTGTGTGAATAGTTCATGGTCTGCGGACCATGAATCATTGCATCCTTCCTAAAAATAGACCTTGGAAACCTACATATCTGAATACAACTAGTATGTGCAAATAAGGACTGTATGTAGGGTAAGAAGGCAAAAGGAAACAGAAAGATTTCAGAAAGAATGATTGAGTTCAGGGAAGTTTTGCGACTCAGGGAGTGGGACGCTGTTTTACTCAAGACCACGTGTACGCTTCTGTGACAGTCACAGATCACGGAGAGCCCTGCTTTATGAAAGACATGAAAGTAGGTTTTTAGCCATTTGGGTGCTGAGAGCTGTCTTGATGTAGAAAACTGGGGAAATAAACCCACTTGTTAGAACTGGGGAAGCAACTTTAGGGAGGAGCTAGGGAACTGGAAAAGGCAGGTTTGAAGAAGAAGATTAACTCCATGGAACTGTCAAGCTTGAGCTAGATGCTGAAATAAGTAAGTATGAAAACAATAGTCTACAGCTAAAAAGCCCTATTCAGGCTTTTGGTGCTACTCCAGAAAAAAAGCATAGAAACCTGTCCAAGAGGGTAGGTGTCCTTTGTCACATCTTAGTGGTAAAATTTAAGAAATAGGCAATGCTGGCTCTGAGACAGCCAATAAAAATAGCAGGGATGGAAGGACCCGTCCTAGCACAATGCCTCTTTTTGGCTGTGAAATGGTAACTATGAAATGGTTCCTCAGGTTGGTTTACCTTCTAAGAGATAAACTGACCTAATAGAGGGTGAAAGGAAATTGATGAAGTTCATGGCTGAGGACATTTCTCTCTCTTTTGTAGGAAATTAAGAAGTAAGCAGCATACTTTTGAATCTGGAACAAATCTGACTTCAGTGAACTGAAACCTGGAAGGCTGATGACATTCATGTTTTATGGAGTGTATTAATTCAGAGGAAACCAGTAGCAGCCTGAGGCCGGAGTAGGTGCTTTTAACTCAAGTAATTTAATTCATTAAATTAAGAAATGACGAGGCTACAACAATAGAGCTGAGAGGAAATGAAGGCATGATTATGAGGGTCAACATAGCATTGGCTAAGAGTAAGTACAACACAGATGGCTTTTCAGACATGGCAGGCTGAGGGGCTGCTGATATGAAAGATAACAACAAATGAGAAGTGAATTTAACAGTAGAGCCATATTGTTTTTCCATGGCCTTGAACTTTCTTTTCTGAAGCAATCAAAATTTGGCAGAGATTTTTAACAGCACACAGAAGTACCTGTTGTGTTTCTTAATGCTTCTATTAAAAGAATACTTCCACTATATCTATTAAAATGTTTATAGTTTTGCACTTTTGCATAATTCTATCTGTCCCATCAGAAAAATTTCTGGGCTATCAGATGCTGTCACAGTTAGTGGCAGCAACTCTGATTAGGATCCATTAGTTATTGAAGTTAACAAAGAGTATCTGCAAATTGAGAAGTATCATTGATTTGTTTAAGGTTTCTTTTTTTAAAAGCTCTGTAAGGACAGCTGAACTCTTCTGTTAAAAAAGGAACGCAGATGAAAACTAAGCATTACAGGAAAATGCACTGTTGGCAGTATCGGAGATTCTAAAGTACTGCATTCAAATTCTTAATTTGTTAAAAGAGCTCACATCTCATTGCATCTTGTTTTCATGGAAGACTTCAAAACAAGTTTTCAGCAAGCTGAGCTGTAAGGCCAGTCTTGTATCATATGATGTGGGGACAGAAAATCATGAGCTTGAAAAAGGGAAGCATAGAGCTGCTGTACAATTAACCATTTCCCCTTTTATATGTTGTGCATACCTCTGAATAAAGACTGACTGTTAATTCCACTACTTCCTATGGAAAACCAACACTAAATTTAAAAGACAACTTCTCTGCATCAAGTTTGTTCCTGGCTTCTATAACTTTTACTAAATTTTCATATATCTATCTGTGCCTTACGAGACCCACTCACCTTTACAATAGTGCATTTTTGAAAATAAGCCTTAAGCACCTTCCAAATGCAGGGGTAGAAAGGAAAGAAAAATCAGAACTAAGATTACGTGCTGGAGAGCAGAGGGCGTCCTCCGGGAGACCGTAACGTTCTCTTCATTTTACCAACAGGTAGATTCATGTTGGTAATCCACAGGGCTGCTGAATCATGGATTTATTTTACAAGCTGCCTGTAGGTCTTGCGAATAAAAATGCAATGATGTGAAATCTTTGTGTGGGCACATAAGACCTGAATGAATCACATGCGCTTCAAACCTTCTGGTCCTGGAGGTGAGCAGCACAGAATCTGGCAGATAAAAGCAACGCCATCCAAAATATCATCACTGTTGTGTCTGTGGAGACAGTGATGGGGGTGTGACGTGCTGGGGGCTAGAATGGTAACTTTCCATGTGTTCAATGTTAAACAAGTCAATAAATCAAGGAGTCAGGAAGTAATTTTTCCCATGTTCATTTTGGGGGACAGCAAGTGAAGTTTGTCTTCATAACATGTGAATAATTAATGTTTTAGGTATTGTAACCATGCCCAAAATCTCACTTGCTTCTTCCCAATACAATTAGTCCTCTAGAGTTTTGTACTGTAAGTCAAAAGTTTATGAAAAGGAATTAAGATTATTTTGTGACTTATGAGGGGTAACAACAAGTGTAGAACGGATGTGCTGTGACATCTTCAGAAGATACTTGGCCACCTGTGACCACAGCAGACCCTTCCTGGTGATTAAATTGTCCCTCCCAGTCCTTTCATCTCTTTTTGTACCATGCCCACCAGTGCTAGAGGCTTTGAAAAGCTGGTGTCTGCTGTCCTTAGGGAATTCTGTGGATTTTGTACTTGATTCAGGCATCTGTGTTGCACCACTGATGATGCTAGTTTACAGAGATTGCTAATACTGAGGGCTATCAGTGTATCTACTGATCATATGCATCTGCAGACTCAGAAAACATCTTCACAAGATGGACAGAAGCAGTTTTCCATTTCCACCAGTGTGACTCCATCCTGAATATATGGGATTTTTGCTTCGCAGTTCAGCATCTGTGCTGTTTGCTGCATCTGAAGACAGTAACAACAGTCAAAAGTCAGTAAGAAATCTGCCAGCAACTTCAAGAGCAAAGACAAAAGGTGCCCAATCTACCTCGTGTCATTGTCCGAATTCAGGGTTAAGCAACACAGTCAAAAAGAGGTAACTAACCTTGCCCATTTCTTATTCTGTGATTCTGTGCAGAGACAATTTTTGGTTCCTTAGCTCTTAATCTAGTTCTTATCAGTTTCTCCTTTCACTGAAGAAACACTAAACCACATATACGTATCAGACTTAGCAATACATATATCTTATATATATTATAATACTTATATATATCTTACATATAATACTTATTTATATCAGACTTAGCAATGTGCCTTAGTGGACAGATGAAAAAAAGTCATCTGTAGCTGTCCATTTGCCATCATCTTTGTCATTTTGAGAAACAGAGATGAAAAGCTGAAAAAAAAATCAATGCATTTCAATTCTGCCATTCCTAGGATTAGTCTTTCTGTGCGCACTCCTCTGCCTTGCAGGGTAAACACACAAAGCAATGAATAGACAAGAAGCACTCCCAGCAAAAAAGACTTTACAAATCTTCAAACGACGTTGAACGCGAGTGGGCAGACCATGACAAAATGTTCACACTTTTCCATCAAATCTAACTAGTTTACAATTACGTATTTATGCTATAAACTGTGGAGTTGCTCTGTGGGAGAGTAACCCAAATGAAATGACAGGAAGCAAAAAGACAACCACTTTTGCAGGTGTGGGACAGGACAGGATTTGCTGGTTCCCAATTCTGTTTATTTAATGGGAAAAGTCTTTAAGAATCCATTTCCATCCTTTAAATGGAAATTAAATGGAAGAAATTCCATTATTTAAATGGATTACTAATTTACTCTGAGAATTAGTTGCATTTATTCTGGAAATACAATCAGTGAAATGACATCTTCAGACTTGCCTTTTTTGAAATGGAACAATGATTTCTGCCTGTCTCAGTTATAAGCTGTGAGGCTAAAACTGTACATGTGTGTATTTCACAATGGTGGGCACTAGTTCAGGAATGATGCATTTTATGATCTTTAGACAGAAGGTTTTTTGTTAAAAGCAGCAGTATCATTGCTTCTTGTGCTGATGATAAACTAATTATGGTCACAGTACTGCACAACTTTCAAGATTTCCCAGTGCAGCAGGTTTGTGACTTCAAAATGTAAAGCATAGACATGTTACTTGTAAACCACTGTCTAAAATTTACATAGAGGTAATCTACCAAGACATGCCAGTAGCATTTACTGTATGATTTTGCAGTAGTCATGCAGAAAAATGATGTTTAAAAATATAGTTATTGATTGTTATGGTACAATACTGTGTGCACTGTCAGTCTGATAAATTTAAAATATTTTTGGCAAGATGAATACTAAATTTAAAAAGTGATTTTGAACATGGATTCATCAGCGTAATGTATCAGACAGAAATTTATTCCTTCACTTATAGCACCCTTGGCTGGCTTTCAGTTTCTTAGAAGTCTTAGAAGTGCTTAGGAGCACTCGTCACCCTGTGCCAGTTTTGGGCCCCCAAGACAGATAAGACCCTGATAAGCTGGAGCAGTTGAGCGGAAGGTCCCCAAGGTGTTCAGGGCTGGAGAGCTTTCCCTGTCAGGAGAGGCTACAGGAGCTGGGCTTGTTCAACCTGGAGAAGGGATGGCTTGGGTGCGGGCTCACAGCAGCTGCCAACACCTACAGGGAAGGGACCGAGGAGTTGGAGACAGGCTCTTCACAGCAGTGAATGGTGGAAGAAGATGAGACTATGGGCAGAAGTCGCAAGAAGAGAGGTTCAGACTGGAGATAAGGAGACACTTTCCCCCTGGGGACAGCTAGGCAGAGTTGCACGTTGTCCAGGGAGGCCGTGCTGGCTCCATCCTTGGAAGTTTCCAAGCTCTGACTGGGCATACTCTTGGGCAGACTGGTCTGAGTTCAGACTGGGTCCCGCCTGAGTGGGAGGCCGCACTGGAGATATCCTGACCTCCCTTCCCAACTGGGTTATCCTGTGATCCTGTGTTGGCAACTGTCAGAAGGAGACTGCCCACCCATACAGGCATGCGTGGCCATGAGCCAAACCACGCAGCCAAGTCCTGGATCTCACTGTTTGCAGGAGAGCCCAAGTGAAATTCTAACATCACTTAGGTCAAGAGCAAAATTCCCAGTGATTTTTGACAAGATATCCACCATCGTATTTTGTCTTTAAATAGAGAGAAGGAGTACTGGAGTTTTGCCATCAGCTTCAGAGAGGCAATGTCACACCAGATGAATAAGGGTGTCCAGCCCTGCACTGACCAGAGAGCCGGGGCCAGCTGGAATCTGCACCCAGCTCTTAGCTACGTACTTAAAATTAGATGGATTGAACCCAGGTAGGAGAGTTAAAACAATATTGAATATTTGGGTTTGATTTTGGTTTTTTGTTTTGTTTTGTTTTGCATTTTTTTCGCACATACCTAATTTGAGGGTGGGCCCAGCTCACTTTTCCTAGGAAGCAAATATGTGTGACTGATACATAGTTTTCTAAGTTAAGCATGTACAATGTGTACATAAATCTATTTCCCTAAAGTGTGTGGTTGCCAGACGGTGAATACAACTGATCTAATTTTAACCGCTGACATACAGTTAGACACCATCTTGTGTCTGTAAAGAACTCCATTCAGCGCTCATGCAGATTAAATTCATAGCTTCTTGCATTTCTGTAGGCATGTAACACATATATACTCATATATGACTTGGATGCGTCTGAAGGTCCCTCTGCTTCTAACTTAGTGAAAGTTAAGGTACAATGTATGCGAGATCTAAACACTGACATGACCTAAACTATTTATTACTTTAGAGCACTAACTGAAACAATTCCGAGTTTGTCATCCTGCCCAGTCCCTGGTGTGTGCTGATACATACCAGACTCACCCACCCCCTACACTTCTGTGCTCTGTCAGAACATGACTTTTTCCTGGGGAGGCTAATTAAGAGGCAAAGGCGTTAGATCAATGAAATTGCTTTAAACATGTTGAGAATGGTAGGTCTGCTTACTGGCATTTTAACCTTTGGGAATCGCTCTGGGTAAGAACTTCTTTCTTAAGTTTCTCACCTCAGTTGGGTCAGTTTCCAGTCTTTTGCTACCCTTTTTTTTCAGTTACATAATTTGATTTAAATGTTGTTGCACCAGAACAATTGACATACGTATTTGGCCTTTAATAAAAATCCGTTGCAGTGATGAAACATTTATTACATGTCGTTGTGTTATGTTATGAACCATTTATGCAAAGAACTCCAAGAAATTTCACATTTTCACATAGGCAAAAATCTATGGCCTGATGAGGGCTACAGAAATACTTGGGGGCACATCGTTCAGAGAACCTTCTTTTTGACAACATGCATTCTAAAAATTCTTAAGTTTTGGAACTCTGAGAAGAGCTGCCCTAAGCACACAGCTTTATTTAATTTTAAGTGCAATGAGAGGCTTCAGTATCAAAACTGTCTTAAAAAAGGTAGATCTTCATTCTGATTGGCAGTGACAACATGAATTTAAAATATACCACATTCTAATTTCAAAAAAAAATAAAAAAAGACTAACAAACAAAAATCCGAGAAAAAAAAATCAATTTTTCAAGATTTCTCCATAATTAAAGCTAATTTTACTTTCTGGTTATTATCTTACTATAACTGGATTTTTAGTCCCACACCCCTGTTTACAGTTCTTGCCTGCCCTTTGTTCTGCCAACGTTTTTTTGAGGAAAATTACAGGACTGGCGTGCTTATAGTTCCTCATGAATAAAGACCAATTCCTGCCTAGAAAAGACATATCTGCCTAAACAGCTATCGAGCGGTGAGGGTTTGGCCTGCTTCGTCTGCGTTGTTGGCTCAGATCTACTTTCTCTTCTATCCACAGGGCACTCCCATAAATGAGGCAAAAAGAGGGGAATATATTTACAGTTCTTTCACTGCTCCAAAGAAAGTTCACCAAGATGCTACCGGAGGTTAAAAATAAGTGAAAAAGTACAGAGATTTTCCAAAAACATACAATGAATGTGATTTTAAACATCACAACGTATGGATTCTTTCACTGCAGTAGTGTTTCTCCCACGTGCAGGCGCAGGATATTAGTGTTGGAATTCTGTTCTGTGCTTCTTTTCAAGGACCGAAGAGGTTAGATATGGGTGAGGACTGAAATCTGCTTAGGATCTAAAAGTACCCACTGGTTTCAATGGGACATGAATCTGGGCCTTAGTGAGCGTATCTGGAGCCTGAGAACATTTCCAGAGGTGACTGGAATGGCCACCCTGTTACCACCACAGCCAGAAAACTGGCGCTTGCCTACCTAGAGCGTTTTGGCTTCTTTCATTACAAACTACAATGAGATATTCATTCTGAGGCTCGGCAGCATCCCATCCTTTACTGATGAAGTCCAAGTTTGCACATGTTGAGGCAGCACAAAACAAATCCCAGGCAACTTAGCAGCGAGTCCCAGCCGGAGGCTGAAAGGGATGAGGACCAGCCTGGGTGGGATGGATGGAAGGGGCCCGGGACAGCCCTCAGTCCCAGGTCTGTCTGGTGCACACACAGCCCTGCCATGGAGGATTCTGTAATCACCTGTCACGATGCAGCTTCTGCGTGGGTGTAAATTTGAGCCTTAATCATCGACATGATTAAGCAAAGACGAAGCTTCCAGGAGTAAATGTGTGCCTCAGATAAACAGAAGATGACCGGCCCGCGTGTGTTGCCTTGGCTGCTGGAACAGGCTGCTAAATGGCACCGTTGTCAACTAAAAATTTACACAAAATTTCCTGAAATATTTGTATGCTGTCTCTTTTAGCAGTAAAGCTGTATTTTGTGTTCAGTTTTTCTGCTTGTTTGCATTTTTTTTTCAAATTGCAGTTTGCAGAGGCTCGCACTTGTAGTTTATTCCTCAGGCCGTGATTTCACTCTTTTTCCCCGTTAAAGAATTTGCAGTCATTTTCCTTTACAGGTGCCAGGGTATATTTTCAACTGAAACACATTTTGTTCTGAGAGACAGGGCAGATGACTCAAGATAATATCACAGAGTAGCCTCACCAGGGGAAAAAAACCAGCTTGTCTGACATTTAGTCTTCTGTTCCTCGGTGGGCTGTGGTACACATGTGGCCGGCACAGAGATTTCATACTTTTTTCAGGTCAGGAGGGTTAGATTATTACTCAAATCTAAAGCAGCGAAGCAAAAATTTGTCAATTCCTGCTTTGCTGAAGGCGAATTTGAGTGGGAAGATGGTGAACGTACCCAGAAGGTGCGTTGCTCGACGTGTTCTGGCTTCAGTGCTCTACCCATAAGGTCCATGAATCACAGGCAGTTGCAAAAGCTGTTTGAGGGCACAAGTTAACCTTAAATAAATAGTCTCCTTTTTTAAGGGCTTTGCTGAACTGAAGCCAGGAGGGTTAGCTGCAGGGTATTAGTAGGAAGCAAAATATATATAGATATATTTGAATAAATAACTCTTTTTCTGTGTTGTATTACTTCATAAGGCATTTGTCATCGAAGTTAAACAGGTCACGGGGAGAGGACAGAGCTGAATCTTGGCCTGTAAATGCCTTTTATTACCACACTGATGAGGTAAAAGGCAAACAACTGAGTTCCTTCTCCTAGTGTCTGTTGAAAAAGGTCCTCTTCATGCTTTTATTGGTTACTTTTAATGGTACAGGGATGCTTCTTACCGAGAGCCACACAAGTTTTTATAGGCACTAATCTAACACAGCGCTGCGAAGCCAAGTGATAAGCTTTATATCCCTGCAATTTTCATTTGCAAAACCAGATGACAAAGTAGCTCAGGAGCAATTTCCAGACGGCGAACCATGTCAGCAAGGAGGGAGCAAAGAGCTATTCCATGGAAAGACTTGCAGGACTACTGTAGTTTCCAACAGCCCCTTTTCTGCCAGGGGTCACAAGAAGACGTACCGTGAGCCAGGTTACCCCGTGATGCTCCGGGTTCAGGTGTGCTGTTTTCGGTCACAAAAGGAAGATGTTTCCCCCCGGGATTGCCACAGACCTCTGCAAACGAAAGGCAGTGTCTGGAAACCTCTGCTAAAGAATGGTCTTTGTTATACATGAAAATTGATTTGAAATGTTGACTTTTATGCCGGTCTGTCTCAGACTAGATCTGAACCCAGACTGACATGCAAAAACAGACAAGTGTTTTGAAAGAACGTTGGTTTAGTGATGAATATCCAGAACTTGAATTTATGCCTCTCCACGTTGCTTACAATTTCCGGGATAAAAGAAAACAATCAAAGCCCTAATCATACCAGATACTGATCATCCTGCAGGGAGGCACACACCTTCTCTTTGGAGGCCAGTTACTGAATTTGCAGTTGTGATGTTTGATCGCTCCATTTGGGAGCCTGTAGGAGTGGACTATTCTCTTAGGAAGGAGTCAGACAAAATTCCGAGTTTATCCCTGAGTCAAATCAACTGTGTTGTATTCTTAATTGACTTTCAGTGATACTAACTTTTATTTATGCCCAGAGCATAAATAAAAAAAATTAGTGTCAACACACCCTAGGCCTTGCTCCACTAAGTCGGCAGAGGGTAATCAGTAAAACAAATTGTTTCCATAAGCCTGGGTTTTTCTCAAGAGAAAGTGCTCTGTCTCTACTTGGATAAACACAGAACTAAACTCACAGGCAACTGAGTTTCAACAGAAACAGTGCAATGTAACCATATCAACATAGTAGGGTTATTTAGCCCCAGTCTCAGTTTATAAGTGGAATATCTGTATAAAATAGAGAAATACAGATATATATTTTCTCACCTAGAGATGAAATTATTCTAACAGATCCAAAGAGACTGTAGTCTTTGCATTGTGGAGAAGAGTCAATGATATTGGACAACATTTTATACAATGAAAAGTATCCAGACTGTCACCAACATTTGAGATGGAAATACATTACAGAGAGCTTTGCATCGCGTAATGAATGCAGAAGCTGCCTCTGGTACCACCATCCCTTGGGGCACCCTGCATATTCAAAGCACTGGATGTTAATATTGTTTTCCCAGTTGCCGTGATTTATGTGCATCTTTGTCTTCATTTCCCTTCTCCCTTAGGTTCCCGGGAGGCCAGAACTGCAGCCAGCAAGGTACTGATGACAGACGTTGGAGGCATGGCAGTTCCCTGACGGAGTAAATAAGAAATGTGATGGGTTTTGTGTGAAACTTTCAGCCTATAAGAAGGGAGTTACTCTTCTTGGTAGAAATCACCACTGAAAAGGAAGAATAAAGGGTCCACTCTGATGTCCAGAAGAGTGTGGCTTTTGTCACCATTTGAAGTGCAAACCAATACGGAAGGCAGTGCCATGATTTCCACTAGTAGGGATTGAAGGGGAAGGCTACAGGAGTCACCATGTGTATCACAGGGCACAGAGACATGTCCTTGCTGACTCTCCAGGGTGAAATAGTCACTGACATATTCACACCCAGCAAGGGAGACCTTAGCAGGCAGGCGATCTCCTTGCATCACGTCCTAGAACAGCATGGCTTGCTTTTTACCTAACAGTCCTCTTCCTGCCAAACTCTGCCTGTCCTATCCCTCTTCCTACTTCTCATTTGTGGTGTCAAGAATAATCATTATAATCACCACCATTTCTCTATTTGCTTTCTAGTTTCTGTTATTCTTCTATTTACTGTCTGCTTTTTCTACTTTCTATTCTTATTTTTTGGTTCTTTCTCATGCATATCGAACAAAAACAGTGCAGAGGTGCTGACAGGGGTGGGGAAACCTTACAGAATGCATTACAAGCAAAAGAGAGACATTCAGGTTTGTCAGTGGCCACTTTAACCTGCAGTTCCGTACACATCAACTGTGTTGTGAGTTTGTAGGTGACCAACTGTGATGGAATCAGAGAATGTCATAGGGTTGTTCTAATACAATGTCCACGTGTCCAGGAGTACACCCGCATGTGCACGGGAGGACTGAGATGAGGCTCGGCAGTGAATCATTTGGGAGGACAATAAGGAGCAATAAATAACCTGGACTTCAGAGCTCTCTGGGTGAGGTCTGTGGCACAACTGCCAAGCACTAAGAGCTGCTGCGCTGTCACAGATGCAAACTGTAGCTGCTTTTTCACCTAAAAATTAAACTAATCTTCAGTGTGGAGCATTGTGCTATTTTTTAACTATAGTGAAAGTTCAGGTGCCTACTGGATGTGCAAACAGCAACATGTAGATGTTTTAGTCTCAAACTGAACCCCTTGTTCTCTAGTTCTCAGAATACACGGCAGAAGAAATTCAAAACTCCTAAAGTTACAGCACAAAATCCCACAGACATGTGAACAAGATTATCACTGTTTTACCACAGAACAGGATTACAAAGAAAATTCCGAGCAAAGCAAGTAAAATTAGTGACCTTCTAAAGAGTACAAGGAACCAAAGTAACCTTGTTTAAAGTCATTGGCACTCAAATAGCTCACTAATGCCAGGGTCTAACTGTGCCTGGCTGTTCATTTTATATACACCTACATTGCTCGAAGACAATTTGCAAACAGTATGACAGAACGGAGGATTGCCTACTCTTCAAGTGCTCTATTATTAATGAACTCACAGCAGCTCTGTGCTGCCTTTCAGGCTAGGAAGAGAGGAATACCATGTGCAAGTGAAACCGTAGGCTTGTTTGAGTAAGCAGCATGTAATTATCCAGACTGGAAGGTGGCCAGTGCACTAAAGCTGACACTCTAACACTAACCTTGCAGCACTCAGTACCCAGCATATTTGCAAACGGTTTGCTGCAGTTCATTTTCCAAGGTTCAGCACTAGACAGGAATATATATTCTCTATTATATTCTGATGGCATCATATCCTCCTCCCAATTATAGTCCCACGATCTACTTTTGCTTCCTAGCTCTAATTCTGATACCTTTAATTTTTCTCTATTGGGGAAATGGAAGAATGAGAACAATAGCTTATTCCTTCCTTTCCAGCAGCCCGGATACATTTAAGTGCCAGTGGAAAATTACTCTCCGGTCTTCTTGCAGGTCCAGACAACACAGGTCTTAAAATGGTGAGAGTCATGCACGTCAGGATGAAGGTCATGCACATCATGAGCACTTCACAAAGACGCTCTCTACTGTGTCCCAGGGAGTATAAGATATCTTTGAAATCACAACCATTAGCAAGCCTGCCAAACTTTGCTTATTCTTAATTTATCCGGTAAACTGCCGTCAAAAGCAATGTTCTCCCTTTCCTCGTTCCTCAGGCAATATCAAATGACTGAAGAAGGAAGCTCAACAAGCCACTACATGGAATAACTGGGAGGGAGAGGTCATTCAGTTTGTGCTGGGGTGGGTGGGAGCAGGAGCCAGTTCAGCTGTGGGGTTTGTTTTGGAATGATGTGAAATAGGTGGGAGGCGCAGAGATTTGTTGAGACAAAGGTTGGTACCCGCAAGGAAGAGCCTATGTAGGCTTGTTGGCATAACTCAGTTTGCAGGAGCAAAATCTTTTAAGAAGCATGGCTTATGAACTCTGCCACCCGGGATTCAGGCAGGGATGCCTAGTTCTATGGAAATACCATGCTTCCAGGTATTGCATCAGCTTTTGGAACTAGAACCAAACAATGGGTCTTTTAATCATCAAAATATTTCTATCATGAACTACTTAGTTACCCAGCTTTGCATTTTCCCATGGTGGCAAGGCTTTGGGCCCAGATGATTAAATTTTCCAGGGGTAGAGAACAAATTTCACGTAGTTTTTAATCTTATGTATGTGGGAGGGGGGAGTGAGCCCGTTGCCGGCGGGCTCTGAGCCAGAGAAGCCAGCGCCTAAATAGAAAGTACAATTGCAAAAATCCCAGATCTAACAATAGAGAGGAACACGGGCCCCATTGTTCTTCCAAGCACATTTCTACAGCAGGTAGAACACAGTAATGCCTCATGATTTAAATCTGCGTACACGGAATGGCTGCTCATTTTGGTGTTTGCATTTAGCTACATCTGATGGACACCCCATAATTTTGTGTCAGGCAAAGTGTAATGCTTTCTTCTTTTTTTTTTTTTTTTTTTTTTGTGAGAACAG
>JAOXNO010000013.1:131701776-131711938 GCA_028565335.1 Limnodromus scolopaceus
CCTGCCCATGGCAGGGGGGTTGGAACTCGATGATCTCTAAGATCCCTTCCAACCCAAACCATTCTATGATTCTATGATATTCAGTGACTGCACAGACTGGGAAGGCAGGTATATTTAAATTTTGACTTCTAGATTTCTATTCAAAAAACAGGCAGAGAATGACCCCAAACCTGCAAGCTGTGCAAAGCTACATTTTTTTAAAGTTACTGGAATTAGAGGCAAAGTTTACAAGACAAAATAAGCAGTCAAACCTGTTCTTAGAAAGAACTGTTTCCTCATTTTTTCTTTCTTTGTGCAGTTCCCTAGAAAGCTGCCTGTAACGGACGTACAATACATGCTTCAAATGTCCCCGCAAACAGCTTTCAGAAGGCAGATTGCTGTCAGCCATTGTATAGCAACTTCTTTGTATATATATGTTGATATATTTCTACCAATTACCTGGGGTTCTTCATATTAGGTATTGTTCAAATCGCAGTTTACTCCTGACAGCTATTGCAGTTTGCACTGGTTTATTCCCTGATGCGACATTCCCATCACTCAATGACCATCCAGGAGGAGAAACAAAATATACAGAAGTGGAAACAGAGACTGGAAATGAAGCCAAGTGCCAGAGAAACAGAAAAGCACAGGTGAGGATAGTAATTTTCAGTGCAATCTTCCACCGAGCTGTACACTTTTCAGAGATTTGTGATTTTTATTTTTAAATGTGAGAAACAATGAAAGACTCTCCCCTTAAAAGAAAAGGAAACCAGGTCTTCTTTATTGTAAGGTTGCTTCTAATCCAAAAGAAACATCTCATTACCATTACAAGACCTGCCACCACCTATTTTCTCCTCGTATAAGTGGAGAAACACAGATTTAGATAATCTACTAATAAAACACAAAGCTTGTGACCCTGCTCTTAATCTCAGATTTGCATTATGGTTCCTCATATGGATATCATGGGTGTGCTGTAGATGAAAATTGTCTCAAAAGTATTTTTTTTGTCATATTTTAATATGAAGCAGAGTTTTCACCTTTTCTGGCCTCTTTTCAATTTATTCCCCTCACACACTTTCAAAATGTGGTAGATAAAAGCAAATGTGCTTTTCAAATGAAGAACTAGGCCTCACCAATGTCAAACAAACTGCAGTAATTTTCCCCCAGATATAACACACAACACTTATTAATTAACTAAGAGCTAAAATTAGCCTTTGTTGTTGGTTTGTCTTGAAAATCATAATGTTGTTGGCAAAAGTTCAATTTGAGAAGCACAAAGGATTAGTTTGATATGTTTTGCTCTTGACATCTATAGTGCTTGCTGCTTAGCGTGACACTTTCCCCTGAGAGCCTGCAAGTTTATCATTTAGTACTTTGTTATAGATTCTTCCCTGGAGTACCTTTTATCTTAAAAAAAAAAAAGAAAAAGTAGTATACTTGCTCTTCATGTTCTGTGTTGTTGCCCTTCAGCATTAGGGTACAGGCACTGTGGTGAATAGCTCCTGAAGTATTTTAGCATAAAGTTCATTAGTTTACTGATTTGTGTATATCTTGCTATTTATTAAATATTTTTCATTAAGTCAGGTTGGGAGAAAAACACAGAAATGTGCTAACCTGTATTTAAAACTTACTTCTTTTGACTACAAAGTGATAGAAATAGCTATAGCCATTTGATGAACAACATTGGGCAATATCTTCAGCATTTTCAAAAGTATCTGGTGAATTTGGGGGCTTACTATGTAGCAGTCAAACAAGGTCCATCACAGAGTGTGTAAAGAAAGAAGGAGAGAGAGCGCATTGTTTAGAAAAATTGCAAGTAAGGAATTAGGTAATTCAAAATCTTAACCATCTTAAGCTATGTCTGTAGAAGTAAATTAAGCATTGTGGGGAACAAATCTTGGCACTTGATTTTGTGTGCAGTATTTTGGAATGTTTTAGCCAGTTTATATTCTCCTAGAGTACTTCATAGAATCATAGAATATCAGGTTAGAAGGGACCTCAAGGATCATCTGGTCCAAGCTTTCATGGCAAAAGCATGGTCTAGACAAGATGGTCCAGCACCCTGTTCAGCTGACTCTTAAAAGTGTCCAATGTTGAAGAATTCACCACTTCCCTGGGGAGATTATTCCGATGGCTGATTGTTCTTATAATAAAGTTTTCCTCTAGTGTCCAATTGGAAACTCCCCAGGAGTAACTTGTACCCATTACCACTCATCTTTTCCATGTGACTCTTTGTAAAAAAGGAGTCTTCATCTTCTTTGTAGCCACCTTTTAAATACGGGAACATGAGGATAAGGTCTCCCCTAAGCCTTCTTTTCTCAGGACTGAACAAACTTAGTTTTCTCAGCCTTTCCTCAATCCTTTGATCATCTTTGTGGCCCTTCTCTGAAGTGTCTCCAGCCTTTCCACATCTTTTTGGCATAGCGAGAACATAAACTGAATACAGTATTCCAGATATGGCCTGACAAGTGTTGAGTAGAGTGGGATAATGATTTCTTTGTCTCTGCTGGTGACACCCATGTTGATACAACCCAGCATCCTGTTGGATTTCTTTGCCGCTGCAGCACGCTGTTCACTCTTATGGAGCTTATTGTCCACCAAGACCCCCAGGTCCCTTTCCACAGAGCTGTTCCCCAGCCAGGAAGATCCCAGCCTGTTCTGCACTCCTGGATTATGTTTTCCCAGGAGCAAGACCTCACGCTTGTCCTTTGTTGAACTTCAAAAGGTTCTTGTTAGCACACTCTTCCAGCCTGTCCAGGTCTTCCTGCAGAGTGGATCTCTCTTCCAAAGTGTCCACTTCCCCACTCAGTTTTTTGGGCAAACTTCCTCAAGGTACACTTGATCCCATCATTGAGATCATGTATGAAGATATTAAACAGTATTGGGCTCAATATCAATCCCTGAGGGACTCCACTTGTGAGAGGTTGCCAGTTTGAAAAGGCGCTATTTACCACCACCATCTGGGTGCAGGCTGTTAGCCAGTTCCCCACCCACCACATGGAACACTTGTCTAGACCACAACACATCAATTTTTCTAGGACAAGGCTATGTGGAACCGTATTAAAAGCCTTGGAGAAATCCAGGTAGACAATGTCCACTGCTTGCTGTACATAACTGAGCAGGTTACATTGTTGTAGAAAGCAAAGAATCAATCGGATTTGTCAAGCATGATTTGCCCTTGGTGAATCCATGCTGGCTTTTCCACTCACCTGCTTCATTTGACTTGTGATAGCCCCCAGGAGCATTCATTCCATAACTTTCCCAGGGACTGAAGTAAGACTGATGGGCCTATAATTTCTTGGATCTTCCTTTAAGCCCTGCTTGTAGATGGGGGTGACATAAGCCTTCTTCCACTCTTCTGGGGTGTCCCCCAGTGTCCAAGACTTCTCAAAGATTATGGAGCGTGGCTTCACAGCAACATCAGCCAGCTCTCTTAACACCCTCAAGTGGATAACATTAGGGCCCATCAAATTGTAGGGGTCAAGCTCCTGTAATAGTTCACATACTAACTCTTCCTTCACTGATGGTGGGTTGGTGTTTGCACCGACCTGGGTTTTTGTTCTTCTGGTGATGGTTCAGGGAATAGCATAAGCCAAAAGCATTCTTGGTTGGCAATTGGCATGGAACTACATTACTTGTTAGCTAAGAGTATGGCTGTAGCTATGCTATGCCAGCACTAAAGAACAATCAAATGCATCCTTAGTTTATTGTAAAAATGCTCCTATGTTACACCAAGAAGTTAAGGTGTGGGTTCAAACTTCTCCAAAGTTCTGTTTAGGTTTGGGGAGTTTTGCTGCATTTTAATTTATTAATATACTTGAGGACACAATGTCCAACCAGCCAGCTAAACCCACATCAAAGAACTACTGAGCCTCTAAAGTCTGTGTATATATGTAAAGTGCAAATACACAGAGATAGATACAAATATACACACAGAAAGTACAAATAAAACTTGTTTAAGCCAAAACTTTCAAGGTGTGTCTTCTGGAGAGCTTGCTATGTGTGCCTGGCAACATATTTTACCAAGGATGACTTTTGTTCAACAAAATTCCCTTAAACTTGGCTGGGAAAAAAACATAATGAAACTTTGTTGGCACCTGGACCAGTATAACAACAGCAAAAATCCTTCAGGATTTTGATGACAGTAGGATGGAACGAGGACACTGAAACTGCAAGTAAATGTGACAAATTTGTCTTCTGTAGTGGGGTTTTCTAGCACAAAAACATAGCACATGTTGAGGGAAAGTGCAAGCAAAAATGGTGTTGTGATCAAGCTCTGCTCTAAAATAGTTAGAAATACAAAAAGATTTTTAATTTGTATGTTTAATACCTGAAGATAAAGTCCTTGGCTTGACAAAAATTTCACTGCCCTCAGCTAGGGAGTTCTCCCTGAGGAAAGGACGCAGGAAAGAAGTTATGTCCCTGTGATTCCTTTATTCTTATTAGAGAAGGCTATTATTTATCAGAAGAGTTATGTGCACACAGAGAGAGAGTCTAAGTCTCCAGGATTCCTACAACAGAAGTTTGAAGTCCTCACACACTCTACACTTAAATAAACTGTAGGGCGTCAAATACACCTTTCCTCGCATGCTGAAGACCTCTCAAAGACTCTTCTCTGCATGTGCTCGGGTAAACAGAGGACTCCGGCAGATCGCTCTGAAAGGAACTGCACCTGGGCTGTGCTGGACCTTGTGTAGAGTATGGAGTCCCTCACTCCCTGATCTCTGTTGTGAGCTCCCTCCGGGAGCTGCATATGCAGGATATGAAAAGAGGGGAAGCCTTTGAAACAGTAAAATACCAACTATTTCAGGGCTTCATCAATCAAAACTCTAACTTTGAATCCAGCCAGGAAATATCAGCTTCTCATTACAAACCATAAAGGCTGGAAATAAGAAGATAAGGTGATGAGTCTGTGATTTCATTCATAAAGAGGAAACATTTGATAGTCATAGTGTCTTTAATTTACAGGTGAATGCAAGGTCAAAATACTGGAAGCTGGTGCTGGGCTGTAAATCTAACAGTAGACTAAGACAATGGAAATTAAACAGGGAAACAACTAAACACATAAAGAATGCGGTACATTCTCTATCTATGCCATTTTAAAATCTAATTTAATAGATTTTAAAAGGTATGCCGTAGCTCAAACAGGAATTAGCTCAAGGAATTCCTGTGCTTACAAAGTCAGACACAAATGATCACAAAAGTCCTTTCAGTCCTTATAGTGCCTGAATCCACATTTCTCCATAAAACAGCATTACTTAATTAATGTCATCTAACTCAACCATGTACAAGAAAACATCTAGTCTTAACTGATCAGTGGGAATCCCTCTATAATCTCTGGAGAGAGAGGGGAGTTCTTAGAGGGCGGTTTAGCCTGTCTCTCTCCACAGACGTGGAGAAGATGAAACCTGTCTTTCAGGCAGGCGTTTTTTTGAAGCGTAGGTTAGGAAACAACTTTTTCATCCAGAAATTAACATTTGATAATTTTTTCCCATTGGAAAACAAAAGGCTCTTTGATACAGCAGACATATTGTAAGCAAACTCATAAGGAGTTTGTAAATCTTTTTCCAAAACTCGGAATACACATCCTTTCAGGTTTCATTGTCCCTTAACTTTTTTTTTTTTCAGGCAACTACTTCATATCTGGTTTCAGTAAAAATTGAAAGCAGAAATACCAAAATTCTGAGATGGCAACATTTGCAGCACTCTGCAAGTCAGAGTGTCCCAGAAGAACGTGTAACAGATCAGTTTCTCAGCCAAAAGGTTATCAAACATATTCCAATAGTTTTTTTGTTAAGTATCTGAGCGACTACACATTGTTTCAAACCACGGGAGCTTAGGTTGTCTCCAGCGACAGTTCCTTCTGCTAGTACATTAATTAAAACAAAACAAAACTAAACAAAACTGCTGTGTTTTTTCTCAGTATGGTTAAAGGATGATTACGATTGAAATGACTTTTTTTGTTTTAGACGCATTTTCAACTTCACCAATTTGCCATCGCGATGCACATCAGAGGTATTTTTGAGCATCACTGGTGTCCCAGGGTTCTGTGTGCTGTGTATGCCCCCGGTGAATATTGACTTTAAGAGCTGCAGACGTCAGCTTCCTGGCTAGTAGGGCAGGGGACAGATATCCTACACACACCAGAGAGACCAGACATCACTGAGACAAGCAGGGAGGCCTTGAACACTTGATCTCAAGCAATTAGAGGAAAGCAGTAGCTGAAAGCATAGAACCAGGCTCTTTGAATTAAAGGATAGCATTTCTAGTGTGAGATACAATTCCAGCTTTAGATTGGTTAGCCGGGATTTGCGTCTCGAAACAGGCTACATTCAGAATTTAATTAATGCATATGGGGCTCCACATCAGTTTAACAGTGAGGCCTTACTAACCTGGTTGCAGGGTCAGTGGTACAGTTTGCATCAGTCTCTGAAATCCAAGCAAAATTTACAGCAAATTATTGAATTGGAAAAGAGTATGTGTCAGATAAAAACCTGCACTGGCTAGACAAACTAAGTTGTCTAAGCAGTTGGTCTATTTGAACAATTCCCTATTTGCACTTTCTGTGTATGTTGCTACGGGCCTAATGTAAGCTTTGGTGTAGAACAGTACTGAAAGAATGGATGTTTTTACATTTTACAGGCTAAGACTTTTGTGTGTGTGTGTGTGTGTGCCTGAAGGCATCTTCAGTTATGAGTGGGGAGTACCCACGATTCCTCTTGATTCCAAATCACAAAGTGAGGTCTGGGGGATTTCCGAAAAAAATCCTTAAAAAGTCATTTATCAAAACATCCTTAGGAGTGCCTGAGATCTTCGGAAGAAAAATAACTGATATTCCATGAGATTCTCATGATCAGTCCCCTATATCACAGTCAAAATCACCATTGTTGCAGAGAAATCTTCTTATAGTTACCCTTGCAGGGAGAGAACGCAATGGAAAATGGTTTGTTTGGTCTTATATTTTCTACATTTCAGCAATAAACCTGAGAGAAATGTTTATATGATATATATACACATACATATATATATATATATATATATACACACACACTGGTGGCAGCTACGCAGAATGGAAAATTACAGATAGTACAAATGTTCATCCTTGTGTTGCCAGCAAGTGAAGAGTTACTGAACTCTGCTAAAATGCCCTGAAATGGGAAATTCATAGACTGGCTAAATCCTAAGTATTCCCAAAAGGAAGGCTTAAAAAAAATCCACAACAATTTAAAGGTCTGTTAAATTAGGTCTACTTCGCCTATATAGTAAATATTCCGAAACTAGGTTGAAAAAGTTAAATATAATGTGGTCACCAAAAGGAGAAGAATGACCTACTAAGCTGTAACAGTACATGAACTGTTGTGTTATGCTGTTAAAATGTTCTCAGTAAATGCAACTAGGATCTCCTTTATGATTTGTATGGATTTTTGTTAATCTGCAATGAGTTATTACAACTTAAGACACTATGTAGCTAATAACAACAACAACAATAGTGCTTGGTTGCAGTGTGATATTTTTTTCCAGAACAGATTTCCTGGAGTTTAATTGAAGTAACCGCCATGGTAAATGGGCTCTGTAGACCTGATTTTATAGTAAAACCTTATTCTGATTAGATTACTGTCAAATTAAATCATGATCAGCAATCCTTAGAAAAAAACCCAGACAATAAATTGTATTGATTCTTTCAACCAAGTTTTAATTCTTCAAATGTGTGAGGCAAGTGGTACAGAAATAGCTTTATTAATCAATAAGACGTGTTTAAAGGGCAGTTCCAAATCCTAATAACTGATTGCCTCAAATTGTACTGTTATTCTTCCTCCGTGGAAAGCAACGTAACTGCTCTGGATCTATACCCTGTGGGTGCAAAAAAGCATTTGTCCCACTGACTACAATATTAGTTTCCCTATAAGAGCAAAGACCAACCATTACAAGTATTGGCCCTGAGTTATCATTTTATGCTTGAATCACAGAATCATAGAACGTTTTGGGTTGGAAGGGACCTTCAAAGATCATCTAGTTCCAAAACCCCTGCCATGGGCAGGGACACCTTCCACTAGACCAGGTTGCTCAAAGCCCCATCCAACCTGACCTTGAACACTACCTTTAACTCCAGGAGCTTATTTAGGGCTACATTTTATAATTTCTCCCTTAATGCCACAAAATTCTTCTTTCTTGTCAGGGCACACATACATTTTAAAACATATATATCTTTAAATGGTTGCACTCACTTTAAAATGTTACCCAAAGCCCAATATTAAGCAAGAAAGAGCTTCCCATAGGTTAGAATCAATCTCTATTATTATCGGCACTTTCTTTGGTGAACAAGATGAAAGGATGGAAAAGACGGAGGGCCTCCGTAGCTAGAATGCCAGTCTGAGTCTAATGAAATGTAGTTTCAACACTCTGATCTCCACCAATCATTTTCTAAAAGTTTGGATATTGCTGTCTGATAGAACTTTCCTACCTCACAGGAGTATTAAGAAAATAATTACATTAAAAGTGTTGATCCATGAGATATAAGTATTTTAGATAAGTAGGGTTTACATTATCTTCTTCAATAATAACAAATTGATATTGGTATGTCTGCTTTGAATAAACACCCAAATAATTAATATAGAGTTTACATCTGTGAACCTAGTGAGATTTGTATACTTAAACCAGTTTAAGATATTGCTGATCCTTTCTGTGTCTGATTGGATCTTGAATACCATGATCATAGATCGTCTCACCACAGATCACATTTCACTTCCACAGAAATGCAGACAAGGGGCAAAGAACAATAAAAATGGCTGGGAAATAATTGTGGCTAGGGTAGTGTATGCCAGAGGAGGACTTATTTATACATCTGCCACTGTTCCTAATCTGTCTTCAGGCCACATATTCCTTCAGAAAGAAATAAAGGGCAGCATTTGGCCATCTGGGTTTCCTCCAGATGCATTACTCAGATTATCAGCTACACCACTGGGCACCATAATTCCTGATGGGCAGAGCTGTCAGCCAAACAAGCAGTGTCACCAAAAATCACTTGAGCCCTGAGACCTCAAGATAGACCCTAGTCTTTCCCTTAAATTTGTTTTATAATAACATGTAAGTTTCTTAAATTCTACTGGGGGTATAATGCCTAGTTCTGATGCATTAATGATCTCTGACCATATTTCTTTTTATCTCCATTTGTGTATAGGATTAGAGAGGCGAAACAACAGTCGTCCATGGACTAGACAGAGCCAAACTGCAAAGTATCCACAAGATCACCTATTGCTCCATCTACTAAGATGATACATTTTACATTGACTATAGAAATTGTTATATTTAATTTGTACTTGTGTAAGAAATCTGTATTCCTTTTCTGTGGATAAAAATGCATTTTTAGCTAGCATCATGTATTTCCTAATTGCCCATTTAAGCTGTTCCCAAGAACAATGACATGTTTTGAAATAAAAAAACCTTATATACCATGAATATCTGATAGCATATATTTAGTTAATTAATAGCAAAACAAAAATCCCTGTGCTTATTTAAATGTGATGTAATTCTGCCTCCCGTACACAGAATGTAAGCGAAAAAATCACAAAGTTTCTGGAAACTATTAAGATCAAGTAAAATGTCAGCAGTTGTTACCTGGGCAATTGATTCCTCAAGTGCATGGAAAAAAGTATGGGCAGAAGGTACATTTGATAAATTACATCATTCCAACCATACATGTAAAAATCTAAAGCTTATTAACAAAACTTATTCTGCTACTTCCTGTTGTTGGCCATGTCCAGTGGCTGCTTGCATGGCTAACTAGTCTCTTTTATTAGCAACAAATCACAAAATTACTATTATTTGCAAGCCATTATAACAATCAAAACGTTAACTTTTGAGATACCTGTTATAATTTGAAACTAGTTGTCACAACTGTCTCCTCTAACAATCCTTACATTCTCCTGTTTTATCAACATGAACATTTGCTAATCAAGTCAACAAAGACTGGATAATTTCATGTATTTGATAGCAGATGTTATTAGTAATGAAACTTGGAGTATTGAAAGGTTTTGATGTATTTCAGAAAATTTAGTGATGTTTTATGGGCTGAGAATGATGATACAGTAAAGCACAGAAGTACATTTTCATAGAATCATAGAATGGTTAGAGTTGGAAGGGACCTTAAAGATCATCCAGTTCCAACCCCCCTGCCATGGGCAGG
>JAOXNO010000013.1:131719114-131735897 GCA_028565335.1 Limnodromus scolopaceus
CACCTCTCCAGCCTGTCCAGGTCCCTCTGGATGACATCCCATCCCTCAGGTGTATCGACAACACCACACAGCTTGGTATCATCTGCCAACTTGCTGATGTTGCTCTCAATCACTCGATTTGAAATAGTCCGTAGTGTAGTGTAGTGTAGGTGCAAGTGTATGTCTTCAGCCTTGATGTCCCTGGCCAGATTTAATTCTGTCTGGGCTTTATCTCACCTAATCTGGTTCCTGGCCACTCAGATATTCCACCCAGTCTACCCATCCTTGCTTCCACCCTCTAGTAGGCCTCCAGGCCTCCTGGCTTTTTTTGCCTGACTTCTTTTTTGGGATGGACCTCTCCTGACATTGGAGAAGGTGATCCTTGAATACTAACCAGCTTTCTTGGGCCCCTCTCCCCTCCAGTACTTCTCCTTCTTCAAGTACTTCTCCTCTCCAGCTACAACTCCTTCCCCAGGGCTGCCAACAAGCACCTCCATTCACTCGGGACTGATCCTTCTGCTCAGAACAGGCACCTGCAAAGGCCACGGGAGGAGGGAGAGGCACAGCCAGCCACCTCTTGCACTAAAATGTAGGATATCACCTTGCACCATCATACTGACGTGTCATAACAAAGCCACAGTACTAGTGACGAATGGGGACAGGTAGCCAGAAAAACCACCCTTTACTCTCTTCTTAGACGTAGTCAAAGTCATAGAGCCATACTTGTGTTTATGGAGTCTCCTCTCAGACCCCATTGATCTTCCATGTCTACCTGAAACTGCAAGGGCACACAGCCTGGGATAGCACAGGGTAGAATAGTTCCACCTTGGGACACTCCGTTGGGAATGAGGAAGGAAAGGGACACACAGGTGAGTTTTAACCTTTGAGGAGTAGCACGTGGAACAGAGGGAGGTCAACAATCTGCTTCAGCCCTATAAAACTTGCCTCAACTGGAAACAAAGACTTCTGAGCCTTTCAAACTGTTGCTCTGCTCAGTTTCCACTCCTGCGCTGAGCTCCAGGTACCAGGCAGGACACAACTCAAACTACTCAAACTCCCAGTAAAAATCCAGGAAATATTGAACATTTCAGAAAAAAAAAAAAAGGACAAAATGTCAGACACGATGTTATTCAGATTAAAGGGAACTTGCTAAATTTTGAACCATTTGTGCCTGTGGTGTATTATATTATATTATTATATGTGTATTATTATTATATATTATTATATTATTATATGTGTATTATAACCTGCCTTTTTTAAATGAAGATGAAACACCATCACTCTTTGGCAACGTCTGCTGGGAAGATGAGTTTGAGAAAAGCTGCTGCTTCAAGCATTTCTAGGGATCTAATTGCCTGCTCCGGCAGCCAATGCAAAGTCTTGATTTAATTTCTTGTATTTTGTCAAGGTTATAATTATCTTTAAACTTGTGATGAAGACGTGCAAAGCTGAGGTAAGCAAGTTATTTGTGGTTGGGACCACATTTTTGCTGGGTATTCCACCCCAAATCCTCCCAGGGACCTTGCCTATACAGTCACTTACTGTAATTTTCCCTGTGATAAACACAGATTACAAAGACCTCGCACTCATGAGTCACCAAAATGCCTAGGTTTTCCTTTCTTGTTTGCTACGTAACAGAATTCTTCTAACATCCAATGCAGATACAGATTGCTTGATTTTAGATCACAGAATGCTAAAAACCATCCTTCATCCCCTTCCCTAATCACCAACATTTGTAATGCGCCTGTCTGCCCACAAAGTCCACAGCTACGGCGTATTCTGAAGCTGTGAATCTCTGTACAACTTGTTTCCCCGCAGACTCAGTCCACCTCTAGGACGTGAAACTTGCTTAAAACTGAAGTGGATGTGTCTTACGTCAATATGTTTACACATCAAACAAAACTGAAATGTTACCGTACTTGGGAAAATATATTCCAACTCAATTTACCAAGGAAATGTCATAGGTAAATATCACAGCACAGCCTCTACACAAATATACTTTTTTTCTTTCAGTGACATGTTTGAGGTTGAGCATTCTTTTGGGAAATAGTATTGGCAGACATTCTCATTATCCAGAAATGATGCTTCTGGTCAAAGAGTAAAAACTTATTTCTGCTGTTCAGCTATGCATTTCTCTCGTGGTGGGAGGCACAATAGAAGGGTCTTCTCTGTGGTACCATCAGAAAAAAAAATATCAGTTTGCAGAGTTTACCATGACTGTTAAAAAAATACTTTTTAAGAATAACAAAGAGCTGTGTAATGATATCAACAACACAAAATGAAATTGAAGGTATTAAAAAGGCATAAATAATTGTTTTTCTTCTTTCTTTTTGGTTTTGGTGGGTTTTTGTTGTTTGGTTACTTTGCCACCATTTTAAAATGCCAGCTCTATCAAAGACCTTTCTCCAGGCAACATTAAGGAACCCTTTCTGCCACCCTAATCGTGATAATTTCTATCCCTATAGATATCCTGAAACAATGTGCTAGGATTATTCATGGAGTTCCAGGGTGAAAAAGAAGAATAAAAATATGAAAAAATATTCCGACTTCTTTTTGTGTTAACCCTGCTGCTTCTAAACACTGTGAATGAGGAATCTTGTTTCGTATCATATCATACGAAAGAGAGGAGGCTGAGAAGAACACTGTCTTGGGACTTACTTGCTTCTGTCAGTTTATGTCACAACACTACATTTATTTTAATGAGGGGGTGTTACATTTCATGTCTGTCTATGATAACTGGATTAAAACAAATGGAAAAAGACATGAGAGCCAGCAAATTCTAAAGCATTAAACATTTTTATAGTTAATGAGACCCTGCTATTAAATTTAAAAAGATAGTCTATTAAATTAGAACAGATAAATAGTTGCTTTTAAAAAAAATAATAATAAAAAAAAATCTTAATTAATCAGTTTTAAACCAAGACTTGGTTAAAGGTAGACAGAAGTGTTTATTCCTTCTCAGAGTTTCTCTGAAGAATTTCCTCCAAAGTTTCTTGTGCTGGTTGCTGCTAGAGAAGACACGTAAACTCAAAACAGGCCAATAATGTGCTCTAGGATGGTAGCTTCTCCGTGAGAATAGCATGAAGAAATTTCAATACACTAGCTATATGGTTAGGGAAAAAGATAGTTTGAGCTGCTGAACAATACAGTCCTGGAGGTCACCCTCCCATCCAAGCAGTGTGTACAACTGCTGTTTGAGCAGAGAGCACTGTGCGATGCCATGCAGTGTCCCTTGTATTCTATTCTGTCCCTACAGCGTTTGTAATTCTTGACTTACAATGTCTCCTCCTATCTTCCTGTAGCAGGGACCGAAGTGAAAGGCTGCTGCTGTCTTTTAACCCAAACAAACTCAAAGGGCTTACATAGATGCCTTTACTTCCATCTGAGAGAAGGGACAGAGACATCTGTTTCCTTGGGACTGTATTTATCCCCAGATAAGAACTGTCAAAGAAAAGCTTTTTTTCTTTTGTTAAACTTTGTTGTTAGACTACATAAGAGAGTGAAAAACAGAAGAAAAGCATGAAGAATAGGACATTGCTCCAGGTTAGCCTTTGTACTGAATTTAGAGGATAAAAAAAATTAACTCACAATTTGCTGTGGGACAAACTAATGCTAGACAGCATTTTTAAACAAAGTACCACCCAGGCCACCATTTTTATGGCTTAATGTGACATATTACAAACTACAGCTGGTTGAACCATTGAAAAAGAGATACCGCTTTGAATTCAGATAAAGGATACAGAAAAATAATTTCCATTCAATCCTGTATCAACTTTTGCTTCGTTCTGTATTTGATAATTTATTTTCCCCTCAGCAATATTGCTTTCTTCACGGACAAGGCAATTCACCCTTCACCTGGGCAAGTAAAGTTGCATGCATATGTATTCACTCATGAGTTTTTTATATTGCTAAATGAGCTATTCAACACTTTTCAAACAACACACTTCCTTTCTTAAAATGAATTTACTTTTATATTTGCTTTATAAATTTGCCACCTGTACACCATTTGTTTATGGAAAAACCGTGAGGGACTTTAGTATAAGCATGACACGTGACTCTAATATTTTATTCTTCATTTTCATCTCTCTCCTTAATAATTTTGCATCAAAGTGCTAATAACTTCTTTCTGTTCTTCATCACAAACTCAAATACCACATAATTCCATCTCATCACAGTCTTTTCTTCTAAAAAAGAATATTTACATTATATGATGCCTTTTAATCTGTCAAATCATTCTGTTCTACTGCTAACTTCTGTAAACTGCCAGCTGTATGTATTTCTAGAAGAGTATAAACCATCATGTGATATGTGTTCCTCTCATAACCACCTGAAGAGAACTAGATGCACAGGTACATCACAGGCAGAACTACACATGCCACCCAGCTCTACCAACCCAGCACTGTTAGCACTGTTGCCTGAATTTGTCCTCGGGTCAATCTCCCCAATTCTTGTTCCAAGTCTCCAATCAGATCCAAAGACTTCAGGTTACGTTAAGAAAAAAACCCAACCTTTTTTTCCACACGCAGCATTTCCGCCCAACACTGCCCACACTGTCCTAGTGTAAGGGCTAGAACAGGTACAATTCACTCACAGGGAGAAGTTTCCTACATATAAAAATGGCACGATGCTAGTCTGAGACTTTCTGTTCATGGAAATCTAGAAAGAAGCCAGTGGCCTGGAATCCACTCCATTCAATTCAAACTCATTTGCACAGCAGGTTCAGTTAAAACATTTCTTGGGACTTCTCATGATTTAGTAAATTCTTCTATGCTTCATATTTCCTAAAAAAAAAGGCAGGAAGAGTCTTGGCATAACCAATACCCATGTTACAGCTGAATAAAACAGGATTTCCTGCTCTTAGCCACTTGCACAGCAATAAAACTGAGTAGCGTGAGGAGACCGCGGTTCACATGGTTCTTCAGTGACTACCAAGAGTCTTGATTTGTCTAGCAGTGAAAGTGGGGACAGAAAGAGTCACCATTTGTTTCAGGGCACGAAGCAATTACCAGGTGTTCATGCTCAAGTCCAACACTGAGTGCAGGCTTTCCCTCCGTGTTGCTCTGCAGTACGGCAGGGTCAACAACTCTTTCACCTTTCTTCAACGGATTTCATTGATTTTGGCCAGATGCACTCCGTTTTGGTAAGTGCACCACAGCTTGAGATACAGACCTCCATAGCACTGCATCCCGCAAGACATGGGACAAACGGAGGTTGGTGCTGTCGAGAAAGGAACATTCTCATTTTCTTTCAGTATAGCTAATGCGCTCTCTCAAGGAACGCTCCTTACAGCTGCTCCGTTCATTTTACCCTCAGGAAGGATTCAGCTGCAACTTGAATTTTAGAATTGCACCGACCCATTTAGGTTTAATTCACCGAGAAAGTCTTTGGTGGGAACGTTTTCTTTGAAGTTTCCATTGATTTCTACATTTGAGTTTCCAGTAACCGAAATGTATGTGCCAGGTACGCACAGTCTGTCAAGATAAACAATTTGGTAAAAAAAAAAACAACTCCAAACTAATAGCTGTGTTACGTTTCCTACTTGCTACAAGATCTCTATGGCTTTCACAGGCACATTAGGTTCTCTACATTTTATCTGAAGGAAATAAAAATAGATCTAGTCTCTCATAAAACTTCCTAGGCATGAATCAGTGCAGGGCCTCCTCCAAAGTCTAGTCAGGATGACATATAAGATCCATGGCGTCTGTCACCTCCGTCTGCAGAGGCACAGAAATAACAGCTTTGGGAGAAAGCCAAGACAGCTACTCATGTAGCAAAAAACCTGTCAATTTTATTGTTTCATTCTTTTCTCACTTTTTTTATTCAACCCCCATCCTTCACTGTGCCTTGTGGTTCCCAAACCTATTAACTGCTTCGTTTGGATATCACCAGTTTTTACTACAGTTGTACAATGGATTCTTCTGAAAAAGGAACTGTTTGGAGTATGTGAGTCTTTTCTAACAAGGAAGCACAGGACCATGATGTACAATAACTGAACCTCCAGAAAGGACAACTATTTTACCCTCCACACAGCACCTATCATTTGGAACACCACACAACACAGGGAAAATTTTCTTGAGGCAACCTCCAAATCACTGCGATTTCAAATAAGGAATATGTTGCTTGCAGGGGCATTTTCTCCCTAGCAGACCGCAATCAGGAGATGTCTCTGCCATCTCTTATTCTGAAGGTTTGGTTTATGCATCCCTCATAAGTGAACAGACACATGAGCATTCACAGCTCTTCGTGGATGCAAGCTGCAGCACCAGCAACCTTCCGAAATACATTTCTAAGGCTGGCCCTGGGCAGTAGAACTCTATGGGGTGGTAGAGACCGAGACGTAGCATGGTGCCTGGGAGAACTGCCCAATACAGTTCTGGGTCCCCTGGTTCAAGAGAGACAGGGAACTACTGGAGAGAGTCCAGCGTAGGGCAACAAAGATGATTAAGGGATTGGAGCATCTCCCTTATGAGGAAAGGCTGAGAGAGCTGGGACTCTTTAGCCTGGGCAAGCAAAGGCTGAGGGGAGACCTTATTTATGTTTATAAGTATCTAAAGGGTGGGTTGAAGGATGTTGGAGACAGACTCTTTTCAGTGGTTGCCGGTGAGAGGACAAGGGGCAACGGGCACAAGCTGGAACATGGGAAGTTCCACTCCAATATGAGGAAAAACTTCTTTACGGTGAGGGTGATGGAGCCCTGGAACAGGCTGCCCAGGGAGGGTTTGGAGTCCCCTTCTCTGGAGATCTTCAAGACCCACCTGGATGCCGTCCTGAGTGATGTGCTCTGGGCAATCCTGCTTTGGCAGGGGAGTTGGACCGGAGGATCTCTAGAGGTCCCTTCCAACTCCAACAATTCCGTGATTCCATGATTCCGTGATCTCCTGCCTCCAGCTGACCCGTGTACCAGCAACGTTGTCAGGAGTTTACCTGTTGTCTGCTTGGAAATAGCTCACACTCCAAGGCAACGACTGGCAGCTGTGCCCTCCCCAGCCAAGCACCCCCAGAACAAGGCAGGGAGGACTCTGCCTGGCTGGGGGAGAAGCCCGCTCTCCTCCAAATGACAGATAAAGAAGTCCTTGGCTACTGCACTGAATGGAGGTGGGTGTGTGTACGTGTGTGTGTGTGTGTGTTTATTTTCTTTTGTTGTTTCTTTTTTAATCTGGCAAAGAACAGTTAACTGGAAATGGGCTGTGTAGCTCAGGCACACACGGAGCGTTACGGAGAGTCCAGGCACTGAGAAATTCCAAGTAGAAATGAGTCATTTTGTAGGGCCATTTTTAAGATGGCAGAAATACATATTTACACTATATAGAATTTAATCAGTGGCTTGATGAGTCACAGATATTCCACATTTTCCGTGACAGTTGACCTTTGTTCTTTCCCTGGTTCTAATTCTGCATCTCTTAATTCTTTGTAAAGCAAGATGGTTTTTGCCCTGTGTTAAAGTTATTTCTCCATGTCATTGTTTCCCTTGACATTTACCTGCTCAACACATCTTGAAAACTTTAGATCACAGCTTTCTGTTCTCTAAGACTTTTTATCTCTGCCTGCTGGCTTTTAAGAGACTCGTCAACTACTGCAGTGTTAATGATTGCCCCTAGAGGTGATATGTATTTTACAGTCACCTTGGGTTTTTTTTAGTCATGACTAATCTATTTCTTCTTTTAATTTTGTTTTTAATTCACTGTCCTTTACCTAGCACAGAATTTTGCCACTACTTTTTTTGACACTCTGGAGCTGAGTTTTGCTTTGGGTAGTTTCACGCAGTTACAGGTAAGTGTAAGTGCAGTTATTCCAGTATCTGATACTGTCAACGGAAAGGGCCATGACACGTTCACTTCTGATTCTCACATCAACTCAGGTGCATTTTTCACTTCCATATGAAATTACTGCTTTATATTCTGCTCTTTTATATACTTCATAGGTATCCTTTTGGGAATGCTACTAAGGCATCCATTACAATCACTGATAACAGGGGCAGGGACTGGCTTACTTTGGAGTGGTTGGGGTTCCTTACCCTGACCCTCTCCCAGTAATTCCTTCCCCCAGATAAGGCTTTGCCCCGATATCACTCCTATTTGCAGACGGTCTCATTAACGGCGCACTGGCACAAATGTCAGGTTACCTAAGGAAGCGAACCTGTAATTTTTGCTGGCTAAATTATTTCCCGTGGGCAGCTGAGCCATCCATGTAGAAGGGATAAGAAACTGCAAGAAAGGGATGGGGCAGAGAGCTGGGGGAAGGGAGTACTATTGCAGCTACTCTGTAAGCTGTCCTTGCTTTGGAACGGGAGGCTCAGATCTTCCACTGGTTTGTTTCAGGAAGCCACAGTTGTGCTTCTGTGTTATAGCTCCATCTACTATTGCCCTTCCTACCCTTAGCACTGCAGCACCTACTACCAAACCGATGTCCTGTTTTGTAGCACTTCAGTAAAGATTTGTAGGCAGTTGTGGAACTGACTTTGACAATGATCTGTTAAATGTCTGGCAGCCTGTAAGCGACTGTTCTGCTTCGGAAGGCGTAATTCATACAGCTCTCAATGTGTGGGAGCCGTCTCACCTTCCTGAACATATTATGACATTATATTTTCATGTTCAAACTTTTACTATCAGTTTCTGCCTATCAGTGTCGCTTCCGCCACGTATTTCCCAACAGATCACAAGCAAAATAAGTAATTACCTTTTCCTGTTACTCCAGTGTCCTTTCTAATTCTCCTCCTTCAAGATCTCCTCTTTCACCACAGTTTACAAAATTACTAAACTTAAACACAGTTTAAAAAACTGTTTGGTTTTTTTTTTTCATCACATGTCAATCTTCCAATGAAGCTCTGAGGCTACGTAAAATAAACAGGTCATTCAGTACAGAATAAGTTTCACAATATCTATGTGTCTGTACCAGTCTCTGTTTACAGAGTTTCCCTCTGCTTCATATCCTCATTTTCATATATTTGCTTAGCTTAGACTTTTAGAGTCCCAATCCTGATATGAAATGACACATATAGGCTGAGTGAGGTCTCATCCTTATGGCTAATTATGCATACAGATATTTATGGATTTTGTGCACTGAAGAGCAGATTTGGTGTTTGGTTTTGTCTTTATCTTTCCAAAGAGCTATGAAAATGTATGGAGTTGTGTAATAACAGACACATAGATAGATAGGTAGGCAGGAGGCAGGTAGATAGATAGATAGATATAGATAAAACCTAAAACATCTGGCAATATAAGATTTGCATCTCCAGAGAAAGCACCTTATGTGGGTTTCTTTGGTCATGGGAAATAAGAAATGGAAGATCTTGGGAAATACAAACCAGCTTGTGAATATTTCTACTAAGAATCTAATTCTGAAAATGTCTCTTTCCCCAACTAGCTGCCTAGTTGATATGAAATTATGTTCTTATATAGGAAATAGCAGTTCATTACTTACTTGAGAACACATCAGGCATAAGTCTGTCCTCAAACAGGTACAACTCCGTAATTTGAGAAGTCAGAATCAAGGCCAGAGTACTACATTCAGCGTATCAGAGGATTCAGAGTCTTTTTCCCACTTGTACAGAATTCTGACATTCACATACACTTCAGCCCTTTGGGCTGAAAGACAGTTTTCAAAAACCAAACCCAAGAATATCACACTTCTGTTATGCATATTTGACAGGATTAGATCTTTCCCAAGAGCAAAACAAAACCGAACAAATATCCCTGAATCCCTCAGACTGACATTTTCACTAGACATATTTTTCTGCTTAACATGCATACATTCAACATCATGCTTCAGCCATAAAAGAAGTGTGGCCTCCCCAAAAGTTAAGCTACTGAACTTTTATGTAAATGAAAGTTTTAAATTTCTTTTAAATAACAAAAGAGCTCTCATTTACTAAACAGAAGCAATTTTCTTTGAATTGGCTTGCATGGCAAACAGAGCTGCTGTTTTATTTATTTTTTAGTTTCTTTATTGTTACATCTTTTTATAGATTAAAAAAAGATAAATTAAGATTATAAATGCTAAAATACATCTCATAAAGATTGTATGATACGTGCAACAATAGAGAAAAGTATTGGTCTCTGGTCAAAAATATATTTCATTAAATTTGAAAGCTTAGAATTTCACAGAGTTCACACCATTCTACAGTTTTAAAGTACTGTAATCTGGTTTTCTTGCAAATATTTTTTTTTTCAATTGTTTATATATAAGCAACTTTGACACAAAGTTGCACACATGCACAAACACAGTAGGAGGTTGTTTCTATTCATTCTGCTCCAGAAGAAAGTTACAAGAAGACTTGTCTAGGAGTGATTGGGCCAGATTACCTTACCCTTTTGTATAAAGAATATTTGTGCTGGACAGATATTTACAGATTATTTTTTTTTAATATGCAGTATTTCATCTCTATAATGCACATAACCATTGTAAAATGAGTGTTCAGTGTGTCAGGATGTGCCAGCTATTCTGACTGATGGTGCCTCAAGCTGTGATACTGGGCGTGTAATTGCAGGTGTTAAGGTTGGTACGATTTCCCTGAAATCTGTTAAACCTCAGCATAAAAGAGGACCAAAAGTTTGGATAATCTTTACCTGCCTAACTAACAGCAGTTGCTCCTATTCCAGCCCTGACTTTTGGAAAGAAGAGAATATCAAGGCTCTGAGGTGCAGACAGAGGACTGCATCAAAGTAACTCCGTGATGCCGTAATACTCAAACTTTGAGATCAGTGAATTTTACAGTTGATTATGGCCTGGAAGCAGAGCCTCAGAGCAGGTAATTGCCGAAATTAGTGTTCTTCAAAATAAGTCCTCCCTGTTGATATTCCTGATGGCATTATGTGGCAGGTGGGGTTCCCCCAGGTCATTTAGTTATTCATATCACCTAAGCCTGAGCAAATATTACAGAATTGTACCTGTCAGGTATTTAAAATCCAATGTACTTCACTGTTTTCTGACAGAGCTGTTACTTTACATCTTGGATGTATGACTGGTTCTTTAGTCATATGAAGTTGGTGTCCACTTTTCAAGGCAACAGAAATTTCAGCAGCCTGCATGTACCTCTTCAGCAGGAAGCAAGCAGAGATATATAGATGCCTAACTTTGGTTTTAGCCACAGAAATCATGATGTCTAAAGTAGGTCTAGAGTTTCTGGGTAGAGGCAGAATGCTTAGCATCTAGAGCTATCGATGCTGCCAATTCCTGTAAGTTTTTCTTAAGTTCACTTTTATGCCTTTATTTCCCATTGTGTTTTCCCCCCTTTCCCCTATTAGGGATGTAGTTCATCGCCCATTTGAGAGAAATCATGTTGTGACTTTCGCGTCTGCAGTCACTGGCAGAAGATATGACGGGTACCCACACAGTAGTCTACAGAGGCATTAGCTATATACACACTACACACATATTAGTCAACTAAAGAGGAACAGGGGATGGCTAAAGGGGAACAGGATGGCTCATGTCTCTGCAGCTAAACCTTCATCCGCCTCAAAACACACTGGTCTCACACATACCATCTGCTCCAATAAATCCCTGCCTTGCAGCAACCCCCAGCTGTACCTAGGCCTTTTCTGGGACAGCACTAGTTATAAAGAGCTTAAAATATATTTGCAGTAATCAGTGAATTTATTAAAGCTAGGATTGCCCTAATACTTCTGCCTCATAAAAGTTTCATGGCAACCTCATGGCTCTGACACGTTCCTTTAATTTTTAAAAAAATACTGTAATTTTGTACTGTTGAGGAACTCAGTTCAAGAACACAAATTCATTGCAAGGGCAGTCAAAACACTTCTTTGCTTGCCCCTCTTCCCCCCTTCTCGATATTCAAAAGATATAATTCCCACGTGCTTGTCCCTACCATGGTGTCTGGGAAATGAATGAGAAAAGACAGGTAGCTGAGTGGCATTTTAGAAAACCCCACTTTACTTTGGAGAATTCGTTAATCTAAAGTTTCACAAAGCTACGTAGAATTCTGATTATCACCTTGCTTCCTTCTTAGATACAATTCATTAATAATCAGAGAGCTTTGTGTAAAGAGCTTTCCCTCCAAGGTTGCAAGTAGTAATGGTGGATGAATGTCTACACCACCACTCTTACACTGGAGATATACACTTCCCTTCTTCACTCTGCTTTCTACAACTTCTACCTCCACATCCCTGTTTTTAAAGAAGAAACGGAGTGAGGTCCAGAGCAAAAGAGCAGTTTACAACAGAGTAGGAAGCACATGGCAGTGGTGAAAATAGAAATCTAAATAGAGAAGAAAGATAAGGAAGAAAGGCTCATACAGTGCGTAATGGCAAGGAATTGTTTGTTCTGCAATATGAAGTAAGGTTTTCAAGACTGACAAAATACAGGAGAGCAACAACCAGCTACTCATTTAATAACATGCCAAGTTCTTTGCCTTTTTTAATTGTTCAGCTAAGCAAAAGTGAAAACCAAATAACACACTTTGCAGAAGACCCTAACAGGTTGCAAGTAAAACACAAAGGCCTCAAACAATTTGCAGATTGTGTCAAAGATTTTCCTGAATCTTTTACAGATGTTCATCCCCATGGCCAGTTTTAAGTCTATAAAGTCTAACATGAAAATGCCATGTCTTGCTTTTTTCTTTTTTGTAGTAATAAGAGCCTTAATGATGGAACTTTCTGAAACACTGTGCTAGAATAGTGCAGGAGAGCTCCAAGGCTTGGACAAGGTGAGTGGAGATGGCAGAAGAACGTATAAGTCAGTAGACAGTTTCAAAGTGAATGCCACAACTTGGCTTAGGGTCCCATGCTCATTCTTCTTCTGTTTGTCTTTGCCTCTACCACCTCAGCTCGTCCCCCACCTATTGCTGTTCCCAAACCCAGGCTTATTGCAGCTGAGACCTGATCAATGCCTCTTCCCTATCAGTCAAAACTATCCTTAGTCTTGTCCATATCCTAAAGTTAACAGGTCTGCTCAACTCTACTGCTGCCTGCTACCAGCCTCTATCTACCCTGCCATCTGCTTTATACTAATCTAACCCTCAAAAAAAAAATATCCAATGACAATCCTCTTGCAAATTCCTGTTCTATTGCTTGTGTGATTGCTAATCCAAAATCCAAGAATGTTTCTGCTGCTGGTGGACCCTTGGTATTCTTTCAAGAGGCTTCTCTTCTGGCCCCGCCAGCAAGGTTAGTCCTGACTGGGCATAACTAAAAATACGGATTACAAAGGAATTAACTCCCCGGCAAATGGGAGTTATATGATAATGGGACTTGAGTAAAGTCGTGGTGGGGAGTGGAGGCTTTGTATATGGAGGACTTCTGAAAGAACACAATTTAACTTTAGGTTACCCGCTTCTGTAGAAAATTGAGCCTTGCTCTTTAGGCAAGTGTGAAATGAAAAGCTAAACACATCGTATTGTTAGAACTTACTGAAGTGGTTGGGTGTGACTGGTGAATACTTCTCTCACCACTGTGTTTTGAGGAGTTCCTGAGCTCCTTTGCAAAAGCAGAAAGCTCTCTCTTATAGCTCACTGAAACTACTCTGACCAAAAACTCTGAAGATACCCTGCAACAAGGTCAGAACTCAGCTCTATTCACAGCAACGTGACAGCTGGAGTGACAAACATGATTTAGGGCATCAAGTCTTCCCTCACCCTCCATGACACATTTTTTCCTTCTATTCCCTCAAATTTTCCACCGCCTCTGCCCCCTCTTTGAAGGGGCTGTAGTCTTAATCACCTTTTTGGCTCCACCTTGCTTCTGTTCATCTCATTTAAAAAAATTAGTTCAAGTCTTTTCTCTATGCTGCTTACAGCGAGAATGACTTCTTTGCTCCAGATTTGTCTCCTCGTATGCCAAGTAAAAATGTTATGCTATTTTTCTAACACCTTCTCACGCTTTTGAAAGGAGTCCAGAAGGCAGGAAGAAAAGGTGCAATTTCTTTGCCTTTGGTTGCCATTTATAAAAGTCTCTGGGTCTCCTCCTTCTGTGACCAGGGATTGTGGGTTTTGTCCATCGTGTCACATCCCAGAGCATCCCCAGCTTCAGCCTTGGCCCGGATCCAGAGTTCCTCGGGTACCTTTAAGAACTTGAGGAAGCTGAGGAGGGCAGGCAGGCAGGAGACAAGGGTGCTGATTAGATAAAATCAGTGCATACCTGAACTGGAGGCCTTCTCTGAATACATCGAACAATACGGCAGCCGTTCCTTTCTAAAGGATGGCTCACGTTCTGCCTGCACAGGGCTGGTGAGATATAAACTGTCCATGGAGAATAATGTAGCTGAACGTATATTTAAGTTTAAATAGTAAAATATGTTCTTCATTTGCTAGCCTGTTATGTTTAAAACAGTTTAAAATAACTGAGGATACACACAATTGCAGGAGTTAGCAATCTTATTTGAGAAAAATGCAAGTTGCAGACTTTATCTGGCTTGGTATTTAAATTTAAATGCATTTAAAATGCTGCATGTAAGGTTTTATCTCTATTATGCCTATCTTAATATTAAATTAGTAGTATCCGTTAATATTAACATACATTGACATTTAAATATTTTTCTCATTATTAGTATGCTCTTCCCTTTGCTAAAAAACATGTAATTTGTTCAATGACTTCAACAGAAACTGAGCCTCCTGTCAGTTAGCAGATTCATTACCCATGGCTAGTTATCCTCAGTACCTTCTTTAAAAAGCAGTGCAGAAGCAAACCCAGCTGAGGGAGAAGTGCAGGAGAAGCTCTTTTAATATAGCTTGGCGTTGCTTATGTTGAAGAGCATGAGCACACTTTCTTTATTTTTTTTTTTTCCCCTCTCTTTTTCTGCTAGATGCTTGCATTTACTGACCACACAGTTTCTCAGACCTCCCAGTTTGACCGCCCGCCTTATCGCCCCAGCACCAGCTCCTTCCTGCTGCGCCACCGCAATGAACCTCGACCCCTGGAGATTAGCTCAGCCTGGAGAAAGGGGCAAAGGGTAGTTCCGTCTCCCAGCCCTTCTGATCTAATCTTTTCTTCTCAGACTTTCAGAGGGATTACCAGAAAACGTAGAGCCTGCTAGTAAGTTGGTGATTTTTTTTTTTTTCTGTGTTTTATACTTGTTCTTTCCTCCAGCAAAGGAGCGTTTAAATGACGGCTTCTGGAATGTGAACCAGTCCTATCGGATTGTAACTGGCGATACGGTACTAGAAGATAATCAGCTGTTGTTGAAGTTAACACATTTGTTAAACTGATGGCAAAACTACAAGGGCGCTATGGTACATTCTGAACACACGGAGTCAAAAGACACCAGCATGACTGAGCACTTTAAATTGAGCTATTGAGTATTAATATTCAATATAATAATCATTTAATAATAATAATATAATCAATTCAATATAATAATCAGAGCTATTACTATTGAGTAATAATGCAACAAATTTCCTTGAAAAGAACTGTGCAGATCAATAAAAGACCCTTTATTTCTCTGCATTACATTTAACATTGCCATCCATTCAGATACCAGCTATACCCTTCTGGCTACAACGGCACAAGCTTTGATGCTCTCACGCAGTGAATGAAAGGGTCATACTTACCACAGCAGTGCCAAATACTTCGGTGTAACGCTTTTTGCCCCAAACCGCTCAAAACTGTAACAGAACAGCACAAAAGTAAATTAATTCTAGAACGACAGGATCTTTGGATTCCAATTGTCTATGAGAAAGATATATCAGACTTTGCAGTTCTGAATGACTATTAAATAAACGTGGTGGATCCTATCTATATGAATTTACTTAAGTGTGGATATACTTCCTTTATTTCAAAAGAAATAAAACCAAACCCTGACTGATGGAGCATCAGCAGTATACGTAGTTTTCTCACTGCTGAAATATCAGATTTGAAGTTTTCCAGTTTTTATTCACCAAAAGGGCAGGTTTAGTCCTTTTTTAATTTGCTACTATACTTAAAAATAAGCAAAAAGCAGGTTTTATTCTTCAAGAGGAGTACGGAGGCCAATAGGTTATACGGTCAGCAGCAGAGCTGAAGGCAATGCCTACGAGATCTAACCCCGTGTGTGTTGCATCAACCAACAACCCCCCATGTTTCAACCATGATCTCATTTCTGTGCAGTTTCCTAAACAGAGGAAATATGTATAATATATGTATAATAATATGTAAATTATGTATTATAAAAATATGTAAATTATTATTATATAATATGTAAAATATTCAGCGCTTTCCCACCCTGATATCTGCACACATCTTTCACCTTTGCACTTACTTCTGTTCAACCATTCTCATCTAATTATTCACCCGGTTCTGTAGGTTGGAACTCTCAACAGGTTTGAAGGCTACAAAGCACCGAATACCTCCCTTTGGCCACCTGCCCTTTTAAAACCCAGGTTGTGAACTGATTATCTCAGTTTGACCTTGACAAAATCCACGCAGCTGTGAGCCACAGCACCAGCTCATGGAGATGAATACCTCCCAGGTGCTCAGGTGACTTCTCACATCATAAACAGACAACACTGCTTATCACGTATTTTAACCTACGTTTCATTTTACCTAACAGTTACATTGGGAATCAACAAAACACACATTTCCAGGAGATGTTTGGGCCTTTAAGAATTTCCCAATTAATTACAAACCGCATGTACCATATTGTGATCCAAATTCAAACATCTGCTCTGTGTTCTAGATGTTCTGGAAATCATGTATTTTTAGTTTGCATTTTCACCCACCTAAGCAAAAGCAGTGCTGTGCCGGGACTCACATGCTTCCCAGATTTAGGCATTCAGCCTTCTGTCGGGACAAACATACACTGACAGGCTGAGAGAGCTGGGGTTGTCCAGCCTGGAGAAGAGAAGGCTCCGGGGAGACCTTAGAGCAGCCTTCCAATA
>JAOXNO010000013.1:131735997-131755589 GCA_028565335.1 Limnodromus scolopaceus
AGGTGTCCCTGCCCAGGGCAGGGGGGTTGGAACTCGATGATCTTTAAGGTCCCTTCCAACTCTAACCATTCTATGATCCTATGATTCTATGTGTCCTCAATATCTGCATGTGGGAGGCGAAGCTTTCATCGGACACAAACTTTCCGAACCAGCTGACTTGGCAAAGCTAATTGTCAAGCTTTCTCCCCCCAGACAAAACATTTTGCATTTTACCTCAGCCTACCGTATTGCCCAGTGACTAGATGTGAATACTTGTTATAATAAACCATTATTTCTGCAAAAAGACTGGTTGAAGTTTATCTTGTACGGGACAGCAGAGTAGAGGGCTGCATGTGCTTTGTTGTACTGAAGCTTTTAAGTTGCTCAGTGAACTGTGATCTTTAAAGAAGCTTGACTTTGATAGCTTTATGTTCTATTGGATTTTCATCAAAATCAGTGCAAGGATCCCATTACTGTTCAAATAGCTGCGTTAATGAATTATAAGCAATATGAGACGACATGGCTGTGTCCCACCGTTTTTTCCTCCTCTTCTTAAAAGCTCAATCTTCATTCCTTCTCCTGAAGTCCATCTGCAACTCCAAAGCCTTTGGTTAGGGAAGGGAACTCCAAAAGGATACGTTAATGTCACATTCCCTCATATTCACCCCCATTGTAAGAGGACTCAGCCTCCAGCCAACAGTGACACCAGTTTGTACTTGCTTTTGCAAAATTTACTATTGTAGTTTTTTTTTTTTTTTTTGCAAGGTGTGAATTTCTTAAATGCAACTGGACTTTCAGTTTGCTAAATTTGCCAGAAGGCAGCAGAATGAGATGGATTCTGGACCCGCCCTGGTGTCTGACTGGGCTTGTAATGGTCTTTCATTCATTTGTCTATAAAGGTCTATAAAGGTTGGAATTGGTATAACGTGGGAGGGAGGAGGGTGCAAATCTCCCTAGAACGTTTTTGAAATGCAGGGTTAAGAACAACAACAACAAAAAGAACCATTAAAGACAGAAGGATGTGTCTGAGTATGAAAATAGATTGTGAAAAATAAGGGTTTGGGGTTGGTTTTTTTTCTTTTTTTGGTCTTATGTGTGCTGTTTAGGGCGTAGAAGGGAACTTGCAAAGATCAGAACACTCATCACAGTGAGTTCTCTGACAAGCATCTGCGGCTTTGTGAAATATTTTTCACTGATGAAAATCTGCTGCTCTGATTCATCGTCATGTAAGGGGCTCCATCCTGTTTAAATACATTTATTATCAAAAGTACAGCCCTAAGATGGAGTTCTGTAGTGCCTAGAAGGGTTCAGACGCAGATTTCCACTCTTTCCAGCTGCCAAAGGAAGCAGGAAACTGGATGCTGGAACACGGATTCTCTAGTGTTCAGCAAAAGGGAAATTAGCACACCCAGCCACAACTGAGCCGATTTCTTTGTCATTCCAGAAGGTACCTTTGCATTTTAGCTCTGAGTTTGGTGATCTTCAGTGTTAGAGGGGACTCCCAACAGATCTCCTTCAAAAAGCTTGCCCTCAAAGAACTTCAATGAGCAAAATGATACTGAAAGAGTATTTTCAAAATACTGAGCCCAGAGAGTCCTTTCTAGAATAACCTAATACAGAGTCTTTCCAACAGTCATAGCCTTGTTGTCCAGTTCAGCTGCGAATTTCAATATATTTTAGAGCTGCAGTAGACTCAGTTATCAATTAACCTACCCATTCCTCTATCACTCTTTTCACTAAACCGAGTTTACTTTGGACACATTTATTAAACAAAATCATCTGAGGTGCAAACACTCCAGCCATAGAGAGAACTGAATGCACCGGGGAGAGGGAAGAGATTTGAGAGTACGTGATAAAGAGTGAAAAGTTAGTCAGAACAAGGTTCTACGTTGAAACACAAACCCAAAGACAAATGACAAATTTAGGAGAACAAAAATAACTAGTTTGACTGCATTATTGCACAGGTCATCTCCCAATCTTTTTATCACTTGGCTAAACTGTGTGACTTTCTCTCTAATGGAATATTAATCTGGTTTAGTTGTAATTAGCAAAAGCAGTCATCACTTAAATAACAGACATGTAAGATAACTCTCAAAAAGGCTTGCATTTGGCTTTCTAATTACGTCAATGAACTTGCACAGCTCTCCTTAATGGCAGCTGTAACTATTATTCAACAAGGTTTTAAAGAAAACATTAACAGGCAGCACATGCACACCATCAGCCATGTGTACTCTTGCAGGTAGAGCCTGAAGGTCACTTGGAACACCAGGTTTGGTTTTTTAATCCATATCTCAAAGGGCTTGTAACTCGCTGGCTGCCCTAGCAGCAAGCTGGCTGGGGCCATGCTCGGGTCCCATGTTCCTCCATGTGCCCCATGGTGAAAGCAGGCAGCATTGCCCAGCCAACCTTGATGATCGCTGGACACCAAACATACACTCAGATGATTTTCCAAATTGCAAGTGTCCAGCACAGGCCCTCTGCCTTTTTTTTTTTTTCTTTCCTTTTTTTTTTTAACCCTAGTGGAATCATGCCAAACACTCTCTTAGCAATGATGAGATTTTTTCATGGCTTACAATAATTATGCACTGGTCTCTGGAGCTTAATATATATTATTTAATAATAACTTCCTCCTTGCCCTCTGGCCACAATATGTCTACAATGACCCCTCATCAAATGGCAGCGTGCTGTAGACATTAATTTTAACAGCAAAAGTATTGCACATTACATAACCTACATTATTCTCAGCAGCATCCCATGAAATTAACTGCCTGGATAATTGCAATACTGCATAGAGACATTAAAGTTCAGTTTAAATCAGTCCAGTCAATGCACACACAGTTTCACCGGGAGAAGGGGAATATCAGTCCAAGACCTGCAGTGTCTGAAGAAGTTGTCAACCAGCCCAATGCCTTGTGTCCAGTAAAAATGAATTTTGTCACTTTGAACACTAATGCTCACCACTAGGCTTGGAAGATCAAAATACAGATTGCCTGCCATGCTTCAGATATATTCCTGCAGACACACGCTTCAGTACCGCAGTCCAGAAGGTACTGAACAGCATCTTAGCACACTTTTTGTATCTTTATGTGTCTAGATACCAGATAGGTATAAGCAACGGTGGAAACCTACTCTATGTCCAATATTTTGTTACATGTATTAAAAATTCAGAAGGAGGTACAGATCATTACCAGATTTCTGCTGCTTAAAAATAAAGATCAATGTCAAGAAACACAGGAGGAAGAGAGGGAGGAAGGAAGGAAGGACTGTACAGTGGATCAGAATAGAATAATTTATGTGATTACGCTACTGACAAATAATTACAGATGACTAGAAATATTTCCACGGAAGAAAATGTCACTTAAATTGTCCCCACATCAAGCACGAGAGACTTTGCTCAAATGCATTCACCAGCTCATAGGGTAGTAACGGAATAAAAGGGACAAACTCTTTTTGCACCTGCGCCTTTTAATCCTATGTTTAATATGTCTGTTGGAAAGACTCTGTATTAGGTTATTCAGGGTTTGAAAACACCTGAATCCACCACCTTGAAATACGGCTCACGGCACACAGCAAGCGAGTGTAGTGAGGGAGGCTCAGTTCTTGTTCCAAAGTCCATGGCTTCAGCCCACGTACACTGAAGATGCAGAAGTGCTGTAAGAGCAGAAGAACAAACAAAATTCTCATAAAAGTTTATTGCACATTCTGTTTTGGCTACAGTGAACTTTGGCAAACTGGGGACAGCAACGAACTCCTCCTTGGGCCGTGCTGTACTTACACATTTATTCATCTCACCTTTCCCCCCTCTCCCTCCGGAAGCGCTCTGATAAATGTAACGAAAGATGTTCAGCAATTTTAAAAGTGGTTAAGTTATTCTCACCTGATGCGAAGGCGCAAAGAATTCACTCAAGATGCTTTCTCGGTTACGAAGAGAGAAAAGGTGAAACATAGGAGGTGACGGTAAATACAAAGCTATCTCACAATGCCATAAATTCGCAGGGTGCTTTTCAGAGAGAGATGACACGCTGCGGCTTTGCGGTGGGATCGGGAAGGGCTGCGGCGGGCAGCAGTAGGGTGCAGCCGGGTGCTAGCCCTGACAGAGAAACTCAGGCTGACAAATGTTATCATATTCCCATATCAAAGTGCAAAAGGCTTCAGGAGGACAGTCATCTCCAGTCTGCCGCCCCGTAGTCCTTTCCAGAGTCTCTCCTCACAGCAGGAAGAACTGTAGCTAGATCTGCAGAAAAGAATATAGATAGATCCTGTTTTATACTCAGTGTTTCTCAGAATAGGTCAAAATCTCACAAAACCCAAGATCCACACAACAAGGCTCAGTTTTGAGAAAACTGAGCTTAACCTAGGTTTTGTCTCGGTTTAAGGGGGGATGCTGGTGACATCTGATTCTAGGTAAGTAAAACTTACACGGAGAAATTAACTCAGACCTAGTTTATAGGGACAGATAATGACTATTTCTGTGATATAATAGATTTGGCCACATCTATAGAACCAGAAGAAAATCCGCCATTTAATCAACTTGAAGTCGCATAGTTTTATAGTTTTTATTGACATTATGCAGGGAAACAACTTTTCTCAAAGCAAGTCTGCTCTTAACACTTTGTGTGGTAACACAAAGTAAAACCTTGAGACTAAAAGGTGTAGTGTTAATACAGATTGGCATAATAGAATAATGCTATCTTTTCCTGTTATTCTATAATTTTCTGTTATTCTATTAGAATCATAGAATCATTTTGGTTGGAAAAGACCCTTGGGATCATTGCGTCCAACCATCTACCCTACTCTACAAAGTTCTCCCTACACCATAACCCCCAACACCACATCTAAACGACTCTTAAACACGTCCAGGGATGGTGACTCAACGCCCTCCCTGGGCAGCCTATTCCAGTGTCTGACCCCTCTTTCTGTGAAAAATTCTTTCCTAATGTCCAGTCTAAACCTACCCTGTTGGAGCTTGAAGCCATTCCCTCTGGTTCTTTCGCTAATCACCTGTGAGAAGAGACCAGCACCAACCTCTCTACAGTGTCCTTTCAAGTAGTTGTAGAGAGTGATGAGGTCTCCCCTCAGCCTCCTCTTCCTCAAACTAAACAGTCCCACCTCCCCCAGTTGCTCTTCATCAGATTTATTCCCCAGGCCCTTCACCAGCTTCGTTGCCCTCCTCTGCACCCGCTCCAGCACCTCCATATCTCTCTTGCATTGAGATGCCCAAAACTGGACACCATACCCCAGGTGTGGCCTCCCCAGTGCTGTCCCCACTCAGCGGGGCCCGAGGGACGCCTGGCAGGGCCTGCTCTCCCACATGGGCCACGCGGGTCCCGGGGCGGGGGGGGGGGGGGAGGTGTCTCCCCACAGGGCGGCCATTTTAGGTGCGGTCCCCTCTGCGAAGACAACAGATTTTTATGACTACATTAGCAAAGCGTTTGAAGGGAGATGCCTTTCTTTTAGTCAAATGATATAACTGGGACAAAAATCCAACCAACCAACCAGGTACACTTTGGGCAAGATGGCAACCTTCAGTTTAGCACAGATTGAAAAAAACCCTGCACTGAGTTTAACTAGGTTATGTTAGTGAGACAGACAATCTGAAAGAGAAGACGCTGATGTCTGTAGAGGACAGGGGAGTTTAAGAAGAGATCAGAGAGAGAGGGAGAAAGAGAAATATAAATCTTCAGGGGAGCCCTGAAGTGTTTGCAGGCAGACAGGGGATGGGGAGGCTAAGATGTACCATAAAAGCAACAGCCCTCTCTGTCACTTTGAATCCCATCAGAATAATGATTTCTTTATTCCTAGATTCATCTCTGGAAGGTGCTTCATGCCTCCCTTCAGGACCATAAGCAGTTCAGAGAGTGTGTTTTGTGAAAAATGCAAGATTTTTTGTCACGGTATTTATAAAGCATTAGTTATCTCAACTTTTCCTACTGGAGAAAAGCCTAATCAGATCAAATCAAATTCACTGATATATGCTCCGTTTGTTAAAATATATAGAACTGAGTCAAATAGCAAAAGCAACCTGAAACTGAGTGATCCTGAGGATCTGTGTATCAATGCAAATTATTTTCTGTGTTATAGCTGGAAGGTTATTTCACAATATCTCAGTGATAGTGATTTCTCAGTCTACGTGACAGTCACTATTGGGTAAATACTGGTACAGAATTTGTAATTAGAGCCCAACAGAGTTGGTTAGAAACTTAGCCTAGGCATGGCAGTGCAACATTAATACAGAACACGATTCCCAGAAGTAGGTAGTGAGAGACAGTCCTAGGTGACCCTAGGACAAAAGGATAGGAGCCATATTTAGCTCCTGCTTCGTGAGTCACAGGGAAGTCACAGCAGAAGCGTACAGCACAGTGATAACCATTTGACTGTGCAGGGAAGGATGGAGTGGTACCTCTCTCAATAGTTTTGCAAGCTCCATTCAGGAAACCCCTACCCTCTGAGATGAAACACCATCACTCACCACTGAACTACAAAGTCAGTTTTCCAACATAGTGCCGGACATCCTGTATGAAGATATCCTGTGGAAGCAGGATGAGCCTGGAAGAAACCGAGTGAAGATTCAGTCTCTTTGACTTCACCTTGGAGTCACCCTTTAAGAAATATTGCAGTTTGGGGAATGTTTCCAATGGGCTACGTGGGAACAACCAGAACTTCACAGCATGGTATTTAGGGAATGATCTAATTAACCTGCATGCAACAGAGAATATGTCATCTAGTATAAGAGTAAGGGTTTAGAAACCAATGCTGCTTACGTTTACCTTCACAAGGAGTATATTTTTAACAAGCATTTAAACCCACACACAAACACATAAAATAGAAAATATTTAGTTACAAGCTACTCAGTCACAACAATTGAATTAATCTCAATACATGGTATTCCTGACTTCCTAAAAATAAAAACTGGCATTTAACTCCCTCCACCTCAATTATTTTTTTTTTCCCCCCAAGGAGATTGTTTTAAACTCAACATCTCCACACACTGGTAATTAGAGCTAGGAACAAAACATACCTTTCTTTTACTTTTCCTCGGAAAATGCATCACACTAAATTGTTTTCAAATAGTTAATAGCATGTCACTATTATTCTTTACATTGCATAAATACTTGCTCTGCTATCCCATATTTCATGGTGATATCCAGGTGAGAGCATTGGTAGGAAACAAACATCAGTGGGTTTTCTGTAGGGAACTGCTGTCATACACCAAATAGAATGAAATTGGCAAGATTTAAATAATGATATAACTTATTTAATGAAAGCAGATGAATTGGATATTTTACTTGTGGTTTGGAGGACTTTTTTCAGCTTCCATTTGTGTAGAATTTTTTCTCGTGAGAGGAAAAAAATCCAGAAATAAAGCTTTTGTTTCCTCTTCAGACCTCAGTCTCCTACGATGGTGGCAAGCTGAAAGTAAAGTACAGAAGAATTTTCTTCTAAAATCCCTATTTGTGAATTATTTTCATAGGTATATTAGCACTTGATTTTTACAGGCAGTGTTTCTGCACTGAGAAGTAGCCAAGTAAAGTGGCTGAGAAGTGCCATCTACTGCCTTCGGGAGAAATAACTGAATCTGAGCAGTCGCACCGTAACGGGAAGGGCAAAAGAAGATCTGGCATGGTCCTCCTCAGCCGCTGCAGGAAAGATTAGGAACTTGGGAGGGGACAAAGGCACTTTCTCCCTTAATTTTAGTGCTATATCAGAGACAGGTTTTTATTCGTAGCAGCAATAGGATGCTTTCCCCTTGGAAAAATGCACTTCAGCAGCACTGACTCTTTCATAGAGCACATCATCTGGTACAGCATGACTATGGCTTTTAAAACCACTAATGCATATAGTTGGCTCTATTTTGTATCTACATACATACCTATGTACTGGTATGCATACATGGATCACCCACCACGTTGCTTTTTTGGTTTTGGTGTACTGGAAATAATTTCATATGCACTTCCTTAGCAGCACAGTTGAATTTAAGTCAGTTGTCAGACATTAAAATTGTGGACATAAAACTGGTTTCTACATCTATTTCCTCATTCCTTTTGCTCCACAACTCCTTGCCTCTAATGACTTATTCTATGATTCTCTGACTTTCAGACCCCATTTCTGCACAGCAGACAAAAAACCTTACGGTGTATTCCTGTGAACTCCAGAGGAGTTATCCTGGTATGACTGACCCAGTTCACTCAGAGCCTCTATCCGGTTTTGTTCTATTCCTGCTACTGTACCGACAGCCTAAATCTGCAAAAAACACTTTTCCTTCTTATTCCAGGAAGAACTCATATGTCCTAAAATAGAAGATGTATTGCATGCAGATTTTGTGAAGGCTGGGTGGCAGCACACTAAACCACTGCAGCTCTGATAATAGTTTTTCCCAGCTCCTTGAGAGCTGGAGGGCTTCCCAATTCCTAAGGACGATAATGAGAAGAGGGGAAAGCCAAAGGAGAAACAGAAGAAAGGTTGCTGTGTGCAGCTTCACTTCAGGACCTAATGAAGGAACCTGAAGGCTCCAATTTAAATATGGAAGTGCTGAAACAGAGCTAAATCCATCAAATTCATGTACATGTGTTTTGTCAAGGTTTTATTTTTAGCCACTTTAAAAATATATTGACTCTCAGGGATATGGTTGACAATTAGGTGCTAACAGGGACATATTTATCATGAGACATAAAGTTCTGAAGAGAACTGACCATATGGAATAACTTCATGAGAAATTGTGGCTCTTTCATGGAGAGAATTATCAACTACTGCTTAGATCTTGCTCCAAAATTTGGTGACATTCAAAAGCAGTGGATTACTTTTCTTACAAGAGCATATGTATACTCAGTTGGAAGAAGCACGGGACAGCCCACACAATAAAACTTGAAAGTCTTGAATATGTTGGGCCGGCAGTTCCAAAAAAAATACATCTTTTTTTTTTCACTTCACCCCACCATATGTTATTTTATATACTTCACACACTGCATACTGTCTTGAAAATGTGCCAAATACAGAAACTGAAATACTGATGTTTTCCAAATTGTCTGTGGTATTTGTGCATCCCAGCTGAATTCCATTGAGAGTTCACATCCGGTAAAAGATAAAGCTACTTTATCTAAATAAAGCTACTCATACTGCGTATGAGGTGACAAATACTTCTTGTCATGGTAGAGGGACTTGAGATATCACTGTCAGTTCAGCTTATTTTTCCCACGGCGGTTGAAGTGAACCTGATCTACCCCATTTTGGAACAAGGTGCTCAGCCATTTATTGACTTGTAGTTGAGTTTCAGTATTCGCCCACTGATGGGGCAGTAGCTTCCATCTGAGGATATAATAATACTTCAAGGTAATTTGTCTAGTTTAACTTAAAATCACACTTTCAAATAAACGGAACAGCACATATATCAGATATATATCTCACAGGATCAGTCCTGTGAGAGAAAAGGTTTGAAGTTAAGATGATGGCTACATTCACATTACAGAATTACAGCATTATTCGTCTGACACCCATTTATGAAGGACATCTCAGCGTATATAAAAGGATCAAATTCAGTCTTTTTAGAAACCGAACTCTGTTTATTTCCCCACCACCAACACACTTTTTTTCTTATGGTTTTACATACATAGAATTTCTCTGTAAAGCCTAGCCTGAAAAAGTATATTTAATGTGATTATAATTTATAGCGGGAGAAAAGTTAAAAAATTACCTTTAACCTTTCTACATATACAGTTTAACCTGGAAAGAAGTTGGAGACAATTTTTGTTGGCTCAAGGAATTAAACTAAGAATGAGCTCAACTGACAGCTGATTTTCGTTTGCTTTGTGGCAAAAGAAAAAAAAATATCTTAATTGATAAAAAATCTAAATGTCACTGAAGTTGAAACATGAACTACAAATATCAATGAGGTGTAAAGACATTTTTTCTCTTATTTATCTGCAGGATGTTTGTTACAGCCATAAACCACTTTGCAGCTATTGATACATGAAGAATTTTCCCTTAGTGTCTGATAAGCCAAATTATTTATTTTCACAATTTTTTGAATAAAAGTTCCTGGTATGCCAATAGATATAGGAAATGGTTCATTACTCTATTGGTGAACATAAAAAAAACCCTGATTGTTTTGTCAAAATGAATAAATAGACTACAAATAAAATGACAAGGTATATTGGCATACTCCTCATAAGAACAAAAAATAAAGACATTTGTAAATCATAGAATCATATGGGGGTGGAAGGGACCTCTGGAGATCATCTAGTCCAACCCCCCTGCCAGAGCAGGTCCACCCAGAGCAGGTTGCACAGGAAAGTGTCCAGGCTGGGTTTGAATGTCTCCAGAGAAGGAGACTCCACCACCTCCCCGGGCAGCCTCTTCCAGGGCTCTGCCACTCTCACAGTAAAGAAGTTCTTCCTCATGTTTAGGTGAGAACTTATATTCAAGTTTGTGCCCATTTCCTCTTGTCCTGTCATTGGGCACCACTGAAAAAAGACTGGTCCTGGCCTCCTGACACCCACCCTTTAAGTATTTATAAACATTGATTAGATCCCCCCTCAGCCTTCTCTTCTCCAGACTAAAAAGACCCAAGTCCCTCAGCCTTTCCTCATAGGAGAGATGCTCCAGGCCCCTCATCATCTTTGTAGCCCTCTGCTGTCCCCTCTCCAGCAGTTCCCTGTCCTTCTTGAACTGGGGAGCCCAGAATTGGACACAGTGCTCCAGATGGGGTCTCACCAGGGCAGAGCAGAGGGGCAGGATGACCTCCCTCCACCTGCTGGTCACACTCTTCTTAATGCCCCCCAGGATGCCATTGGCCTTCTTGGCCACAAGGGCACATTGTTGGCTCATGGTCATCCCGTTGTCCACCAGGACTCCCAGGTCTTTTTCCTCAGAGCTGCTCTCCAGCAGGTCAGCCCCCAACCTGGACACTCCAGCATTACTATTAATGCATTCTACGGTTTGCATTTGAGAATGAGATTACTGAAGATGCTGTCTGGAAGAGATTTGCAAGGAAGTCCCTGGAAATATGAAGGAAAGTTAGGCTTTGTAAAAAATTCCCTTTATCTTTATTTTTTTGACAAATGCCATCCCTCAACGGTGAGGGAAGGAATACTCCATGTGCTTTCCACAATGCTGCAAGGGGTTGATCAGGAGTCACACAACCCCAGGGCTGGGAAAAACTGTGTGACGGCAAACAGAAAGAATAAATGCATTGTTGTGCCTTGAGGAACAGTATAATTAATGTCTGCCTTTCTGCTGATTTCCAGGCCTAGCCTGTATAGGATCAAAATGAATCTATGAGAGGCTACATACTCCCTTTATTGAAAGGCAAAAAGAATAGAGAAAAGGTCACTTACAAAAATATCTGGTCTAAATCTCCAGTATGCACCTTCAAATGTTGCCCACTAACAAAAACATGGATTATGTATTCCACTGCAATCATAATTTTTAAAACTTGGGACAATTATAAATAAGCATTTCTGAAACACATCCTTTGCGTATGAACCGAAGCAATCAGTGCCACTGTCATTCCATTCCCACAGCCAAAAGCATACAGCCCTTTGCCAGCTCTTTTCTCCTGGTACCGCACAGCCTTTACAGGCTGCTTGAATCCTACAGCATTTCAGAAGGATTATATGTGTTTATTTGGTTTCAGATACAGACAGATGCTACTCATGCATGTGCCTAACTTCTTCAGTAAAATGAAGAAATTAAACTGGAAAAAAAAAAAAAAAAAAAAAAGGAAACACCCCCAAAAAATCCTACTGCATTCCCCACATCCAGGATACAGGATCTCACTGTTTTTCAACAGCTAAGAAAAAATAAGAAATAAAAGTCGATGGAAGTCCTTAGTGTCATCCATTTACATCTACCAAAATCATGCAGAAATGACTAAATGACTACAGCTGGAAACTAGATGCCAAAGTCCAAAATTCATCTGATCAAAGACTGGTTATTTCTACTGCCTGCACCTGGCATTGAAGTAATTAATTGGAAAAGTTTGGGTGACAGTCTCCATTCAGTCAAGCTCAAAGATGCAGACTTTTCATATATTCTTACTTTCTGCGTTACACAGTATCGAGGTACACAACTTCATTGGTCTTTTTTGCATTATTCTTCCATCTGCATCCCCCAAGAACCAAGTAAAAAACATGTTGTAAATGAAAGAGAACATCAGTGACTTGGAAAAATTAGTATGAAATTACTGTAGAAGTGGTTTCATAAAAAATAAGATGTTCTTCCAACAACTCTGACGAAAAGAGAGGCAAAATTATCTTCATCATGTTTCTAAAAAGCTGCTGCATAGTTTTGCACCACATGTTCCTCTTCAGTAGAAAAAAGTGTCTTCCAAGCTCTTCTTACACGTAACGCTCTACCCTTTGAAAGCTTCTGCTTTCCAAAAAAATAAGTACTGAACTGAAATGTCACATTGAAAAGTTACTGAGAACTATTTTAAACTTCCCAGCCTGAAAAGCAGTGTAGCATTTGTTGAGTCCATGTTCAACATAAAATGAAATCTGGGGAAAGCACATTTCAGTCGCCACACAAAAAATGCTAGCCCTTCCTCCTGAGAAGGCAGAAATTCAAGCAAAAAGTTTTCAAGCATTTATGGTAGGTAATTTTTTTTAACAAGAATGCCACCACTCACTCTCATGGTCTCAAGGCTGGAAGAATAATAGGGTTCCACTTAGGGGTCCACTCGGGGACTCTGGCAACAAAAACAGCTGTGCAACAACATGGTGTCACCAAGAAGCAGCTGTTTATCTGAACATTGACTCTTGTTTCAGTTGCCTAAAAGTGCACCAGAGATGCAATGTCCTGAGAGGTTCAGCCAGGTCACACTGAAAGCAGCGAAGCCTCAAGTAGCCTTGAGAGTCTGCAAAGGAGAAGGGACAAAAAATGGAAGATGAAGAGAATGGCAAGGAACAAATATGAGTGGGAAAAAAAAATATTAAGGAAAAAACCATATCGAAACTAGCAATGTCATTAGTCCTACCCTTTCCTGTCGTGGCTGAATGTAACACATCACATTTTTATACCTATTTCCTTTTACAGACACACACACACGAAAGTAGAGTGTTGATCATATCGTTGATTATATCCCACGGTAGGCGATGCACCGCAGATCTACCCAGTCTCTAACCCACTTCAGCTCTGAGATCGTGCTTCTCCCCTGGCTTTGGTGATGCCTCACAGTAACCTTGGCTACGGGGCGGCTATCGATCTGAAATACAAACACAGTGTGTGAGAATTTTGCCGCACAGCAGGGGCACTGTGACCGACCTGAACAGCCCCCGTCGCAGCCCCAAACGCAGAACCCACCTTTTCCATCAACTGACAACTAAGAAATAAACCCTAGAATGTGCATGTAACATCCTTTTCTATTAGCGGGGCACAAGCACAGTACTACGAAAGCGTACCACCAGAATGATGTCTTTTCCCATTGCCACAGAAAAAAGAATGGTATGAAAATGACACGATCAACAAAACAAAACAAAATTTTGCCACCAATGCCACCGCTGCAGTCGTTATCCAACACAGACAGCACTTAGCACCATCCACGTCCTACAACTTAGCTCATCCCGCCTACTAACATCATAACTGGTGCTCAGGCGTTTTTCTCCAAGATTTTTACGCCTTTATTTTAACTTCACTGTGATAATAGCTCTCACTGCTGGTGAGACTGTGATTAAAGACAGAGCTCCGAGTTAAAAATTTCATTCAGATGAATTATTTCTTTTGAAGAAGAAGTTGCCTGGGCACAAAGCTATTTTGCAGCATGCCTGCAATTTCAAAAATATTATTCAATATTGCTATTTAACCAGGTTTCAACACTTTTTCATTAGCACAGCTTGCGGAATAGTCTATTCATTGCAAACTTCATGTAGAAATAGTGATACTATATAGTCGTTTGTACCCCTCTGTGGTGCCTTCCTCCCTACCCCTGGTTGCACTTTCTTCTTGGATCAATGAGACTTGGTACTGAAGGGGATTGAATTTTCATTAATTTTCTGTTCATGATATTGTTCGGGCATATTTTTTCCATAAACTGTACAGAGGAAAGTATAGTCACTGATACAGGATATCAAAGCAATCACAATATTACAGAAAAACATTGCATACTCTTCCTCACACTTCATTTCCCATGTTTTTTTTTTTTCAAAAGATGTTTAAAAGTTGATGTGAACTCTTTCAAATGTCTGTGAATTGTTCCAAAGATAAGTTTGTAGTTTGGAGATCAGTTCTGAATTGAACCTGGTGCACACAGCTGATGTCAAAAACATACATTCAGTCTGTTTTACAGAAGTGAGAAAGGTAAAAGCAACTCTTTATCAAAGAACAAACCCAAATGTTAGTTAATTCTCAGCCAAGTGTCTACACTATCTATATCAGGCTATAAAGTCAGCCTTTGTCACCAATAGCAGAAAGTATTTTTAATTGGATCCTGAGGAATAAAACCTTCATCTGAGAAATCCCATTGGCCCAGTGACCTGGAAGGGGAGATCCCAAGGAGGCCCCATTCTGCTGGAAGTGTGTCCTCCATAGCAGAGCACAGGGCTGGGGAGGTAAAGTCTTAAATTCACTCCAACACAAACAGGCAGAGCTCTTGAAGAGTCAGGTCCTCCAAACTAGGAGCAATTCTTACTTTAGGAATAGTGAATCTTAGTCAGGAATTTCACACCCATCACAAAGGCTACATATATTTCTGAGTGAGTCCTGGTCTTAACGAGTGAATATTTTGAATTATTATTGCAATAATTTTCTCTTTTATTAAAATTTAATTTCTTATGGTGAGTGGTTGTATTAGTGCCCGTGAATGAGAAAATTGTGTAAATTTATGTTATTGTGAAATTTTAATAATGTAATATGATGTATTGTACATCCCTGTGATATTGTTAAAGAAGGTGCTGCTTTTCTGCTGTTGAAAAATTGGGGACACAGACTCCACGTTTTTATTTGCATGATAAGGACTTTAGATTTTGTATGTAAAATAACTTTCACGAGAATACATGTTTAATTTGCTACATTACTAAGTACCTTATAATTAATAGAAATTACACATTAAAATATGAGTGCAACATGCTAAAACTTCGATGGCTTGCATACATATCACCTTTTCTTTTAATGCAATGAAACGTAAAACCACAGGATAAACTTACATTCCCACCTCCTCCCATTTTATTGGATCCCTTCAATGTGCTTCTTTGCCTAAGAACACAAAGTCAGAACTGGAAGATGCATTTTTATAGAATAAATTTTTTTTTGCAGCGGATATGCTAGCAAGTCTTGGAATAAATTCCATTTAAATGCACGACACTTCCAACAGCAAAATAAAAAGAGATGTGGCACTACCCACTAACCACAAGCATCTGGCTGGACTCCTGTAGGAGGGGACGTTCAGACCTGCAAATTCTCAGTCTTTCTCTTCTCTCCCCACATATTTAATGTTTAGGTTCACTAAATGAATTTGGTTTGAATGTACTCCCCAGGATCATCTTTATGGTTGGACTTGATGATCTCAAAGGTCCCTTCCAACCATGAAGATTCTGTGGTCGTAGAATCATAGAATCATAGAATGGTCAGAGTTGGAAGGGACCTTAAAGATCATCCAGTTCCATCCCCCCTGCCCTGGGCAGGGACACCTCCCACCAGACCAGGATGCTCAAAGCCCCATCCAGCCTGGCCTTGAACACTTCCAGGGATGGGGCAAGGGATCTTGCTGCTTTTTCTGCAGCAGCAAAACTTTGTGCCAACTTTGTACCAAGATCACAGTTTCTGGGCCAGGTAAGAGGAGAGAATCAGAGGAGAAGAATCCAGAGTTACTGATATCCCAACTCCACTGGTCTTTTGGAAATCCTTAGTCAGTTTGGATCTGAGCAGGAGAGACGTAAACGAGTTTAGGCTTAAAAAACACACTTTGACTCTCGCTCATGTTCTGTCAGTTAACTCAGTTACTCTAATCTGAAAGATAAAAGTGTTAAAACGCTATAGCTGGGGTTTTAAAATATTGTCGGCACTGGCCTTATTTTATTTCACTTTGAATTCATGTTTAATTGACTTCTTTTGTTGTGCAAAAGACACTAAATGAAATGCTGACCATGTGTGAACATGTAATACTTTAAGAGGAAATACAATTTTAATGTAATCAAAATAATGAAAACAAATTTAAATGACTGTATTAGGCACACACAGAATAACCCTTACTGGAAAAACCTATTTTACTTGCTACAGCAAAATAATGCTCCCTATCAACAAAAGGCTGCTGGAAAGGCCTTGTACTTTTATACAAACTTACTTAAACAGAGAGTCTTTTCTGAGAAAAGTTTGAAAGTTGCAGCAATGTTTCCATAATGGAAAAATATAGTCTACTATGTTCAAAGCAGCATGGGAAAGACCAGCAGCACGAAACAGGAGCTGGGATTATGCCAAATTATTTGACTGCAGTAACAGGAGCACGCCGTGCCCTAAAGCCCACTCTGTGAATGGAGGACATTTATCACACTTATGTAAATAGGATGTAGGAGGCAAAAGAATTTTGATAAAATTATTTTTATCGAAACAATTTGGACACGGATCTTGATTTTCACGTGCACGTGCAAACTGAGGGTCTCCAGGTGCAGATTTCGGTGGTCCTGCGCGTGTGTGCCCTCTGGTTTGAGCCATAAATTGTAACACCGAGCCTTCAGGTACAAGGACTAAACCTACTGCCTGCGCTGGGGGCTTACCCTAATTAAAGCAATCTGGTTATACTTTGAACTGCACGATGGGGCAAGCCATGACATACAAGCTATCTTCCCGGAAAAACCACGTTAGGAGCTAGGAATTAACATGGAGGATTAAGTGATAAATGAAGAAGACCGACAGATAACAGAATCTATTCAAAAGAATTCATATCATCAAAATTCAGAGAAGAATTTGGTCATGGCAGTTTCAAAGGCGTTTGCTCTAAACTAGAGCAACTAGATGATCTCTATGGTCCCTTCCAACTCTCAAAATTCAGTGAAATTCAGTGAAACTGCGCTAATAATGAAAACCAACAGACATTAGACACGAACTCTGCCTATCTCTAGGCATCGCTTTGCAAAGCCAGGCCTCGCAGGAGAGCACCAGCTGGAACAGCGCGCTGGAGACGGGAAAACCCTGCAAACCTCCTGGTGAAGAGCTCGCGTCCCACAGCGTGGCTGGGCCCTCCGTGATAAAACTTACTCAGAAGCTCCCGTTCCGATTCAAGTAAGCGGGTTGTTTCCCAGGCGGAATGCACAGTGTATGGAATATGTACGCGTATGGAATGGAGTGTGAGAACTCTCTCGGAGGGTTCCGAGCCTTTTTAATACACACTGCAAATACATTTGTATTTTGAACTTTTCTCCTCCTCAAAGCGGTGCTCTGCCTCGCTTGTATCCCGTGCTTGTCCCAGGTGCAGTGTTTAAACTATCTTTCCAAATATTCCAAACACCTGGAGTACTTTGTTTTTTCCATAGCTGGGATCACTGGTATGCTGCATACCAACATGTTTAGTAGCTTTTATCTCAATTTTGTTGAAAGAGCAAATAACACTTATACAAGTTGGTTTGTACACCAGTATTTTGAAGTACCAGACGGTAACTGGAATCAGTGTATCATGAATCCTAAATAGTTTATCAATTCACTAGTTGGACCGGAGATACTGTAATTATTTTATTATCATGTCTACTTTCTCTTTGCACATTTGTAATGAGTTATTAATATCAGCTATTAATATTCTTAAATGAGCATAATGTATTAAAAACATGTATATGCTCATGCCCCTAAACCCATTTACTGTGCCCATAAAAAGAATCCCACTGAATTGTGACAAAAAAAACCTTTTGAATTCACATGTAAGGAAATGATTTTGAAAAGTTACTCAAAAGATTTACCATTACTGTGTCCTTTATAAGAAAGTAATCACAATGAAAACCATATATTATATAAATGCATGCATCTGTAGCAGTTAGATTATGTAAAAAGGTGTATAATAAAGAAAACTAATAATTAATAATATTTAGCAGAGGGTATTGTGAATCTTTTTGGAGCAAATTTTGCAAACTATGTCCACTAATGAGGCCACCAGCTGATTTAGTACAATTGGTCCTTTGAGTGATATATCCCTCTTTGTATTGCAGGGACAAAAGAGAAGTGTCATCGGGGAGCTGCCTGCCTGCACACACAAACACACTCTATAGAAATTGCCATGTTATTGGAGGCATGGAGGAATGTAACTAGGAAAACACAGGAAACCCAAGCCAAGATTTGAGATAGCTAAATTCAATTATCAGACATTTTCATTCAGATTTGAGAGTGGTATTTCAGAAGCCATTGTTTTGTCACCGCCTGCCAAAAGCCCCTATGGCATTCTTTATGATTATTAGTGAAACAGAAATTAAATGGCAACTGACCCGTGCAGTGTTCACTGGAGTCACATGTTTCAGAGACCTAGATACTGCATCTGCATCACTGTGTGATGAACGGCACGTACATTCCCAATTAGGATCTGCTTTGGAGTGCCAGTACGGATGAACGAAGGAAATTTGATGAAACTTCTTAAACTGATGCCACACTAAGAATTAATGTTCTTCTTCTCTGTTTTAAAGTGCATTTGATTGCTTTGTGAGCTTCTGTTCAATAAAAAACTGATTATGATTTCTCAGTACTGTTTAATAGAAATAAATTAATTAACACAGAAAGATTCAAAACAGCTGTCCTAAGACATAGGAAATATAACGTTGCTGTTAAGCACGTGTACGTCGACTATCTCAAATACTGAAAAAATACAGCCACGCGCTCTTTAACGTGCGAAAGGAACAGCAACACCCTAATGGCAGACACCGCAAACCTGCTAACAGCGTTCTGCAGGAGGAGCACTGTTTCTCAGGCAGAATATTCTGAGTTGCTGTTTGTCAAAAAACACTTCAGTGCCACCCGTAGCTTCTAATACAAAGTCAAACCAGTGGCAAATTGTCAATGGTATCAACCGGTTCCTGTTCTCAGCAGACACCTACACACTGCTAGCACTCATCTCTTACTTTCAATCCGGCCTTTCGCAGCCATCTAGAAAGCCAGGGGAAAAAAAAAAAAGTCTGCTGTTTGAAGGTGGCCAGAAATTGAATTGTCAGATGTAATCCTTTCTAATATGTTTAACTGGTTGAGTGCATTAGAGACAGCCAAAAGTTGCTGCTATTCTGCAGGTATTACTTCTGCCTAAATATACGCTGCTACATAAAGCATGTCCTAAGTGTTAATTTCATCTAAGCTTTCCAAATAACCTCTTTTTTTTTGTATAAAACATGAGAAGTATGTTATAATTTCCTCATTTCTTAACACTCTCTAATAAATGACATTTGGAAACCTTCTGTCACAAGCATTTGAGAAGCACTTGGCATCTTTTCTTCTCCTTTATCAGAAAAGTGCTATCACGTCACACACAGACCAAGAACACACACCGTGAATCTGGGAAGAATTAGTCTCCAGCTACTAACTTCTAGTTGTAACAGCAGGTCAAAACTTTGCAGGGTTGCTTTACATAACCGAATGCATAAAAGTCATAGAATCACAGAATGGTTAGAGTTGGAAGGGACCTTAAAGATCATCGAGTTCCAACCCCCCTGCCATGGGCAGGG
>JAOXNO010000013.1:131755689-131771496 GCA_028565335.1 Limnodromus scolopaceus
AGCCTGGCCTTGAACCCCTCCAGGGATGGGGCAGCCACAGCTTCTCTGGGCAACCTGTTCCGGTGCCTCACCACCCTGATAAGCTCCTGTGCAGCTTGCAGAACTGATGCCTCCACAGCTCCAGTCTCAACTGTATTTTCCCAATACCACCCCTTTGCAGGGCCATATTTTTCACCTGTGGAGAGCTGTTCGCTACTGCTTCTCCACACACAACCTAGCAAACTCTTCTTGAAAGCACCTTCTCTGCTTCCAGAGATGTCCTTTCCTGCACAGCTGAGTTGTGCACTCACCACTGCAGAGTCAACCACAGGCTAAACCTTTCCTAATAGCTGCCACAGTTTTCCTAATTCCTGCCAGAATAGCAAAGGAACACGTAGGAACCAAAATCAGGTGTGTGTTAGCAAAGGGCCCACCAGCAGCTTGAAAAGCAGTTGAACAGCGGTCAGGCATAAGGCACTTCCATTAAAACTTTGTGAAGACCCTATTTAAAGTCTCTCTGCGCAGAAGCCAAATATTGCCATTGTTCAGCAGGATTTAACACTTTTGTCTTGTCAGGCTAGATGAGGGAGATGGAAGTTGGACCTCCCTACGGCAGACAAGCTTCAGCGAAGACTGTCTCCCTTTGTTACCATCAAACTTTCCAAAATGAAGTGAACCTAAAACATAACAGCATCTTTAGGCAGACAAATGAGAGTCTGGCCATTGAATTTTCATTCATAGAGGCTTGTCCAAATAAAACCCCTCTGTCTGCGGTGACTTTCTTATGAACAACGTAATTTAAGATGATTTCAGGAGCAGAAAATTAAATCATTCACAGTGGATGGATCTTCTAATAACAAGACACTTTTATCTCACAGACAGCAATGTTGTCAGTACTGAGACATAATTAGGACCAGAAATTGCTAATTTTGCTGCAAAGCAGCTGACTGAACAATAGAGACTATTTAAAATAGACTCCAGTTAAAATCTTTAATATTGACTCAGATAGTTTACTTGAAAACTTCCATATAGCTACATGACATCTTCCTTTGCTAAGTATTAACATGCACAGAGTCTAAGGCAAGTCTTATTTTCTAACCAGTCAATTCCCCTTTGGATGTTGGATCCATAGTTATCCCCTTAGCTGACTGGTGGTGGAAGAAAAATTTGTCTTCTGCAATTTTGGAAAATGCATTCACCTAATGGAATCCTTAATGCAAAACACAATCCTATCTTAACCTAAATTTTAGGGGAGGGTAGTGTGGGAAGCTAGCATTTTTAGTAAAATAGCTGAGTACCACAAAAAGCCCATAGCAGTGTGACCACAACATAATAAGCAACATATATTAAGTGATAGGAAGCTTAAAGTTAAGATTAATATTTGAAGGTAAGAAACTTCAAAACCACACTAACTCAGCATTTCCATCTAAAATGCACGTCCCCTATCTCTTTCTTTTAAAGATGAAGGAAACAATGCATAAATAATCTATATACTGTGTATGGTATAAAATTTTTAAATTTCTGTTGCCAGTTGTGGTGCTTTATCATCCCACAAGCCTTTTACTTCATTTCATAAAAACTTCATTATCATCAGGACTCATTAGGTATAAATCACTTTAAATCCCTTCCCTCACCACGGTTCCATTAAAGGTATTGATTGCATCGTGTCCCACGAGCTTATCTTGTAAGTGATTCATAGGCAATTTAGAAATGTTCCTGCATCAGACACTAGTCTATGATTTTTTCTTTTTGCATCATAATGTCACTGCAGGAGGTGCAGTGTGGCAAATAGTTACTAAAAAAAAGTCCCAGGTCACTCATAGCCTGTTGGGACCAAGGAAACTATGACAATGAAAGAACACAGGGTCATTCTTGACCTAAACGCTGATCTGCACAGATCATCTTTCACATCCTTTTTCATTGTCATTCATGCTGGTTTCTGGACAGTACATCCTGAAGAGTTTCCTGATCTCCTCACACAGAGGAGATGTTAGATTGGTCTAACAATAAAATTACATCATCTGTAGTACTCCGATTTCCTAGTTTTTATGTCTTGCTTTATCTTCTGATCAGCTCTAACCAAAAAAGAACAGTAACCACCTCTTTTCCCTTTCCTAGTTCTTTTTCCTTGCCAGATATTAACTGTCTTTTAACTCACTATTGTATATAAATAAAACAAAGACGCCTACTTGTTACATTCAGAAGCAAAGTGTGGAGCATGGTAGCAAGTTTAGGTGAAACAAAAAGAAACCACAAAGAATAACTGCGTGACTGTTGCATTTCATCATTGCTTTACAGCTCCCTGCTGGAGAAGTTACTCTAGATGATACACCAACCAAGTCAAAATTTGTCTCAAAACAATCAGAAGGCTTCACTGATAAAGAACATCAAAGACTGTGTTAGGGATGCACAGGCCTTCATCCAAGCTCCGTGTCAAAATTCAGCAAAATTCATGAACTGCTGGAAGCTCTGGAACAGATCATATAGTAGTGCCTGGACCAGTACTCGACTGATTCGTGTATGTCCAAAGAACCACGCTATGTTCTAGTCATCAGGGTGAATACATGCACTGACCCTTTACTCACTCCCAGAATATGAAATACGGAGAAGATTAAAGATGTGCAACTAGTTTTCTTCAGATGGCTCCTTTTTTTGTTCCACCTGGAAATTTTGTCTGATCAGACCAACAAAAAAAAAAAAAAAAAAAATAAAAAGAGAGGATTTAATTTGCTGGGAAAGCCAGACACTGCAGATGGGAGCAGTTTCTCCGATGGTGCTACAAAATTACTGAAAATCTTAGACGAAGAGCCATTCCTAGCCCTGCGTTGAGCCTGCATCCCAGGCTCAGATTTCTCTGGACTCACTGAACATCTCTCACTTGTATATAAGCACTGAGTCCGACGCGCATAAAAGGTGGCAGGTGCTGGTGGCAGTTCAGGTGCAGTTTGTCTGACAGATGCAGGACACACTGGGTCCATTCTCCGTGTCCTGCATGGTACACCTACCTACGTTTCCATCCGATGTCTTCTGAAAGAGTCCAGAGTGGATGATCAGAGACGTATTAAAGAAGAAGAAAAGTGGAGAGGTTGCTGTGTAGAAAAACTCATGAAGGGCAGCAAAACTTTATAGTTGATATATATAAAAGTGGCAAAGATAATGTGAGAAAATATTAGCAGTACTCCATTCTGTCGAAAAGCACTCTTCAGCTACTGATCTCTCATCCATCTTTAAATTACACTAATTGACATACTAGCCTGGGAGAGGAATTTGGCCATGTGGCCACTTACTGACATTTCTTTTGTGGTTCTTGTTTATCTATTAGCCTGGGATCCAAAGGCATGCAAAAAATAATTTGTTGAAGGTTAAACTGATTTCATGAAGAATGGTTCAGGTTGGAAGGGACCTTAGAGATCACCGAGTTACAGGTATTTTAGCATTTCATTATCTTCCTCAATGAATAACATTTCAACACTTAGAGAAACTACTAATTCTTTTGTATTGAACAATGTACATCGTAGGATATGACAGTCATAGAACGTGACGGGACAGGGTCATCATGTACCTGTATATCATAGGATTTTGACATTTATAAATTGTAGTTTCTGTTGCTGCAATAACAAATAAGGCCAAAGATTTTAAGAAATCATGAAACACCAAATTCTTGAAGTTTTAGCAGTAAGTTGTAGTCATGACATCACAGAATACGTTGGAATAGACTGCTGGAGACTACCTGTTCCGAAACCCTGCTTAAAGCAGAGCCAATCCTGACATTAGATCAAGTTGCTCCAGCTGAGTTTTTAAAATCTCCAAGGATGGTGTTAGGGGGGAATTGGGTGGGGTAACCACAAAACCAACACCATGCATCTCATATAGCCCTAAAGTCATTAACTCTTCTATTAGCACGATGGATGTAGGAGCTGTGCAATGATTTCTGTTCCAAGATTTCCATTCTGTGGCACACACTCACAAATCAGATCCTAGCTCCCCGGGGCCGGTCAGCACAGACCCACACCACGAACCAGGCTGGAAGAGGAACACTCTGACCACCCGGTGCCTGGGCTCCTGGCTGCCAGCTTGGTTCTATCACATAATTGTTCCACCTCAGACCCTGCTTTTTACATGTCCTGACGTCCTTTCATGGTGTTTCCCTCTCTTCCCAGCCACTAGGGACTGTTGTCTTAATTACTTATTGCTTTCTAAATTAGATTGCAAACATAAACTGTCAATGGCCTTGCTAATCACACAGCCCCAGGCCAACCTCTTTGACTTTCTCCTTATCTCAGACCAATTACTGATTGTCCCTAGGGATTCTGTTACCCTCTGGTCTCCTGCTCCCAAAATGCTACAAAAAACGTGAAGCCAGCAGCAGTTGCATAACGAGGTTCGTCTGTACTTCTTTGTTTTCCGGCTCGTACTGGCTTGACCAAGTCAGAGCAGATGCAGTCAAGGTCTCCTTTGCTTTGGCAGTGCTTTTGGTTATACATGTAAATTGCTGGGTTTTTTTTTTTTCTCTTTACGTCCAGGCTGAATTTCTCTGGCTGTAATTTGTAGCTCTTTCTCTTGTCTTTTACTGTGCACCTCTGAGAAGAGCCTGGTTTCGGTTTCTCTATAAATTCCCATTAGATTGCTGAGGACAGCAAATGGGTTCCCCTTGCTATGTTGGATTTCTCTGCTGACCGATGTACGGTTTGCTTGAAAAGAAAAGAAAGTAAAAGAAGATAATCTAAGGTGCTACAAAAAAGCATTCTGCATTCCCCAGAGATAAAATGGTAATTTGTCTACATAGAAAAATTTCATTTTAGAAAAAGATATGAAAAAGAAAATTTCAACTTAGGGTTTTGGTTTCTTTTGACTTCTTCATTGTTCATCTTCTATGTAATTGCTTTGTACATTCATGAGAATGTCAAATTCTCAGAAGTTTATGGGAGGCCTTTAAGAAACCTTTGAAGAATGAGAGAGGGTATGGATATTCTCAAATGTTTGAATTCTGTTGAACCCACTGAAAACTCATACGGTACATGAGGACATACACAGCCTTTATACAAATGTATCCAGCAAAGATTGACTGAGGCAATTTCGTTTTAGCAGGTGCTGTAGTGCAAAGAGATGAAATTTCAATAAAAAGCATTATTAACCCAGAGACACCTGCCTGAAACAGTCAATTAGATCCTGAAACATAGAATACTGCAACCCTCATGTTTTTCAGATGCTTTCAAAGTTTACTGTTTAATGGAACTTACTTAGGTAGCTAATGTGTATCTTCAGTGATGGTGGTGAAATATGCAACTGGTTTCAGGTGGGAAGCCTTATGTATACACCAAATATGAGAACTGTTCCCATCTGCCCTCATCAAGCTCTTTAGCTTTCTACAAAGCATTTTCTCTCATTACAAAAAAAAAAAAAGAAAAGGTTGCTAATAGGTACTTACTTTACTGTGGCCCTGTGAGAAATAAATAATTAAAGTTCGTTTACTAGCTTTGAAAACACACATTGCCATTTAAGTGCCAAGTATATTATGATAATTTTCAGCCTCTTAGCGCTGAAGTAAAGCCCATCTCTGTATAAATTAATAGGCAAAATACCCTAATATTTCCCCATCTCTGTCATTAAACCATAAGGTTCACAGCAAGAAATAACACTATTTTGTTCTGCTTGAGATAATGAAGCCAATTTTATGTGCCAAGTCAACCTAGAAAGACAGCTCTGTAGGCAAGTCACAACAAGCCACAGGGTTTCCGTAAGAAGATTATGGAAAAAGGTGCTTCACTGGACAAGTTTCACATTGGATCAGAAGTGTTACACCTAAGCAGTTATGTCTTGAATCAACATGTTTGGTAGCTACAACAAATTAAAGCAATAAAATGATGTATTTTTCATTAACTTCTGCTGTAATATATGATCAAGTGTGCGGACAATGATTAAGACCGTTATTATCTGGAGATAGCGAAACAAACTAACCTTAAATACATTTAAATTAATCTGAAATGCCATCTACTCAAATTTTGGAAATAGAAAGATGACATTTCAGAGAATTATTTTTATCTCTCCAGGAATAGGCCTGTCTAGTTCTCCAGCAGTGCCGGAATCTGACTGTGCAAAACTTCTGCAATGCCCCTTCCACGGGGAATAACGTCAGACTGTTTGTCTGTAACTTGCAATCTGAAGCAAGGCATACATATTTTGATTTAATTCGGATTTTATAGATTAAACCATTATCAATTCTAATAACAGTTATTTCCTTCTTTTATTTCAGGCTGTAAGTAGCCTAAAATGGGATTCATTTCACTCATACAGCAAACTGAAACTTGAGTTTGTGTGCTGCTTGTCTAAATGACAGAGATACCCCAAAGAACAATCTACATTTACAAGGCAGAAAAAAAAGATTTAAGATCCTCATTGAAATTAACCTTAAATAGACATAATCTAGTGTAAATTATGAGGTAATCATTGTTTGCTGAAAAAAATAATCATACCACACACATAGGATCACAAAACGCTTGTACAGATTTCCACATGCTTCTCACCTCTGATTACAACTGAATATATTAAAAAAAAAAAAATCCCTACTATCCAAATCATGTAAAAATTTTGCAGAACCTATTGGGGATTATTGTCCTGCCTTGAAACCTGGCATTAGAGCATATCCACAGCACAATACAAGGAGGATGAACAACTGTTTAGATGAAGTAGTAAAAGCAAAGCAACTTTGATGATGACACCAAGCTGTGTGGTGCAGTCAACATGCTGGAGGGAAGGGATGCCATCCAGAGGGACCTGGACAGGCTTGAGGGGTGGGCCCGCGCAAACCTCATGACTTTCAACCAGGTCAAGTGCAAGGTCCTGCACAGGGGTCATGGCAATCCCAAACACAAATATAGGTTTAGCGGGGAATGGCTGGAGAGCAGCCCTGAGGAGAAGGACTTGGGGATGCTGGTGGATGAGAAGCTCAACATGAGCCAGCAATGTGTGCTGGCAGCCCAGAAAGTCAGCTGCATCCTGAGCTGCATCAAGAGAAGTGTGGCCAGCAGGTCGCGGGAGGTGATTCTACCCCTCTGCTCTGATCTTGTGAGACCCCACCTGGAGTACTGTGTCCAGCTTTGGAGTCCTCAACACAGGAAGGACATGGACCTGTTGGAATGGGTCCAGAGGAGAGCCACGAAGATGATCAGAGGTCTGAAGCACCTCTCGTATGAAGACCGACTGAGACTTGGGGTTGTTCAGCCTGGAGAAGAGAAGGTTCTGGGAGACCTTATAGCAGCCTTCCAATATCTGAAGGCCACTAATTTGAGGTCGTTCCATCCCAGACATCCAGGCACATTTTCCAGAGACAAGTGGAAATTAGGACATCAGTCTCACCAATGTAGTCGGTTGCATTACATCCTCCTGTAGCCTAGGAACCATCCTTCATGCATCAGATTTTCAAGGACATTCAGTTTTTATAGCTCTCAGTACCTACAGATAAACTAGGTTTGTGAAATGGAAAAATCAGTAACCATTTTGGAAAATTTGGGTTATATATACATTAGAGTTGTAAAGTATTTAATGGTCATTTATCTAGTTCATCTTACCCAAAGTTTTGATTCTCTGCCCTTTGTTAGGGCAACTGAAATAGGCATCTGAAATCATTCTGAAATAGTTGTCCAGTCTATGGTTTGTTTTTCTAAAGACCAGGTTAGAAAGGAATGTGTTTCTTCTCCCCAGATTCTTACAAGAATCCTTTCCATTTGCAATTTTAAATCCTAGCCTTTACATTCAATAGCTCAATTTTTAATTGTTTAATAATAAAAAAAAATAATATATTCAACTCAAAGTTCAAATTCATTCTTTTAATGTGTAAATAATCAGGTTCAAATAATTGACTGCTAACACAGTGAACAGCCTCAATGACTTCAGAGGGAACACTTAAAGTGTTTGTATCTTTAATGGAAAGAAGTTCTTTGTTTAATTGAAAAGCAAAATTATGAAATTATGAAGTAACTCATTAAAATACAGTTATGCTAAAACTCTTTTTACGAAAGGTGCGTTTTTATTCTAATTAATATAACACGCAATTTTAATTGTACATTATTTGACAGTTGTCATTCATCAAAACTTGTAAGAGAAAAACTCAGCTTCTAAAGAGTCTGCCAGCAGGTGAATCTGATTTAAAATCTCAGCTCTGCAGAAAAATCTACCCAGAATTTTAGTCCAAGCACAAAGAAATATTTTTATAGTTAAGGATATTCTGTCAATTCGCCTCCTGAGTTACATCTGACGTTGGGAATTTCAAACTGAATCTGAGTTAAGAAGTCAACAAACTGGCACAGAGGCCAATCCACATTACGATGTCCCTGGAGACTCACTTAAAAATGACCTGGACTAATGTCTTTGGCAGCTATGAGCAGACACTATTCAAGCCAGGCAAAATGGCTGGGACAAATTCCCTTTAGTTGAGACTCTTTAAAAACAAAAGCAATTATAAACTCGCTCAGATGCGATAGAACTATGGCAGCAACAGAAAGACAGCTCTCAGAATCCTTGGAGGCTTTAATGCATAGCATCATGAATTACAAGAGAACCAGAGAACAGAAACCTGCCAGAGAATATGTACTGAGCAGAAAAGTACTGAGGAAACACGTACTTTAGAAGATTTATTTGCTTTGCAGGAGAAGGGAAGGAAGAGGAAGGAAAACACGATTTTTTTTTAAAAAGCAAAGAAAAATTACAATCATTTGAAAACTCATCCTGGTAATTTCTAGCATGGTGTCTTGGTTTATAGTCATGAATATTTTAAAAGTAATTGAGAAGTATCATCTTGTGAATATCACTTGGCAATTCTCTGGGCCATAATCAAATGAAATTCCTTAAATCAAAAATCTAGTAGCAAAATTAATGTATCTAACTAATATATAATTTAGCAGACTATGCTGAAAAATTTCGTATTTTCTGTGAATTTAATTTTAAATTCAAGATGATAACGAGCTGCTGTTTAGCAGCACCTTTTGGTTAGACATGTTTCATATTTACGCACTCTATGTGACTCTGGGAACCAATAGATTTATCGGAAATTGCAGTAGCAGAAGATGTAGCGAAGTGTATGTTAAAGCAATTTTTACTGTAAGAAAGCCAGCCTAACCTTTTTTCCAGTAAATTATCTTCTCTATAATTGGAGTTCTTTCCATATCTAATCATTTGTTCACAGATGCACTAATTGCAGTGAAAGGACTGTATGTACAGTACCAGCTTAACTCTTCATGTATTTTGCTTTTGTTCATAATATCAAAGGCAAGGAACTGTAAATGTAATTTGCTCAAGATAATATATAGACCACACGGAGATTAGGGAATTAACCAGGCATTTAATGGTATTATTTTTAAACATGTTCTTTACCTGTCTTCTATGACTGTTTGCATAAAATCATCACATTTTGCTATACAGTTTAAAGTCTCAGTTTGGTGAATCTGCTTTTATTTAGGTAGACAGGAATGTCCTGGCTATTCATCTTGTAGAGCAGATCCTTTACTTTCAAATTATTTCAAGATTTTCATACGTATTTGTTCCAAATCACTGCTGTGGCAACATCAGCCTCTTTACTAATTTAAGTAAGAAAATATTTAGAAAGAGACAAGTATCCTTAAGTTTCATAGTTTCTTTCTCTGCTTGAAGTCAGGCAAAACTCTGACCTATTTGCTGCCATTCATCCTATCGCTAACGCTGTGAAAAGTTTGATAATTCTTTATATTTTGTTTTCTGATGCACTGGGTCTGGGATTAAGAGAGTCAGAGATGCAAAACTTGTGGATGTTACATCCAGTTTTCCCAGCACTGGAGCCACAGAAATCCAAGTTTGTACTTCTTAATGCTAAACCAGATCCTAACTGCCCCAGTAATGGGGTTAAGTTTTTTTTTGTACTGTCTCCCCTCCTGCCCCATGGGTCCCTCTACCTATGGATAATCAGGCCCTGGCATTAAAGAAGGTTTAGAAGCTATTTTTCAGTAAAAGGAGGCAGTGTCAGAGTATTTACTGCTCTTGCATTACTATTACTATTACTATTACTATTACTATTACTATTACTATTACTATTACTATTACTATTAAATAGTTTTGCATTTTTTTGCCCAAAATATAATACTCTTCACTGTCCTGAAATAACCTCTCCCATGACTCAGGTGCTCGTTTGGGTTTGTGGGACAATGTGGTATTAAAAGATTTTTATCTGGAATAGTACTTGCATTTCTTCTAGTGTTGAAGTCCTTAGGAGGGTGTGCTCTGGCAGCTCAGTCACCCGTTGTGATGCAGAGTGCTGACCTACGCTTTTATTTAACCAGGAATGAATAAAAGAGCTCAAACAACTCTACAACCAGATTTCAAAATTGCACAGTAATTGTTTAAAACCTACTCTGCCATTTCGCTGAAGACTGAAATTAATTTATGAATGAGATTCCAGCGTGTCAGAGAGAGCAATCGATCGAAAAAGAGTTTACACAGTTAGTAATAAGGCACATATTAAAATGTAACAGAATGTAATTTGTATGTGATTTCTTCCTAAATTTAGGATTTATTTTATCAGCCTTTCCAGCAGCAATCCTAAACTGCCTTTATTGTATCTGATGACTATTTGTTTTCTACTCCTTTCATATAATTAAACAAACACTAATTTAATTCTGCTACATGTGGAGGAAACGAAGTAAACAAATGCACTATCAGACTAAATTCCTTCCTTGGTGTGAATCAGTGTCTGATATATTGATATAATTTTATAAATTAATTCTTGCCATCACTTAAAGCAATTGCTCTTTCAAAAAAAAACATCAGCCACCAAACAAATGCAGGATTGAAAAATAACACTCATTTCATAAATCATCAGAATAACACACGTTCAGATATTACTTTCTAGGCCTGAAGCCAAAGAACTGGGACAATGTAACAGGAGCAAACGAAGCTGTGAACTGAAATGTATGCATCAAAATGTAAAATAAATACTATTCAGCATTGAATAAAAATTTAAAATACATCATCTTGATATTTTCTTGTAAAAGAATATTGTCATCTTTCTTCTGAAAATATAGTCCTGTAGCAAAGAGTAATTAATCTTTGATAAAGAATCATTACTCATGCAGGTACCAAGAGAAAGATCTCTTCGCCATAAATGCCATATGTTGAAACATTCTAAAACTTACCGCCAATATTTCTTGAATCAAAAATCTTGAGAAAATAGGCTTCTGAACTTATTTTTTAAGTATCACTATCTTTTAAAGTAATCTACCTTGAAATAAATTTTTGAACAAAGTGTACAGAAACAATTGCAAAAACTTGTATTTATGTAAAATGACATTTTGGAGAATTGTAACCACACAAATATATACGTAACAAATGAGCCTGAATTTGCCAAAATTTTTTTAAAATATCGAAGTACTAAGTTGTTATCTGCACTTTAAGTTCTGGTGCTTTTTCCATCGGTTATATACTGTACACAAAGATTAAAATAAAACAGAACGAAAATCAATAATCGTACATTTGCATAATTCTTAACAGGTATCAGAGCTAGAAAAATGCTTATCAGAAATTGAAAACAAATATTCAAAACGAATAAAAAGATAGTGCGAAGTTTAAATACCCCATTTACAACATACACAGATTTAGCTCAGGCTGTCCCTGTGTATTTAAAGTTCCTGGCACAGTGGCTCAGTGAATGGCCAGCATTTGAAGAAGGATACTATTGCTCCATCTAGTGAAAAATTTGTAACACATCAGGCTTCAAGTCTGAACCTGAACAACGGACTTTTTGAATCCACTTGATTCATGAAGCCCAAAAAATTATATTCATCTTAGAGTCAAATCTTATTCATCCCCCTGTTAAAAGAGAGTTCTGGCTTTGCAGTATATCACAGGTTTAAGACTTTATTTACAATCTTTTCAGATAGAAGCCATAAATGGAAAATTGAACTGTAATAAGGATTATAAGAAATAGAATGTAGGAGATGTTCTCCATCTCAAATGACTGAAGTCATCCCAGCGTCCATCCCACCCCCAGTTTCCTCCTCTTGCAATAAAACTGTTCATTTAGTTTTTCTACTTTATTCTTGTGGTTGTTCTTGAGAATTTTTATTGACCTTTCTGTCCTTTGGTAGAATCCTTCTTCCTTTTCAAACCCTGTTCAAGTTTTCCTCACAATTTTTAGTAACAGCTTTTCTCAATGTCCTCTTCCCATATTAATTTTCTTAAATTGTGCTTTTTCATTTTCAGCAATACACATTCATATCATCTTCAGTTCCTAAGCAGTGGGAAAGCCAACAGAGCTAAAAATACTAGAAAACCATTCCCTCCAGAAAGATGGTGGTTTTTTTTTTTTTCTTCCTCAGATGCTCCATTTCCAGGCAGGTCAGGAAGAGGAAAAAATAGCTTCGTGGCTTGTTGATTTTCAAAATATCTTTTTGTGTTCTTTGTTCTACATTGAATAGTGAAATAAAAAAAAACAACAACCAACACAGCACATTCATTCTGGACCCTATCTATCCGCGACCCATCTCCTATTAATGGAAAGTCTTTTTGGGTTTCACATGTTAAATCACAGCCCTTTTCAGCCCGTGTGATGAGACTCATCTTGCATTTGTGCACATTTTTTCTACGTGATGCATTATACATTGTCCATTTGGACACAATGTTTGTAGAACATAAAGTCACATAAAATGCTGTGAGAACTGGTGCAACAGCCTAGGTTTCATGAGGGAAGAAATAATAGGAGGTCTCTTGTAATTGTCTGGAATATACAGCTGCTCTGTCCCATTTAATAATTATTTAGCAAGGACCCAAAGTAGTTAGGAACATGTAGATTTGAAACCAAGTGACAGCGTAACATGAAGGCAGCCAAAAGTAAGAATTTAATGCTTCTAATTTTATTCTCTTTCATTCTGGATCTGAATATTTAATAGGTTTCACACTTGCAGCTCTTCTCTCAAGTCATAATCAGATCCATATTATAATTTGAGTTTTTATCCTTTTTTCTGGAATCCATTTTCAAGAATGTGAATTAAAATAGGTGGTGGTGGCAGCTACCAAAAGGAAAACAACAAATCATAACAACAATCAGAATGTTCTGCATTTAGTAAATTCCTTTTATCAATGTTTAAAACTGAAGGAGCTCAGAAACACCAAAGACCATTGTGTCACTCAAAGCAATTATACATTTGTTCAATGTTTAAACTTGAATTTTGACAATACATGTTACTACTTTACCTGAATCAAGATTTTTGTTATATAATGTATTCAATTATATCCAAAAGTTCATATCTTGCAACTCTACCCTTCAAGGAACTACCATTTCAAAGTACAGTAAAATCTATTTTTCTAATTCCATTTGTCTTCCAAGGAGGTTTGTAATTATCTACCATAAAACGACAGCTAGCAAATGTCTGGCATGATCCATGGGGTAACACCATACACTCACAGTCATGTTTGTTGCTTCAGAGTGCTTAACAGCTATGTTTATAGAGCAAGAAATACTGGATTCTTCTGCAATCTATAATGAACTTAATGTCTCGTTAACAGAATGCTACATTTTGCAGTCATGTACCTCTTCTGGCTGTTTTTTGAAGTGGATAAAGTTGACAGTCAAAAAAGAAATATTAATGGCAAATTGGTCTACCAGCAAAGAAAAAAAAAAAGCCGTAAGAATTTGTATCTGTGTTAAAAATCATCAGGGAGATGAGGAAACCATTCCAACTATGGTCCTCGGAGCGGGGGAGTTGGTACAGCAGAGAACTGTGACTGGAGAAGTAATGGACTGTTTGCACTTCACATTGAGGTTTTTGCACTTCGTAGTTTAAAGTTTTATCATGCTTATTTTGCTTTCAGAATGTACCAAGGAAAAAACCTCCATGATACCTGAAGGAATCTGGAGATACTACCTGTTAATTCTGAATTTTGTGTCAGTTAACGAATAACAGATCCATGAAGAAAAGGGTGCCCACCAGCATAAAAAATTCTCAGGAACTGAACTAAAAATTAAGATAACAGACCTGACACTGTCCAGAGAAAGGCTTAGGGGCCCTAAAGATAAACATAATATCTGGATTCTTGCCATCCTCCTTAGAATTAGCCAGAAATTCAGTCCTGAGCAGAAGGCTGAGAGTTCAGGTGAATGTCAGCCTCCTAAAGCTACAAGTTATTCACACCAAAGTAGTCCAATTTTGTAAGCAAATTTTCTAAAATAAATGTTATAAAATTCCAGTTTCGCTTCTGAAAGCATTCCAGAGCTTCGTTAATTCTCTCAAATCTGCTTTTCTCTAGCTTTGCATCTACTGATAATGATTTTCTCCTGGCTTCTCCCCACAGACTTACTGCTTTAAGTCTCTGATAAAATCCTTCTTATTACACTGGCATGTAATTCCTTGAACAAAGACCAAAAACCCAAAAGGCTTGCTGACCTACAAAGCTGCTAGATTATCTTTTGAAGGCAACGGAGGGGAAAAAGGAAGCTCTTTGATATTTTATAACATGGTGTTTGTGAGCCCAGTATCAAAATAACACTTCTAACAAGGAACAGGAGTAAAAGACGTATTTTATGTCAATTCAGTCAAAAACTAATCAAGTGATAGGAAAGCTGGGGGCGTGGAATTGCTGTGAAGACTCAGCAAAGGCAGTGTAAATTGGCTGGGGGGTGGGTCAGGTAAGTACAACAATTTTGTTGGCACAAGAAGGCTTAGCTATGTCAGATCTGCATGGGAACACATATTTATCATGCTTTAAAAATAGCTAGAAAGCACGGTAGCTGGATTGTGTGAATACAGGTACAGCCTATCATCATTCTCAATTTTCATACAATTAATGAAAATATTTTATATTATTTTATTTATTTCATATATTTTATTTTTAAGCAAAGGTATAACTGCATTTCGGCTGTTTCTTCAGGGCTGAGAGCAGTTCAGCAAAGCTCAGAAACTGGGAAAAACACAACTCTGTTAACTGTAGTTGAGCTAACCTTCTACTACTTGTGCTACCACACTTGTGCTAGAGCCCATGGGGTGTCCAATTGTGCTTGATACTCATCTTAGAAGATCTGCAGCTACTCCACAGCTCAGAAGGCTGGATCGCAGCTCACACATTGCAATCGGAATTGTCCTACTGTTATTTCGGAAAATGAGGGATTTCAACAGATCATATTGTGGACGGTCTTTTAGGAATGGCTCACACCCATAAGGGATTTACAGCTGAATATTCCAGAATTTACAAAGTTTAAGGACTTTTGACGTAGTTGGCTTTCAAGGCCAGCGCAAAGATATGTAACAAAAAAACCCAACCCACTGGAAACACTGCATTCCAACAGTCTCTAGATCAGTTTAGATACTATTAAGTTGCACTAGAAAATTAAAATAGTTTTAATCTGAATAGTGTAAAGCTCATAAAAATTTTAACCTAGGTGATCTAAAAAAAAATCAATTTTTTTTTGGGGGGAGGGTGCAGCTGAAATACCAACTTATGTTTTAAAAACCACTTCTGATTTATAAGCGAGGGTGGTGCACTTTCCACTGAAACTAGAGGCAGTATAGAGCAGTGTTAGGTCAAAAATCTCCCACATCCAAACAAAAAGTCAATATAGTGTCAAAAGTGTACTGGGCACTGGTGAGACCCCACCTCGAGTACTGTGTCCAGTTTTGGGACCGCTACCACAAAAAAGACATTGAGGTGCTGGAGCGGGTCCAGAGAAGAGCAACAAAGCTGGTGAGGGATCTGGAGCACAAGTCTTATGAGGAGAGGCTGAGGGAGCTGGGGTTGTTCAGCCTGGAGAAAAGGAGACTGAGGGGAGACCTTCTCGCTCTCTCCAACTCCCTGAAAGGAGGGTGTAGCCGG
>JAOXNO010000013.1:131801430-131835230 GCA_028565335.1 Limnodromus scolopaceus
AGTCTGGCTCCATCCTCCCTCAACCCGCCCTTTAGACACTTGTCAGCATTAATAAGGTCTCCCCTCAGCCTTCTCTTCTCCAGGCTGAAGATTCCCAGCTCTCTCAGCCTTTCCTCATAAGGGAGATGCTCCAATCCTTGAATCATCTTCGTTGCCCTATGGTGGACTCTCTCCAGCAGTTCCCTGTCTCTCTTGAACTGGGGAGCCCAGGACTGGACTCAGTTCATCTCATGACTTACATATCAAAGCCTTATTTCCATTATTCTAATGCAAAGAGTCTGTCATTTAAAGGTGTGAGCTTTAATGTTTTTCCCTTAAAAAGAGCAGTAACAGTTTACAACCTCCACCGTGAAAGAGGCTGTCAGTCTAAAGGTAATAATATAATCAAAGAACCATAGAAAGGTTTGGGTTGGAAGGGACTTTGAAAGGTCATCTAGTCCAACGCCGCTGCAACAATCCTATCAGCGTAGCTTTTTCCTCCTGTAGTTTTTAGATCAGTCCTTGCGATTGGATCATGACAAATAAGTTATATTTTGTAGTTTATCTTAATCTCTCAGGACTTTATCCTTGCCGAAGCACAAGCCAAGTTTTGCATTAAAACAAACCCTTGCCAAAAGTATTAACTCACTGATCAAAATGCTGGCTTTTCCAATCAGAGCTACTCTTTCTAATCACATGTGCACTAAATGCTATTTTATTTAAGGATCTCTCAGCAAATCAAAAGTTTAATTGCACAAGTCTTCAAGAGGGGTGGGACAGTCCTTGAACAAAAATTCCATCCAGCTGTCCAGTCTTGTCCTTGAAGTGGGCAGCTCCACGCTTCTTGGAACTAACTCCAAAAAACAAATTAAGTTACTGAAGCAGATTGCAACCGTTCATTCAAGAACGTGGAGCACTGTGAACTCTACAGCCCCGAACTGGATTTGAGACCTAGCAGAAAAACAGGACAGCAAACAGGCTATCAAGAACAAGAAGGTTCTTTCTTATATTTAGGATGCAAGCTCCTGTATTCCATGTGCACTGGAAAAAAAACAATGGATGGCATATGCATTTTTAGGAGTGGAATATTTAAACTCTAGGGTTATAAAACCAGTGCAAATACTAGAATCCAACACAAAGCAAACTGAAGGTGGGAGGAGTGGTTTACTACTGGGCATTATTGACTGGAATTACACTAAGTAGTCCATATGCTGCCCTAATGATCTCAAGAATGAAAAAAAAAAAAAAGTCTGCTACCTTCTTAAGGAACTACAGGATTAATCTCAGAAGCCTCTTAATTGACAGCCAGGACTTCCAACTCCAAAAGAAAATCATTGCTATGGAAAGATCCATATTGTTCTTAAATATGGTTATCAGACATGATTTCCATCTACAGGAGAGTTAAAGACTACTGATCACTAGGCAAACTAAGCTCATCTAATGTTTCTGTGGTTTCTCAGCAGCAGGACAAGCAGTGAATTGCCATTTGGTGAGAAACAACAGCCCATCAAATTTTGTAAATGGCAGCTCAGAACAATACAGAGACCCTCATTTTTGCATGTGAAATACGCAGACAGGGTTTAATATCTCAAGAGTATTTTTAAGCAAAACCCCTAACGCTGAAGAGTTTACTGTGGGTATACACACTGGGAAGGGTGGGAACAGGAGTTAAAGTAGCGACAACAGGATCCACACATGTACAGCCATAATCAGCAGCACTACCTTAGTCATGGTTAGGTTCAGGTTCAGCCAGCTGCTGCTTTTATTTAAATGTTGAGATCAGTAATACGGGGAACGTACCATCTCAGGAGAATGATAGAAGGACAAAGTTGAACCAGCTCTCTGCCTTCTAACAGGTTTAAACTACTGCAACATTTTTTTCTTCTACTTAGGCTTTGTGCTCGTAGGGAATAAAAGTGATAATATGGTTCCATGTAAGTTATGAGCCTCTGAAATGCTGCAGACAAAACATATTTACCAAACAATACTCACTTGTATCCTAATGAAGTGATAGCAATTAAGATGTAGAAGCTTTCAAATATGTTCTGCTCTTTGATTTCACTGACAAAATAGGTGAGGTACCTCGGTATGTAGGTATGTTTTAATTTGTATTACAATGCCTATAGCTCTTAAGATAATGACTCCCTTCACCCACCGTCAGGGTAGGCAGTCTCGGAGCTAAAAACTGAAAGCCTGCCAAGTACACGGCCACTTCTCAGGGTGCCCTAACAGTCACATTTATTTCTTTCCATGTACTGTCTGGACAGCTTAAGCAACACAAAATGGATCCTGCACACTGGGCAGAGAGACATATACAAATGCTACGCACAGGGCACAGCTATACTTTTCAGGAGCGTTAAGTGGTCTACCCAATGCTGGAAAAGAAAGCTGCTCCTAGGTATAGATGCCAACGACTGCATTAACTTATCAATTAAATGTCTCGGCAGGCAGATCTTGGGGTTGGTCTCTGCTGCAGGAACCACTTCTTTATCTATAGGCAACAGTGAAAGAGCTGAAACAGTTTTGGCCAGCTGCCGAACAACCCGGGCTCAATTAAATGTCCTAACCAGCATAATTTTAAGGCATGAACTTGCAAGTCTGAGACACCGGAAGCCAGATTAAAGTAGCCCCTGAAACCAAGGGATTTTAGGTCTCTAGACTTCTTGCAGATGTACACAGTGACTCTGCATGACAGGAAATAACTTGGAGTTGCACCAGTTCCTGCTCCTCAGTGAGTTTAAGCAAGACTTAGCCACTAACTTGTTGAGACTGAGACAATGCTGGGCAAAAGACAGAGAAAGGCAGAAATCCAACAAACCAACTGGAAAACTCTGAAATCAAATGACAGGTGAATTTAGACATTTTGAAGAGTCAGAGGCTGAACAAGGTTTGCTTGGAGCAATTTTAGAATCAAAAACTTCAAGCCTGCCAGGGTTCTTTGTTCGGTGCCAAAGTCCTAATTGGTTTAAGCCCTATAAACAACACAGAGTGGAAAAATATTAACACGTTAGTGCTGGCGGATCAAAGAACAGTGATTTCCCAAGGCCACTTTGGCAAAAGAGACAAGAACTGAGCACACATTTCTCAAGCTCAGAATTTGTAGCAGAAGATTCTTTTAAAAAGATCCCTTTCCCAAATAATCTTACCAATAATGCATAGTTTACCCTCCTAAGAGTAGGTCAAATTATCATCAAAGAATAACTAGCCTGAAAAGACTTTCTGTTTTCTCTTTCGTTGTGCTAAACAGCCTAAACAAACTTAGTCTTTCCTTGTAGATCACATTTTCTACATGCCTGATAAAATCTGTTGGTTTGCTCTGGACTCTTTCCAATTAGTACACATCTTCTGAAGTGCACCAATTAAGATTAGTTTTGGGCACAGCACCAGGCACATTAATGAGCATGATGATTATTAAAAACTCTCTGAAAACATTTCAGTTTGTGCACTTATGAAGTACACAATATAAGCGGAAAGAAAAATAAATAAAACCTTTTGGGCATTTAAGTCTCCCAAAAGAATTCCATCACCTACTCAAGGATTCTGGTAAACTAAGTCAGATTATTATTCAGACAGTATTTGAAATCGCAGAAAGAGCAAATTACGGACATATTCCAGCAAAGTCACACACAGCATCCAGAATGGGGGACAATGATCTAATTCCACAGAGAGAAAAACAGACAGTCTGTCTCTATGAAATCAGAAAATCAGAAATATACAGACCAATACCAAAGCCTGTCATAAACCTGAAAAAGTGAAATGACGTAGTCTAATAGTACTCTGATACCAGCTCAGAACTGTCCAACTTTATAGATATTTTGCTTGAAGACAGTATTGTATTTATCTCAAGTAATGTGTCTCAATCTGAGGGAAAAAAAAACCACCTCCTGTTTCTCAGGAGTTATCTACTAACACAGACAAAGTTAATACTAGCTGCTACAGGATGATTTTCACAAGATAAGCAGTAATGCAGACCAAGTCGTATTTTGTCCAAATGTATTTAGGTGCAGTTTCTCCTTTGCTAAGAAAAATGATGCTCACACTCAGCTCAATGACTTCTCTACCCGCAACACAGGAATTTATGGATCCTAACACAACTAGTACCAAAATTTCAGAAAATAGCCTATCAGTTCCCTGTTACAAATGGGATCCACCAACCCAATGGGAGTTTTGACAGTTTGAAATGGTCATGTATATGTGTATGCATTCATGGGGCATGATATAGCTGCACTCCTGCCCTCCACAGTCAGGCACGGTCTTATATTCATAATATGAAAAATAGTCAATAGAGAAGGGATCTCACCTCAGAAAGAAGACCAGACAACAGTAAAGTTCAACAGTAAAGTTATTGCTAAGCTGAACAAAAACTTGTTCTGTAGCAAAAAAACCCTTTTTTTTCAAGATAAAACTTAATTTGTGAAGCAAAATCCAAACCACTTTTTTTTGTCTTCTTAAACCAATAGCAAATAATTTTTTACCTCCTCCCTATATAAAATATTCAGGTATTTATGGCCTGTACAAAGATATGAGTGGTCATTATCAATAAGAACAATCACAATTAGTGTTGCTTTTTGCCACATTGATACAACATCTTGTTCCTACTTTCTTCCAGGCTGTAAGCCACATGAACTTACTTAATGACTTGCTTCCAAGCTGTAAGTGTCTTGATCCCATCCAAAAGCAAAGAAGAATTAACTTTATCATATTTCATGCCCCTAGTCTCTCAAAGAGAGCACTGGGTAAAAGTGAACTTAGAAATGTATGTGAACAAATTAAGGTATAAGACTTGATGAATTTAAACTAAACTAACCTCTTTGGCTTTTGGAAAGCTAGATGCTTGGGAATGACAGTACATTGTCAGACAGCACTACATTAGTTAAAAAATGAGTGATCTAGCAAAAACACAGAAGGAAAAAAAGAAATCAGAATAAATTAATCTTGTATTAAAACTGAAATTCAAAAAAACCCAAACACTATTGCTGCACATGTTGATAATTCCTTATAGAAATCTTCATAAAATTGACAACATTCCATGCCATCAAGTGGATTACATACATCAGAGAAATTACAACCAGTCAGTTTACTGGGCAGGTCTAAGTCAGTTCTTTTCCTCAGCCTGTGAGTGACTGAACTCAATGGAAAAACTCCCCTTACAGTGACCTTCCCTGATCCACTTTACACTTGCTCTATAATCTGCTAACAGTGATTTTCAGATTTTTTTTTTTTTTAAGAGAAAAACAACAACAATAAAAACATTTTGGAATGTTGGATGGCAGATTTTGCATTAAACCATACAGAAAAATAATGTATTAAACTCACACAGACCTTCCAGGTCAGCAGAACAAGAAAACAGCCCTTTCATGGCAATGTTGAAGACCAGAAGAGATTTTAATAACTGACCATCATGGGACAAAGACTCAACTCCACTAACTAATCATTACTAAATTAAACTTCTTCCCAAAGATCATTTGACTTGAGCCTTCTGATTGGAACCGATCCAGCTTTGTCAGTTATGTTAGTTGCAATAAAAAAAGCCATTGCTTGCAGCTCGGTCTTCTTCTCAATTATTTATTTACATGTATTGCAGTATATTAAAAAAGACAGTGAAACTTTAGAAACCTTTTAAAACGAAAAAAAACTGAACTTTTATGCTAAATCTGTATGTCCAAGCTTTGTTTTTTAAAAGAAAACGCCTTCTCATCTCCATTACAATATTATCCAGACTGACTGAAAACGGAATTACAACATTTTAGCTGTTGTCCAAGTCTTGTGTTTGCTGTTTGGCCACTGGTAGTGCAGCAAGCACAGCTGCTGAAAAAATAAAAGTAATACCTTGGAAACAGCAAAGGCTAAGTATGTGGATCGCTCTTACGCTTAACATTTTAGGAAAGCAATCTGATTCAATTACTACCAAGAGGCTAATGTAACTGAACAAGAACAGATTGCCATACTTTGCAGAAAGCCCGAACAGTTGTTTGCTGTGAACGAGCAATTTCAGAACTCTGGATTATCTCTGCCTTAGAAGGGATATTACTTACGCATAAATATCTACACTTCCTTCTGTTTTTCTTACCATTTCCCTTTCAAATAGTGACTGACCTTGAACCTTCAGTGAGTTACCATTAAAAAAAAAGATTATGTATCCAAAATCATATGAGTCCTCACTCTGTTGCTACGTGAATCTTTTACCCCTCTTGTTTCACTGAGCTCTACTTTCATTAACTTCTCTCTCATTTTCTTTGCATTTCACTTTCATAAAATAAATATGAAAATAAACTTGTGTCCCAAGACAAATCAACAAAATTGGTCTGTGACTTCCCTGAATACAGCAAGGCTAGAACGCTCCTTAACAAAGTTAATGTGATACATCTAGGGAAACAGAAAATAAAAGACTTGTATTTGAGAAATGCAAGTTAACTCTCTCCTCCTAAATGTAGTTTTTCATTTAGTTCGCAATAAAATATCTATCATTAGGGAACTTGGTCTTGCTAACTGACATTTTTATGTTATTATATGTACTCAACGCAAGTTAGAATGTTTCAGCATTTTCATATAAACTACTATTTTGCTGGAAGCAAGTATCAAGAAACATCACTGCATACTGCTGGAAAACCATTTTTGAACATAGTGCAGGCTTAAATACAGTAATCAGCTGTCTCAAAAGCCTTACATCACTCAATATGCTTTTTTTCCTAGCAATTTTTTTGGAAAAGGGCTGAAAACAGGCCACATCATTTGTGTTACAAAATTATTTACAACACTTGTTGTAAAATTTAACAAATTCCATGTAAATAATACTCCCTCTAGTTGATCATTCCTTCATGAATACCAAAGCAGTATTTTTCTTTTAATTCCAGAGAGGAAAAACAACATGCCTTAAAAAGGATTCTGGTCCATGTTTCATTGCCATATGCTATGTATTGTTTCTCCCTCAGGAATAGTTAGAATTCTTAGCAGGAGTAATAATAGTAGTAGTAGTAGTAGTAGTAGTAGTAGTAATAGTAGTATTAATAGTAATAGTCATAGTCATAGTCATAGTCATAGTAGTAGTGATGATGATGATGTAGGATATGGACATTAATCTTGCTGATTCCTGGTACTCCAAACAATCCATCTTCCATTACCTTTCTCCATTCAACCCTGCTTTCATTTTTCTCCTACCAACCACTCAGTGAACATAAGGTGGCTGATGGATAGTACTATTTCCTGAAAATAGGAACCATCCCTGAGGCCGTACTCATCAAGCAGACTTTTTGGTGCACAGTGTCTCACGTCAGCTCTGTAATTCACTCAGCGCTTGGTAGAGAGCCAAAGGAGACGCCTACAGTTCATACACCGAGATGTGCAAGATAGGACTCACCCTTTAAAGACACAACAAAACAAATCTATTTGAGCTTATCTTCCACATATATCTTCCACATACCTTTGCACACGGGAATATGTGCACTTGAAAATTCTGACCTAAGCCTCTTCTTCAAAGTCTTACCTTAGAGAACAAACTATGGAAAAACCTGTATTTTCTGAACTAAAAGTCATGGGTTTTCACTCAGAGCAGAAGCTCACTTTCCCCCACTACACCACAAACAGCTGAAAGTACAGCAGGAAATACTGACTGAGACTTCACTGAATTACTCATGACATTGCCAATATTTTAGTGACCGTGTCACAAACTGGCTCACCAAAGCAACCGATGTCATCTAGGTGAATGCAGAAGACAAAAGAAAGCTGAAGAGAAGCTCTATTTCAAATGTCTCTTTTGTCATTCCATCAGATTTGTGCGAAAAATTCTACATGTTAAATTGAATGTGCAGCATGTGGAAGAAAAACTGCAATGCATTTTTAAACGCTTTTAAAGAGCAACAGTACACTGATTTCTACAGCTAACGTGCAAGTGTTGTTCCACATTAATATTTAATCAGTTAAAACACTCCTGTATAAGTCACAAGAAAAAAAAAAAAGCTTTAAAAGTAACAATTTAAAAATATTATTACTCTCCTTTGTGCCTAAAAAAATTTAAATAGCAAATTAAGTATATGTAAGTATAAATTTTATATCTTATTTTAAAATACACAACATGCCCAAATTGCTAGTGAAACTTTAATCACAATCTGGGGACAATGTCTCGTAAATGCATTAAAACAGAGAATAATAAGAAAGTTTAAAGTGGCAAAGTTAAACATTCTCTAGTCTATTCCTATTAACGGTTTAAATAGTCATGGAAGGAACCGTTCACCAAGATTACTATGTTCTATGAAGGATGTGTGTTGCCTTAAAACTGAAATGTGTTTAATTTACATTAAACGTTAGAATTATACATAAAGAAACAAAACAGTACCATACCTAAAATACTTGACAAGAAAAGACTCTCACAAGAAGTTGTTGGAACACATGCATGCATTTGTAAGTCTATTTTATGTACTGATAAACATACAGTTCCTTATTCTAATTCTTATTTCCAGTTCAGGAAAATAAAAGAGGATTTTCAGAGACAAAAGGAGTACTACAGCTTCAGAAAAAAAGGCCTGCAGGTAAGAATCCAAGAAAGGTGACAGAGGCAGCTCAGGAGAAAGCTGAGGTTCAAGACCTTTGTTTTTCCTTAGAACAAAAGAAAGTCATGGCAAGAGTCCCCCACAGAAATGCAATATGCACAAAATGCTGTCTCACAGGAGAAGAGAGCAGAGAGCTCTTAAACAACCATGAACATTATAATAACTACTCTAACGTTAAGAGAAAATAAAAGATGGTTAAGTCTCAGAAAATACCAAGTTGAAGATTGGGCTTTCTTAGTTTTTCTCATGAATCCATCTACAAATTCCATCTACTTGAGCATTTTCTGTTATGCTACCTTAAAAAGGGCAATAAAGGAAAAAGGACACGTGGTCTCTAACAACAATCAGAACCTGGATTCTCTGATTGTGGTCTCTAGACCACTATATTTCTCAACCTTTTTAATGAAGGAACACTTAACCTGTGGAAGAAAAACAAACTCGGAGACCATCTTGTGCTCACTGTGCTGAAGTAGTCACAATGGCCTCCTTTTAGAGATAAACAAAAATAAACACCAAATATTTATCCTAATCTTTTTTCTCCTCTTCCAATTTACTCGTATGTATGGCAGAATATGGCTGTGCAGGATTGTCTGGGTTTTATTTGCTTTTGAGCTCACTTTTGCTATTTTGTTGACTGTCCATTATCCACAGACTATGGGCTGCATAACGTTGCTTTAGGTGGTGCTGCAATTAAATCACATCACCCAGTGAGTACTGGAACTAATGAAGCTTGGTCTCTTAAAAATTTGTTTTTCATGGTTGATTGACTTTGGTGCCTAAGAATGCAAACTCCAACCGAAGCCTTTCCTCATGGCAGGCATTTATAAGGGCTGGCTGGCTTATTGTTTACTCTTTCTTTCCCTGCTCCCCATTCTCCAGTGGTTAACAGTGTGCAATTTAATGATGTAGCTTTTTCTTTATCTGCAGCCCTTCCAAGGGACATTTACAGAAGTTTTCTACTATACTCTGCCATCTATTTTCTCAAAGCTTGCAGGAATTTATCAGTCTTTCTAAGACGTCTGAAGCTGGACACAATTAAAAAAAAGTGATTATGCAGATACAGGGGTAATTGGCCACTGCACACACACTCACTAAACATGTATCTTGCTTCCACAGGAGGTGAGGCTAAAATAACTTGCCATACTCTGATTTTCTTTTCCAAAATTCATTGTCCATTTGTTGGGGTGAAAAAAAATACAAATTCTTGCTACCGAAATACAAAGAGAACAAACCAAACCATTCCCCTCCCCACACCTCATGCCTTCTAGACAACCCTATTCTCTTTCTTCCTCCAGCCCTAAGGTGAGCTGCTACGCTCCCGCACTCTTCTGTTGTTACCACTTGTTCTCATGCGCTAGGACCAGAGTCCCTTGTTCTCCATGACCTCTGTCCCCCCCGACTTCTAAGCCATACCCAGCCTACTCATTATCTATCTGCTCCCAACCTCACCCTATCTCAGTCCCGCTTCCAAGCCAGAAGTGCAGAGACGCTTCAAAACAGTCACCCTGTATGAAGCAAGAAACTTCAGTCTTTATCTGCTACAATTTCAAGAAAGAAGTGAATTTACATTAATAAATTTCATGCTATTGTCAGTGTGAAAACGGGACACGATAAAAAGCTAACTGCAGGCTTTGTCTGCCTTTCAAACACATTCCACTATGTCCACATGAAAGCTGAGTTTTCTGAGTTTAGAGAAGACCTTGCAATTCCAGGCTTAAAGCAAGTGTTTGTGCTCATTACAACAGGAGACGAGATGTACTGGTTTGTAAACCTTTTCCGTGCCCCCCCAAAGTAAGTCTTGCATCCCATGCTGCTAAGAGATAGCCCACCAGAAACACCACCACTTTGACAAGTTGTTTTCATAGATTTTTAGGATTCGGCACAAAACCCCCTGGCTTACATGAAAAACTAATAAATTCATTCCTGATTCAGCAGTGCCTCAAAACACAGCCATTTCAGAAAGATGTTTGTACACAGGAAAATACATTTTATTGGCTGTAGATAAAAATCATTGTTTTTTCCTCCTCTCAATCATTCATTCAACCTTTAAAGTTACAACTTTTGAATTAACACTTTTGGTCTAGAAAAAAGGTGTAGAAAAAAGATTCTCATAATTCCAAACTTCTTGATAAAGAAGCTACTATTATCTAAAACCAGGGGCAAGCAATTTTATTGATACCTACAAACTGGAGTCAATGGTTTGCAATCTGTCATTTCTTAATTTCTCCACACTGCTGCTTAAAAACCTTAATCATTTTAATGCAATCAGACACCAAATTCTTGCTAAGCATCAAGTTAAATTAAGTGTGCCCAAGGTGATGACTGTTATTTACACCACTACATATGCAAAATCCCCTCGTATTACACACTAGAACCTTATTGTGTCAAATATTGCATACACAATAGTAGAAATCATATCATATACCTTAAATGAGAAGCAACATATGCATATCTGAGAGAAATGGGAGGAAATATGAGACAGTAAGTAACTGGAAGGTGCAGTACCCAAGTTCTCTAGCCAGTGTAAAACTACAGGCTTTAAATTACACACAGTAAAAAAATGACTGAAGTAGGATTCTAATTTAAATATAATGTCAAAAAACCATATACCACCATAAGGACAAACCCTTGCCCCTTACCATATAAATAAGATATTTTGTAATGACAATATATATTTAAGGTATAGTTTTACAGACACAAACATATATATGTATATAAATGAGACATATACATAACTATATTCAGTCTGATTTCAGAACATAATAATCATGGAATCAGAGAGAGAAATATGAGGAGAGTCTGACCGAATGCCAACAGTGCAGACATTCAGTTGTTATAGGGAGTGTTTACTGTCCTGGAACAGGAGCCAATATTGTGCATTGAAAAGCCATTGGTTACAAAGTCTGAGCACTGTCGGGAAGAAGGACCAGAAATTAAAACTTTCCAGCTGTTCTAGCTACGTTCCCTAATTGACGAGTTGTCCGGCTAGACTCTCTTCAACCACTTCAGTGTGCCTTTGTGAAGCTGCACAGAGCTGGCACAGGAGGGGTAATCCTGATCCCAAATCAGACAGCCCTCGCCGGTTACAGAATCACAGAATCAGCATGGTTGGAAACGACCTCTGAGATCACCAAGTCCAGCCATATGCACAAAAAACCCCCCCTACAATCTTGGCCACTAGAGCATGCCACTAGAGCATGCCCTGAAGTGTTACATCTACACGTTTCTTAAATACCTCCAGGGATGGTCACTCAACCACCTCCCTGGGGCTCAACCACCTCCCTGGGACTCAATACCTCCCTGGGGCTCAACCACCTCCCTGGGGTCACAGTCTGCCTTGAGAGGAGAGACTGGTGTGAGTTTAGGAGGGCACAGAATACAGCTTTTCCCAAGTTCTCTAATCATTATCGTACTGTAGGCCTGGTGATCCCTGCTACCATGTTTCCCCTCTGCTTCTATCCTTACTGCAACTTTTCTATTTTGTGTTGATTTCAGATCTTTTGTGTACTGGGTATACCCTTAACCATGCCTCTCTGATCCCCCCCTCCATGGATTCCAGATGATCAACTACCCATTGTCTGGACCTCAAACAAAACGGGCATAAACCAAGTAGAATCACAGAATGGTTTGGGTTGGAAGGGACCTTAAAGATCATCTAGCTCCAACCCCACTGCCAAGGGCAGGGACACCTCCCACCAGACCAGGTTGCTCAAAGACCCATCCAGCCTGGCCTTGAACCCCTCCAGGGATGGGGCAGCCACAGCTTCTCTGGGCAACACGTTCTAGGGTCTCACCACGGTCTCACCACCCTCACAGTAAAGAATTTCTTCCTAATATCTAATCTAAATCTCCCCTCTTTCAGTTTAGAGCCATCACTCCTTGTCCTATCACCACACTCCCTGACAAAGAGTCCCTCCCCAGCTCTCCTGTAGCCCCCTTCAGGTACTGGAAGGCTGCTATAAGGTCTCCTTGGAGCCTTCTCTACTCCAGGCTAAACAACCCCAAGTCTCTCAGCCTGTCTTCACAGGAGAGGTGCTCCAGACCTCTGATCATCTTCATGGCCCTCCTCTGGACCCACTCTAACAGGTCCATGTCTTTCCTGTGCTGAGGGCTCCAGAGCTGGATGCAGTACTCCAGATGGGGTCTCTCGAGAGCAGAATAGAGGGGCAGGGTCACCTCCCTTGACCTGCTGGCTACACTTTTGATGCAGGCCAGAATGCGGTTGGCCTTTTGGGCTGCCAGCACACATTGCTGGCTCGTGGTGAGCTTCTCATCCACCAACACCCCCAAGTCCTTCTCCTCAGGGCTGCTCTCAATCCATTCTCCACCCAAGCTATATTTGTGCTTGGGATTGCCCTGACCCATGTGCAGGACCTTGCTCTTGGCCTGGTTGAACTTCATGAGGTTTGCACAGGCCCACCTCTCAAGCCTGTCCAGGTCCCTCTGGATGCCATTCTTTCCCTCCAGTGTGTTGACTGCACCACACACCTTGGTGTCGTCAGCAAACTTGATGAGGGTGCACTCTATCCCCCTGTCCATGTCTCCAACAAAGATATTAAACAGCACAGGTCCCAGTACCAACCCTTGAGGAACATAGCAATTCTTTTGCTGAAATGAAGACATTCGGTGCCCACTGCACAGACTTATAGGCACCGAGTACGTCCACCAGCAGATGTGGGTGACTACATCTACAGGGTTTTGTGGCTTGTACTCTTGAAGGCAGAATTTAAGTTCCACCTAAACTGCATTTCAGGTGCCTAAATGCCTTTTTGAATATGGCCCAAAGAAACATCCAAAAGCTTTCTTACTCTGTATGAGTTTTATAATAATAAATCTTCATGTAAAAAATAACAACAATTACCAGAGAAATCTTCCCTCTATTCTCATTAGATACTGCTGCTTGGATTTTTCACAGTTGCAAGATTAGGGCTGCATCAGCAACCAGCCTAACCACTTATGTTTAAGACTTGTATTATAAAACTTTGCTCATTTCAAATACCGGAAACCACACATGTGCACAGACTAGTTCTGCACGCCTTTGCTCAGGTGAAATCAGCTTGTATTTGAGTTTATTAAAGGCAGAAAGATTTGGTTTCAGCCCTATCTTTTACCACTGCATTACTGTTAAGGAAGCTGAATTATTACACTTCACTTTTACTTTTGTATAGAATTTTGTAAACTATTCTGTAGCACGAGGGGATTACAGTTTAACACGAGGCTTTTGTAAGATGTCTGAGAAACTACAAAAGAGCAGGAATGCTATTTATGGTGTTGTATAGTAATTTTATGTGCTACTAGAGACAGCAATTTACAACTTTACTGGTTCATTTCCTACTAAGTTCTAGAAGAGTCCTCCAGAAGTATATTTTGAGCAAAACTACTGCCACTCACCTAGACCTTCCAGTTAAAGGCCAGCTGTGCTCACTGCCAATCCTCTGCGTGCAGTAGCAGCAGGGAAATCATTCACTGAGAAGGAAAGACACAACTCCCGCCAGTGGAGGCTCTAGTCTTCTATAACCTAGATTTTGCAAAAGCCCATGCTTATTCAACGCACATTGTTCAACCACGCCAGAAAAGATTTATTACTATCTAAAGATAAACCCAGTGTATTCTGCAGTCTATTTTATAGACATCTGTTCTGCATTTGAGTTCTCCAAAACTGCCCTCACTTTCAAGGGAAAAAAGGAAAAAAGTGTCAGAAATACACCCATGGAGACGTGGTTAAAAACTTCCAATAGGCTCATAAATTACTATCCTGGGAATATTGTGTACAGGAGCTACTTTTACATTTTATTTCAAATAAAAAACTTCATGCAGTCTCTTTTTCAAAGTTCCAACTTTGGTTGATTCATGTTTTGGTAAATTTAGCAGCTTATGAGACCTTACCTGAGGTTAACAATGTATTTGCCTCTGAAGCAATGAGGCAAGCAAACGTGCATGAATTCCTCCTTGCCTTCAGCGCTGTATGATAGAATCTGTAATCTTTACTGGCCACAGCACAGCAGAAAAAATAAAGGTGGTTATCTGCAAAATGAAGAAAACCGTGTTTGCACTTCTTCAGATAACAAATACAGCTCTTAAGTATAACTTAAATGTTTTCAGCAAATTTTCAATGTATGGCTTCTAACCGTTATATATTTATTACCTACTGCCCTAAATGTAGTTGGAAAAAAATGCAAGAATCTTGAGCTTTTATAAGACATTTAAAACCAAAGTTGTGACATTAACAAACTTGTGACATTTTGCATTCATAAGTGTATCAAATGTCTTTTAAGTGGGAATAATACTTGGAATGTCACTGTTCCCCAGGGTGAGACAAATGTATGACAAAGCTTGCTTTGAAACAGGGAGGAGGCAAGCCAGAGAAGCCCATAACTTGTGTATAGAGTATTGTTTCGAGCCACTACACACTTTTCATAAGGCAAGAAAGAAGCACTTAGCAATTTTACACATATAATCTGTTATGAAATAATGCTCATACTTTTTGTGAAGTATTAGATTACTGATATTAATAACAAGAAAAGCCTAGGAGTAGAGAAATTAATAGCTTATGCAAACAGCAAAGACAGAAATATTGCCATTTATACCTTCACCCGCCATTTGCTGCTGGAAATATAATGCTGCATCTCGTGGAAAGTTCCTACATATAATTTTTTTCCTCCATTAAAAAGTGTTCCTACCTAAAGGTGCAGGTGTTTTTTTCTCTAGATTACAATTAGATTCTTTTTACAATTGCTTTGCATCAGAAAAACAAACAAACAAGCAGGAAAGAGAGATGGAGGTTACTGGCAGACTCTGGAAGTGCTACCAAAGGATTGCAAAAGTAGCCCCTTGCAGTACCTAATTTTGAACAATCTCCGAAGAAAAGCAGGACTGTGGTTTTCTTTAAAAGTAAGCTTTGGTTGACGTACAGAAAACAGTATTTCTTGAATTCTGCAAATCAGATGGATCAGGTGGGTTGATGACTGCGAACAGCTACTCCTGCAGCCTACAATGGATTTTGCGTGTGTTACACGTCTGTGTAACAGTTCATGTGTTCTGTTAACAACTGCTGCATGTAAATACTCAAACTACCACAGTTTTCAGGCTCTAGTATTACCAGTTAGAGAAGACTAGTACTGGTTTCTTTCAGAAAAGACTAGTCCAAGATACTTTTTAAAGTTGAACTGCACATAATGCTTCTTTCTTTTCCAAACCCTGTGCTTTTCCATGAATAATGAATAGGTTGGAACGTGGTACTTTTAAGAGCCTCCCTTTTGTTTCCTGAAGGGTTTTACATGCCCAAATCAGATTGCTGGCCCTCGTGTTGTTGCTTTGAAAACAACAAAATACCAGGCTTTGCTGGAAGTTGCTTCAGGGTCTCATACTGTAAGCTTTTGTTCTTTTTTTCAATTAAGAGCGGCGCTGGGCTTTCTGAGAGAACCACTCAAAGGCCCTGTTTATGCCCTAAAAAGCTGACACAACCACTGCCTCCATCGCGTCGCCTTATGCGGGTGCGGAGCTAAAGCTTCCTCAAGTCTTCAACGTATGGGGGGACAGCTTAAGTCTCACACGCGCACCAAAAAGCGTACTTTTAGGTTTGTAAACGTGTGGGGAATGCCTCTGCCTCCTTTCAGAGTGGCTCAGGACAGCCGGCCCCTCGCTGGTGCCGCCGCGGCCCAGGGTAACTCTTGAGGCAGCGGGGGCGTCCCGGCCGCTGCCACCGCCGGCCCGGGCGTCCCTGTCAGCAGCTCCCCCGCCGCCCTGGGCTGTGAGGAGCTGCCTCCCCCCCACCTCCGTCCGCCCGCCCTCCTCAGAACGGGAGAGTATCAGCGATTCGGAGAAGGGAGAAGAGGCCGGGCGGCAAAAGAAGGGGACCGGCGGGACGGAGCTCCCGCGGGCTGCGGCTGACAGGGCCGCGGCGGAGGCTCCTGGCGGGGCGCCCCGCCCGCGCAGCCCGGTGGGGAGGCGGGTGGAGGAGACACCCCCGGTCTTTATCGCGGGTGTGCCGGCTGTGGGCGCCGCGGAGGAGCTTCCTCAGGGTAGGGGGGGGGCAGCGACTCGCAAAAGCCTCCCTTCCCCTGCCCGAGCGCGCTCTCCCCGGGCGTCCGGGGCCTGGCCGCCCCCTCCTCCCCTGCCGTCGGAGAGGTTGATTCCGTCCGCTCGGCCCCTTTCTCCCCGCCGCAGCGCCCCACTTGGTTCAGCCCGGGGCAGGCGCTTAGGAATAAGCCCTGTCCCCTTTTTTGAAGAGCCTGGGTTGAGGCTCCCCTTTCCCCCCTCCCCTCCCGCCGCCGCTGCTGCGCACTACTCGGTTCCGACTGGGCCCTCCCGCCCGGGCGGCGGCGGCTCGGCGGGTTCCTGCTCCCTGCGCTGGCTGGGCCGTTGGCGGCGGGAGCAGGAGGAGCAGCAGCAGCAGCAGGAGGCGCAGGGGCGGCCGCGGCGGGAGGGGGGCTGTTGTGCAGCGGCAGCAGCAGCCGCCGCCGATGCCGCTGTGAGATGGCATCATTCTGCGCGGCGGCGGCGGAGGAGCGCGGCGCGGAGGGGTGAGGAGCCGCCGCGGCGGCGAGGAGGAGAAGAAGAAGAAAAAGAAGAAAAAAAATAAAAAGGTGGGAGGAAGGAGAAGGAGGAGGCGGCGGCAGCTGTGAGGCTGCGAGCCACGGTAAGGGAACAAAACAGGCTGTGCCGCAGCCGTTTCGCTTTGCGGTCCGGCCCCGGCCTGAGGAGAAGAAGGGCTGCCGTTTTTTCCTCGCTCCTCGCCGCCGCCGTTGGGGGCGAGCAGGGCAAGGGGGGGTGGGTGGGGTGGGCTCCGGGCGGGTGCGAGCTGCCCCTGTCACTTGAGGGGCGGAGAAGGAGGGGGAATGGGCGTGTGTGGGGGGGCTAAAATGGCGAAGGGAGCTGTAGTAAGGTCTCGGTCTCTCCTTTCCGGCGCTTCAACCCGGCGGGCACGGGGAGGGGGGGTGTGGGCGGCTGGCTGTTGCTTCTCCCCCTTTGGGTGCTCCCCCCACCCCCCCAATTTGGTGAGTGGAGGGTTGCTGTGCTTCCCTGCCCGTCCCCCTCATGTGTGGAGGGGGCTGAGGGCCTCCTGGCCCGCACCTGGCCGGGGCAGGGAGGGTGGGTGAGATGCGGAGGTGTGGGGACAGGACTGTCGTTGGTGTCCGGTGACAGGCGAATAACCTTGTTTATTCCCGTCCGCGGCCTTTCGAGTGTGTGTGTGTGTGTGGAGGGGTGGTGTGGTGTGTGACTGAGGGCCGAGTCCTGACCTGTGTCAGGAGTGAGAGAGAGGCATTATCCGCCGGGAGCCGGGATGAAAGCGGAGGAGAGGGATATTGTTACCTTTCGGTTCACCTTCCTTCGGTGAAACTGGGGAGGGAGGGAGGGAGGCAGGTGAAGAGCCGTCTCCCCCTCTCTTAACGAGCTGCTGTCACCCCTCGTAGTGTTTGTCGTGTCAAGAGGCGGCTGCTCAAGTTAGACATGTCTGCCAGTCTCCCTGGGTCCTCTTCATGTATGTATTGCCCAGCAGACTGTGTGGATTCAAGACCTCGAAAGACCTATTTATGTCGTTTTGTCTTTGTTTACGTTGTGCCAAAATGTTACAACTCCGGTGTGTTTATTTACTTGGTTTTTATTTGTAGCTGTCTTAGTTCTGGAACAATACCAGTTCTCGTCCCAGTTTAACTGGGATGATCTAGCTCTGCTTTCAGACCTGTAAATGTTTAAACTGTACGTCAAAGAGAGAGAAGGACTTAACACTAATCATTTTAACCAGGGCTCTTCGATGTTTGGATGAAAGTGTAGAATTCATATTTTCAATTCATATGACATATTTCACATATGTCATAGAGAAAGTCATTGGGATATTTTGCATTAAACCCCCCCCCCAGGTTATGCAAGTTTAATAACACTGGCTTACTGGGTGATGCTGCCACTGACTGCAGGTGGCTGGGTTTTATATGGTCATAAACGTGAAAGACAATATGGCCTTCGTAGTAATAAGAGTCTCCCCTTAAAATTCATGTTCTGGTTTAATCCCTTTGTGATGTAGAAACAAACTGGTTATTGTTGGGCTGTGATAATGCTTCGCTAACTTGGACTGGCTTTTAAAATTTATTTTTAATTTTGTATGCTGCCTTGTCTGAGTCCATGTTGGTCAAGGTATAAACTGAATTATTATTTGTCATTGATTTAATACTTATAAAGTTTAAAGAAATCTTGCATAGAAGAAAATCTGAATGACTTTTCATTCTTTTGGGAAAAATTTCACAGTTGTAAAAGTGCAGTTTATCTGGACTCTTGACAAAGATGCTTTCAAATGGGGCAACTAGAAATACTTTCGGCTGATGTTGCTTGTGAAACTGTGGGTTTAGAATCCTTTTGTCACCTCTTTGGTGTGTATTTTGAACTATATTTTAAAGGTCTGATCCTATAAATGCTTCTAGCTTGAGTAACTTACCATTATCAGTAGTCTTTTTCCAGTGATACTGTAGAATAAGTCCCTTAAATACATAATTATATGTAAAAATGCTTTCATGTTTTCAAGTATGTGGGACTGATTTAATCTCTCGGCATGGGACACCCTGTTACCAAAAAGATAGGGATTATTTTTGTTGGAAAAATAACTTGTGTTTGTTGCTAAACATCAGTGAACAAAACGTTGTAAGTCAGCCAGTGTGTTTTTGTTAAAGGGTTGGCAATACAGCTTAAATAATCACCTGTCTACAAGTGCTTCTGAGATTATGGGAATACTGACAGAGCCAACCCCTTTTCCCGAGTCTGTGGAACCCTTGGAAGAAGGAGGAATGTCTGCTGCTTCTGTTCCTTTTATCTTTCCATATGAAGTTGGAAATTCTGATAAATGGGAATGTCTACCCACCTTCCTGTTTTTTCTTTTGAAAGAATGTGTGCGGGGTAAGAGAGATTTCTCTTGGTCTTTGGATACAAATAAGAGCTGGGGGTAAGGATCTGTGGCAGGAAGTTAGTATTGCATTCAGTTTCTTCATGCTTCAGCATTTCTAGGCCATAAAACCACTAGATTTGAAAACTAAGGTAGCATAATAAAAAAAATCATGACCTAAGCCATGCTTATTAATTGGAAGTGGCAATTATTTATGCATTTAGAGCAAATGGTCATTGTTAGCTTTAAAAACGCAAAACCCCAGGTTCATCCTAGAATGTAGTTGGGTGAAATGCAGATAATGAAGTGAGAAGGCTTGGAGGGGGAATGGATAGACAAAAACAATGGAAAAAGGGCTCCTGCAAACTATGCCTAAGTGATTCTTGGAAGTTATTTTGAACTTGGTTAAAAAGGTTCTCTTTCTTCACAAAGACTGAAGAGAAGGAGTGACGCTGTTGTTAAAAATGTCCTATCTTTTAAGCTAGGTTAGTAGCACTCTTACCTTCTTCTCCACAGTGTGACATTCACCTCAATTGAAGAAAAAAAAAAAAAAGGTTCTCTAGCTCTGTATTAATTGCATACGACTCGCTCAGTAGAAAAGCTGCTCCGTTGTGCCTTCCTGTATTAAAGTCTGTAAACTGGGGCAGGGTTCCCCAGTTTGTATAGTAGTGTTGGATTAACCACAATCGTGTCATTTTTGCTGTCCTTGTGAAACTTGTAAACCGCAACTGCCAAACTGTCCCTTTGAATTTTGACTTATGCAACATATAGCGATATTCTTCAGAATTGCTTTATTATATGTTCAAATGCAGGCAATAGGAGTTGGTTACATCCAGGTCCTTCTTGAGAGATTTGTTTTCATTGCATCAGTAGCCCACTTTCTCTGGAGGTGTTAGTTCAGATTCATCAGAATCTTCTGACATTCTCCCGAAGTGACGTAAAATAGTCATAGGGAAGAACCCTTGGAAGTATGGGAGACCTCACTTCTGTCTTCTTGAAGGAAAATGATATGGCTGGCGAGAGAAATCTCCTCTTCCTCACCAGCAGGAGTTGAAGTGTCCAGAAGAGGCATTCCAAAGACTTGTCGAAAAGATGTTAGGAGTGGTACATCCCTTTTTTTTTCTTTCTCATAGAACAGTGACGTGGCATGGATTTTGCTATAATTTGCTACAGTACCTTTTAAGACTGAGTTTTTGTTCTTAATTGCTTTCTGTAAGTGAAAAGTTGTAATTGCTGCTTTATTGGGGTATGTTTTTGCTGTGTTTGAGGACCTAATATTTTAACCGTCAGCATACTTAAGTATAGCTCTGTTTTGCAAGTGTAGTGTTGCCTTACAGAGGAACACGAGAGATTCCAGGGAGGCTCTCAGCTGTCAGAGTTACAGTATGTCAGAATTATTTACCTGGGAGAGTGCTGGGGGTGTGTGTGTGCGTGAGTGTTTTTTGTGGTTTGGGTGGGTTTTTTCAATAATTTCTTAGCATTTCAGAGAAAATATGTTGAGGAAACTTTTATCCTCATGTTACATGTAGGTCTTAAGAGCTACTACACGTGTGGTATGTAGTATGAAGCAATTAATTGTTGCAGGTTTGCATGACTGTACACTGCTGTGGTTCTGTAACAGCAGATACGTAGCAAACAAATGATTTTTTTTTTTTTATTCCCTCTCCCTGTAGTCAATGTTGAGGGTTGTGTAAGCTTGTAATCTAGTGTACAGTATGATAATTCCGTATTCTCAAAAAAGCACTTTCAAAATTCTATTTAAAGAGAATATGGATTTGGATTTAACTTACAAATTCTACTGACTTCGAAGAATAAAGGGAAATTTACTTAGCTGGTTCTGTTATTTTACAATGCCTTTTAACTAAAAAAGTCTTTAATAAAAAGTAGAGTGAAGCATGAGTTTAACAAAGCAGATTACGTTCTTGGGCTTTTGAAACTTTTTTTTTATTAATCACCGGTTTTCTTATTGCTGGAGTACGTTAGAGATGCTTATGTTCTGCTTTGACTAGGGTCTGAGCGTACTTAAACGTAACCAGTTCAAAACCTGAAGACTTCTTAACATTCTCACTCCTAAGGAGGTTAACTTCGAGTGATGTAACTAGTACGACCGAGAGTCTTTTTCTTTTGTAGTGAAATTCAGCCTCTGATGTCTCATCTTCCATTGGCTCCAATCGCTTCAGAGTTTTTTTTCACATGTAAATATCTGTTACTAAAAACACAGTAGGGCATTCTCTTGATTTGTCTTACGTGTAAAGGGCATTGAGAACACAAATACCTGTTTGTAACTGACCTTCTCAAGTAGATCTAGTCCCATGGAATTACTCCATCTACTTTTTTTTTCTGTTAGGATTTGAGAGTTACCTTGCTGAAAATCATTGTGGAGATGGAGGAAAACAATTTAAAAAGTGATGAGAAGAGGATGTCACATTTTAAAAGTAAACAGCAAAATTATTTTATTTTACGCATTCTATTGTCTTCACCTTGCAGCCTGAAGTGGGCAGAAGAGAGCTCCTGTCTGTGCTTCTGTCAGTACAGACAAAATAGTACAGTCTGCACACATTTCTAGTTACTGGGGTTTCTAACCAAGATTTTTTTGCTAGAAGCATTTAAATGGATCAAGAGATTAGCGGGAAAGGCCTTTAAAAAAGAAACAAATGAAACCTTTTATGTGTTCCTCCTATAGGTGGGTGAAAACTGTGAGAGAGCTTTGGATTGTATGTGCATTTCAAGACAGCCAGTCATTTCTCAGTATAAACCAATCCAAAGGAGTTGTCGTTTTAGAATAGGGCAAAGTAAACAGGAAAGATAAAGTTCATAATCTGTAAAATTGCACAACATACTTGGGCATCAGAAGTGAAAAAGAACACGTGTCCAGTTTTGAACACAATGCTCTGCTAGTACTTGAGGAATTCAGTAAGCTGTTAGGTTGGGGTGGTTTTTGTTTTGGTTTGGTTTGGTTTGGTTTTTTTGGTTGTTTGTAAGCATGAACTTAAGCTGCTGAACAGATCAGGATACATTTGTCTTAAAAACTGACCTTTATTGGATTTAGCTCTCTTGCATTTTCTAGTATACCCAGTGACATTACAGTATCTCTGTGTAAATGTAACAGTCAAAAAGAAAAATAAAATAGAAGAGGAAAGCTAAATAGAAGATGAAGAGCAACAGGATTGCCAGACTTATATTTTTTCTTCTCCTTAGGTTGGAAGTGTGGAATTCTTGATATTCTTGTCTATTTTGAGTAAATCTGTTGTGCTGGTTGCTTCAGTTTCAAAGCTTGGAAGATCATAAGAAATTAAAATTAGATTAAATAAATCTGTATTAGCGGAGATACACACTTTGGGCTTATTTTCCTGCATACTCAAAAACTTTGTGTTTCAATCCCTCCCTGTTAGCGGAAGGGAAGTAAGAACAGATGTTTATTGACACCTCCCCTCAGCTTAAAAGCTGATGGTTTCAAAGGTTGATGTAGAAGATGTAGGAATAAAGAATAAACCAGACAACATCATGATGCCACTGTTTATATCCACAGTGCGTTCCTGTCTTGAATGAATGCTTCGTGCATTTTTTCATCTTTTTCCACCCTGTCTCAAAAGGTACATAGTAGACCTGGAGAAGGTACAAAGGAGGACAGCAAGAATGGGTGGTTTATATGGAAGAAGGCTTACAACTAAGGATTCTTATATTCTTCAGGCTGGAAGACTGGTGTGTTGACCATGTCATGCAAGTGGAGGTTACGTGGATAAAGGATGCTGAAGATGCTTTTCCCTTTCTTGTCATTCCTCTGTCTCTTATATCTGCCCTCAAAAGTTCCTTGAAAATCAACATGAATAAAGGAAATATTTTTGAAAATTGACTTCTTTCAGTGGGGAGTTGGATGACCTTTTCTGTGCAGTTTTTGTAGTCACTTGCCTTCAAGGCAGTCTTGTTCTCAAGAATTAACTCTCAGTGATTTTAGGTGATATAATTTAGTCTTTAGCTTTTCACCAGAAAGGATACTGACCCTCATGAGAGTATCTGCATTTCCCATCTCTATCTGTTCACCTAAAATGAAAATAAATAGTATTTCAAACACTTTTACTGCAAAATTTAAGTAGTTTTCTTATAGCCTAGTGATTCCTTTGTAACGCTGAGTTAAACTTAATATGAAATGTATAGATATGATCCAGTATTGGCCCTTGAGAAGTCAAGCTTTGGGCTCTTCTGGTGAGATTTACATGTCACTCATTTTCATGTTCTCAACTTGTTATTTTTTTTATAGTTAAATTCTGGAATCAGATTACCTCAGATTAGAATCATATTAGAAAATAATTAGGAGAAGCATGCAACTTTTTAAGGAGTGAGAATTATTTATCACCCGAGAGGCTTACTAAGGATCAGGTTGAATTCTCCAGCACTGTAGACACTGAAGGACTATTTTTGAAGATAAGTGACAGTGCTTGGGTGAGTGCTTTCAGGTAGTAATAGGTAAGATTCGTGCAGTCTGTGATTGAAATTAGGACAGGCATGTTTTAGTGCTTTAACATGAGATTGACAGCTGGAAAGAGGCCTGCATAGCACATTTCAAAAAGCAAATATTCAGAGAAAAGAGTGAGAACATGCAGCGAATTCTCCTTACACCTCTTTGAGCTGTTTTTTGAGACAGAGTTAGTGAAGGGAGGTGGATCACATCAAACCTCACTGCCGAAAAATGTTCAAAGAACCTTTCTGCCATTTTAGCCCATAATGCTGAACAGGTTTCTCTTTCCCCTCTTTGAAAGGTTGTTTTCTACTGACTTAGCAGAACAATGAGGAGACTGGGAGACTATTTTATGAGGCAATGTTAACGTGTTTCCCGTTACTGGTATTCCTTAGTCATGGTTTCTTCATATCGCCACAAAAGCAAGGGGTAGGGTGTAACAGAAACAGCAGCCCTCTTGGTTGACATCTTTCATGTTTTTGAATTTGTCGGTTTGTTAATTTTGCTGTGCCTACAGCAGAGATGCACTTAACAGTAGTCACGGCTATTGTGACTAATAAGGTGGTGGTGACAGGCACGAATTCTTACGAGTGGATTTTATAAGCTATCTGAGCACTCTCGGTATGTGCTCAGGCTGCCTGCCTGTTCTGAAGCCCTTACTTCTCAATTTTCCACGTTATTAATATGGAAATAATATTTAATAAGGAAGTGCCTACATGTAACTATGGTAAGGTTTTCATTTTACAGTGTAGGTATAATAAAATTTGCCCATATTTTAGAGCTATATCTTAGCATATTACTTTACATTGCTCTTGTTGCAAGTCTGACAAACAACAATAATTTATATCAACTGTTAGGATTATTTATAGTAGCAGGCAACCCAGAGGGGTTAAAGACTAATGTGTAGCTGGCGTAATTATGTATTCTGGCAGCTATGAAGGCTGTTCAGCTGAATATTAAAATAAGGGAGAAAATACTTTTCCCTGATTTCTTGACATACGTGTTAGAGTGACAGCCTTTAACTACCGTTGTTCTGTTCAATGAACAGAGCCTAGAATGTGTCTATTATTTCACTGTGCTTGTGGTCCTATGTGTAATACACAGAGGAGGGATTGTGGTATTTTTTGTTCTCTGGTATCGTGGTAGGACCTAGAAGCACCATCATGATTAAGATTCACAGGCGAGAAGGACCCTAAATATTTTGCCCATAAGTTGCTCTGTGAGCAGTGTAACTAAGCTTTTTTTTTTTTTATTTTTTTTTTTAATACAAATTTTTTCTCGCATCACAAATCTCTTCTCCTTTGCTGTCCTTGGCCCTTCTTGCTTGTAAAAGCCACTATGCACAGCTCTGGCTGGGGCTGACTCGGGGCTGTGTCTGCGGTGATTGTGTAGCCTTTGAGCCAGGCAGCACAGGTAGCCCGAGTCCAATGCAGGAAACTGTGGGGTTTTTTTTTTTTTTTCCTCTACCTGGCTGTTGATTTTCATGAAGCTCGTGGGAACCTAGTATATCAGAGGATGTTACTTCTCAGTTTATTTTAACTGAATCTGGTGGCGAACAGATTCTTTTAGAGGGATGGAGATGAAAGGAAGAGTGGGAAGAGGCAGGTGGACAGTATGAATCATACATGTGATGCTTGCTTGAAAAATCAGGCTAAAAAGGTCTTTGCTAGTCTGAGTATAAGGCAAAGCAGAACAGGCAGATGTGTGCAGTGGAGTCATAGTCTGTCATTTGTTTGGACCCCCTGCATAACACTGAAAAACAGTTGGGTTTTTTTTTTTTTTAAAGCATCTATAAGTGTACTATATTTTTTTCTTAGATCCTAATATGAGGCTGGCAATATCTTGTAGATAATGCATGGATCAATATTGCAGCATCTGAAACAATTGTCAGTGAATGTGCTTGAAAAAAATACAGAAAACAGGATATTTTTGTATGTAGCTTGCTCACCCTGCCAATATTAGTGCACAAAGATTTGTTTTCTGGGGTGGAGGGTGGGAACCGCGTACAGGTTGGCTTAAGAAAGGTAAATACAGCAATGTTTGTATCAAACCTGGTGCGTGAAGAATATTAGAATATGTCCAAAGGAGGGCAAAAAAGATGGTTTGACTTAAAGGGCGTTACTTACGAGGCACAGCTGAGGATATTCAGCTGCTTATAGATGTTCAGCTTAGAGGAGACTGAGGGGTGACCACTTCCTAATGAGGGTGAGCGGAGGAGGAGGTACTGATCTCCCGGTGTCCAGTGAAAGGGTGCGTGGGAATGGCTTGAAATTGTGTTAGGGGAAGTCTAGATTGGATATTTGGGAAAAGATTTTCACTGATAGGATGGTTGTGCCCTAGAACAAGCTCCCAAGGGAAGTAGTCATGGCCCCGAGCCTCTTGGTGTGCAAGAATAGAACAGAATAGAACATTTCAGTTGGAAGGGACCTACAACAATCATCTGGTCCAACTGCTTAACCAGTTCATGGCTGACCAAAAGTTAAAGCATGTTAAGGGCATTGTCCAGATGCCTCTTAAACACTGATGGGGTTGGGGCATTGACCACCTCTCTAGGAAGCCTGTTCCAGTGTTTGACCACCTTCTCAGTAAAGAAGTGCTTCTTGATGTCCAGTCTAAACCTCCCTTGGCACATCTTTGAGTTATTCCCAGACACCCTGTCACTGGATCCCAGGGAGAAGAGATCAGCACCTCCCTCTCCACTTCCCTCTTCAGGAAGTTGTAGAGAGCAATGAGGTCACCCCTCAGCCTCCTTTTCTCCAAACTAGGCAAACCCAAAGTCCTGGGCCGCTCCTCATAGGAAATGCCTTCCAGCCCTTTCATCAGCCTTATTCCCCTTCTCTGTCCACTTTTAAGGACCTTGATAGCCTTCTTAAATTGTGGCGCCCAGAACTGCACACAGTACTTGAGGTGAGGTTGCACCAGTGTTAAATACAGTGGGATAATCACCTCTTTTGACTGGCTGGTTCTACTGTGTTTGATGCACCCCAGGGTGGGGTTTGCCCTCTTGGCTGCCAGGGCACACCACTGACTCACGTTGAGGCTGCTGTCAACCAGCACCTCCAGATCCCTTTCTGCAGGGCTGCTCTCTCCCAGTTTATACTTCTGCCTGGTGTTACTCCATCCTAGGCACAGAATCCGGCACTTGGACTTTTTAAATTTTATCACATTGACCATTGCCCAATGCTCCAATCTATCTAGATCCTTCTGCGAGGCTGCCTGTCCCTCAAGAGAGTCAACAGCACCTCCCAGGGAACTGAACTGGCCCTAGAATTGAGCCTTGAGGAACACCAGTGGCGACTGGTTGCCAGCCAGATGTAGCTTCATTTACTACAACTCTTTGAGATCTGCCCTTCAGCCAGTTCTTCACCCTGTGCACCTTGAACTTGCTTGTTCAAGGTTGGAATAACATTGGCTAGCTTCCAGTCACCAGTGACCTCCGCAAACCACCACGACTTTTGGTGGATGATCGAGAGGGACCCTGCCATAACATCCGCTAGCTTCTTCGGTACTCTGGGATGAATTCCATCAGGCCCCAGGGACTTGTGAACGTTCAGCTGGTCCCTTACAATTTCAGTGTCCACAAGTGGAAAGTTACTGTTCCCGCACTCGTAGTCCTCCAGCTCAGGGGACTGGGTAGCCCAAGGTCTGTTAGTATTATTAAAGACTGAGGCAAAAAACCCCAACATTGAATGCCACTGCTGCTTCTTCATCTCTATTAGTCAGGTGACCACCTTCAACAAGGATTTGTCAAATGTTTTCTTTAGACCTCATCATGCTATTAATGTAGTTAAGAAAGCCCTTGTAATCTGGCACAGCGCTGGTGAGTGTCAACGCTAATTGAGTTTTGACCTTTTGTGTCTTCTCCCTGCGTATACGACCCACAGCTCTATAATCTTACTGCAAAGCCTGATCTTGCTTCCAGAGATCATAGAGTTTCTTTTTTTTTCCTCTACAGCTCCCGAGGAGTTCCCTGTTCAGCCAAGCTGGTCTCCTGCCCCGCTTGCTTGACTTAACGACACACTGGAATTCCCTGCTCCTGTGCTTTTAAAAGGGGGTTCTTAAGAACTGACCAGCAGTTGTGGACTCCTGAGCCCTCAAAAGCAGGTTCCCGGAGTCCTTTGCTAAATAACTCCCTGAAGAGCATGAAGTTTGCTCTTTTGAAATCCAGGGTAGCAACTCTGCTGACCTTTTTTCTTATTATGTTGAAGATTTTAAACTCAAGCATTTTGTGATCACTGTGGCCAGGACAGGCACCTACCATCACATCTCCTGTGAGTCTTTCTCTAGATACAAATAACAAGTCTAGGAGGGCATCTTTCCTAGTTGGCTCATTGAGTACTTGTGACAAGAAGTCCACAAACTTCAAGAATTTCCAGCAGTATGGGATTCTCAGTTGATGTCTGGGAAGTTGAAATCTCCCGTAAGGCTAGGGGCTACTGATCCAGAGATTTCTCCTAATTGTCTATAGAATAACTCAGCAGTGCTAACATCCTGCCTGGGCGGCTGGTGGTAGACACCCACTGCATCTTTGTTTCCCATCCCCCTAATCCTCACCCAGAGGCTCTCAACCACAACTGTAAGGGTTGTGCAGTCAAACCTCTGCCTTTCATACAGTATAACTCCTCTACCTCACCTGCCTGGAACAGCCTGTAATGCTCCATCCCAGCACTCCAATCATAGAACTCGTTCCACCAGGTCTTGCTAATACTAGTGATATCCCAGCTCTGGGAACTGACCAACGTTTCCAGTTCAAGAAGTGTTCAGCCAGTGCTCTTAGATACATCGCTTGACTTTTAGGTTGCCCTTTGTGGAGTCAGGAGTTGGACTTGATGATCCTCATGAGTTTCTTCCATCTCTGGATGTTCTGTGATTTAAGAGGAATGGCAGTTTGCTTTCCAGTTCAGGGCTGCGTTGGTCCGCTGTAGGGTTGAGGACTTGGAACTTGAAACGAAATATTTGCAACGTGTCATGGATGTTGAAGTATCTCTGGGGGAGCTGTTAGTTGTCTGGAAGAACTAATGGCTTGCCTTGCTGACAAGGCCTTATAGACCCCGGGGAGGAGGCTGCCGAAGCTGAAATTCTACAAATGTCAAAGCAGATCCTAAAGAAGCCACTGGTTTAAGCTGTACCCGTCTGTATGTGCTGTGGGCTCAGTGAAAACAGGAGAAATGAAGTGCTACTCTGTCCTTTACTGTTTTGGCTGGCCTGAAGTTTCACTCCAGAAAGTGTGGTGATGGTAACAGAAAGCACGAGGACTTTCTTTTAGGTTTATTCTTCTCTGTTTTGTTGAAGTTGGATTTACTACTTTACATTTTTTGGTCTTTTTTCAGTCCTCTCAGCCTTAAGTAATTCCTTTTTTTATTTTTTGAGAATGCTTGTAAGCTGCTCCTAGGTAAGGATCCCTAAGTGAGGGATACTGTCAGTTGAAGATGGTTTTGGAATTACTTTTTAACGGGAAGGAGCAAGATGTTCTGCTGGCAGTAAAGGAACTTGGGGGTCCTGGTAGACACCAAGTTGACCATGAGCCAGCAAAGTGCCCCTGGGGCAAATATGCTGGATGCTGTCCCAGTTTGCATTAGACAACGAATTTCTAGCAGGTTGAGGGAGGTGATCCTTCCGCTTTATTTAGCTCTGGTGAGGCCACACCTGGAGCTCTCTGCCAAGCGCTGGGTTCTTCAGTAAAGGAGAGACATGAACGTACTGGAGAGAGTTCAATGAAGGGCCATGAAGGTGACTAAGGCACTGGAGCTCCTCTCTTTTGAGGAAAGGCTGAGAGAGCTGGGACTGTTCAGGCTGGAGAAGACTTTGGGGGGACATAAATACCTGAAGGGCAGATGCAAAAAGGATGGAGCCAGGCTCTTTCCAGTGGTGTCCAGTGATAGGACCAGAGGCAATGGGCACCCTGTGAGGGTGACTGAGCACTGGCAAAGGTGGCCCAAGGAGGTGGTGGAGTCTGCATTCTTGGAGATAATCAAAAGCCATCTGGACACAGTCCTGGGCAACTGGCTGTAGGTTGCTTGAGCAGGGGGCTTGGACCAAATGACCTCCAGCAGCCCCTTCCAGCCTCACCCATTCTGCGATTTTGTGATATGGGATTATAAACAGTGAATATATGTTTTATGGGATGAATGTTTGGTGCTAAGAGGACTTTTCCTGGACCACCGACTTCCAAATAGTTTTCTATGTTCGTTATTAGCGTAGAATATGTCCTGCTGTTCCCACAGCACTTACTACTGTTCCTTCAAGTCTTCTAGATTTATTTGTTTGCATAGATAATATTTATAAGTCTGAGGTGGAGATCTGCATTTCAGTCCCTCAATATTTGTTTGACTGAAGTTTAAAACCAGCAGTAGGTGCCACAGAAAAGAATTTGTTGCTCAGCACATGCTGGTCTCATTGCAGTTCTGTCCTAAAGGTACTGCGATGGTGTTTCCCTTGTGTGGTGACAAGGAGAATCAGTGCCCTTAGCAGGATGATCTTAAATGATCAGTGAAAACCCGATCTGAAATTCTCATATTTTCTGAGCTATCAAACGATGACTTATGCTGCTATTTATAATACTTCTACAAATTCTACTTCATCAGTAAGGACACCGTTCAATACTACTCACTGCGTTTTACAAATTTCCAAGTTAATTATTAAAGTTCTTCTATGTTTTATGGTTCTGAATATGTCTTGTGCCATCTTTTGCCTTCAGTTTCAGCAGAGGGCTGTAGCTTAAATTGTTTTCACAAGGATTCCTACAGTTAATAACCTTTCCTTCCTTGAACATACTGTCACAGAAGTTAGGGGTAACGTTGCTCGTTTTTCATCTTCATGATGCATAATTTTAAGACATAGTTAGAAAATCTGATGGAGAACATGCATGTTGAATAGTTCCAATCTTAAATACTTTGTATTTCGTAACATATGGCTTTCATGTGTACTATGTGGTGGATTAATTATTAATGATCAGAAAAACTCTAAATTATTTAGGTGTGAAACTCAAAGACAGATGCATACATAGGGCTAAAAGTTAAAGGTAGTAAAGGTGAAAACAACAAAAATATAAGGGGTTTAGAAAACAGGAAAGGAATGAACTCATGCAGGTTAGGAAAGAAGTGTGATTGGGAACTGGTAGCTTGTGTTTGGGCAATGACAGAATACCAAAGGGCAAGGAACTTGACAGGCTGTGAAAAAAGGGTAACGTTTCAGTGTCATATAAACAGATCTGTTGAGTTAAACTGAAAGAATCTAAGACCTTCAGTGTCAAGCATTCAGATTAGAAAACAGAGGGTAGAGCTGTTTGTGGAACTTGGACTGTAGTTCTTGTTACTTTAACTTAATTTCAATAAACTGAAAAATGTCATGGCTGTCTATTTGACGTTAAAAAATCTGTTAACATTTTTGCAACTTTTAATAATTTTAAGGGGGACTTACTGGCTGCAGGGCTGTTACAATAAGTTCATTTGCAACTAAATATAATGCCTCTTAAGCTCCTTACTAGCCAGAAGGATGCGTAAGGTAAGATAATTAAAACAATAGTATGACTAAATAATATTTTTCTTTTCTTAAAGTTTGTCCTTGTGTTCAAATAATTTGGTTCCTTAAGAGTGGGTGTAACATAGCGCATACATAAAAGAAACCTTCTAAATGTCTGGAGCGTGCCAAGATACCATTTTGCCACCTTTAAATTTAATTAGTTGTACCTGAAAAACAGGATTGTAAAACAGTGTGCAAGTATTTTTAATTCTGTCATCCTTTTGAAAGGAATCAAACCGGCAAGTATTATGATCAAAGATGTAAGATGTCCATGAATATAGCTTTTTGCTGGAAGCTTCTGTTCACAGGAGAGGGTTTCTCTCCCCTCCTCCCATATGGCAATAAATTACTGGTTGATAAAAGCTAGTGGCTTGGCCTACATAATGTCTCCTGTCTGTATCCCTAGTCCATCGCATCTAAAACAAAGTATCTACTGGGCTTTGCAGTGTTTTGTTGGTTACCATACCTTTGGTCAGAAAGGAGAATGGAATTGCAGACATTTTGAATTAGCCTGTAATCGTAGGTCTTGGAGCAGGAAGAGAGCAGATCAGATGTTTGTGAAGAACAACGAATCAATTTTGTCACCACATCAAGCAGAAAGTTCAGTGGTTCTTGGATGGCACATTGGTGTTTGTGGAGGATACCCTTTGCTGATAAGCACAGTCTTTCCATTAGTTCTTGAAGTGGCAAGCTGGCCTGTGGAGTTCAGGGAACTAAAATTTTGAAGTTCTCGTTTTGCCTAGGTGTAAATCACAGAATCTTCATGGTTGGAAGGGACCTTTGAGATCGAGTCCAACCCTACACACACAAGAAAAACCAACTCAACAATCTCGGGCACCAGAGCATGCCCTGCAGTGCCACGTCTACATGTTTCTTAAATCCCTCCAGGGATGGTGACTCCACCACCTCCCTGGGCAGGCTGTTCCAGTGCCTGACCAGTCTCTCAGGAAAGTAATTCTTCCCAATATCTAATCTAAACCTCTCCTGCCCCAACTTCAGACCATTTCCTCTGGTCCTGAATATTATTGTAATTCTAGTAGTTGGTGACCAAAGCTATTGGTTTAGGGAGTGTGTCATGGTTTCAGCTGGGTTGGAGTTAACTTTCCTGCTAGCAGCTGGTGTAGTGCTACGTGTTGGATTTGGGATGAGAAACAGGGATCGTTGATAGCCACTAAAGTTTTTTTGGTTGTTGGAGGCTGTCAAGGCCTTTTCTGCTCCTCACATAGTCCTCCCATTGAGCGGGCTGGGGGTGCACAGGAAATCGGGAGGGGACACAGCTGGGACAGCTGACCCCAACTGACCAAAGGAGTATTCCACACCATAAGACACCACGCTTGGTATATAAAGCTGGGGGAAGAAGAAGGAAGGGGGGATGTTTGGAATGATGGCGTTTGCCTTCCCAAGTGACCGTTCCATGTGATAGAGCCCTGCTTTCTTGGAGATGGCCAAAGACCTGCCTGCCCATGGGAAGTGGTGAATGAATTCCTTGCTTTGCTTTGCTTACGTGCGTGGCTTTTGCTTTGCCTATTAAACTGTCTTTATCTCAACCCATGAGTTCTTCCTCACTTCTGCTCTTCTGATTCTCTCCCCCATCTCAACCTTGGGGAGTGAGCGAGTGGTTGTGTGGTTCTAGCTGTTCTTTGGGGTTAAACTGCGACAGGAGGTCAAGTCTTAGATTATTTTCGTTAGTGTTGTTGTAGGCAGGATGGGTTGTAGAAATGATCCTTTGCTGTCCTGCTTAGTTTAATAAAGGCCAACACCTTTGGGGGTGTACACATTCTTCTCCGGTTCTGAAACAGATCTGGTCTCTATTTGTGTGTAACCAATTTCTGAGGTTAAACTTTCCCAATGTCAAAAGGAGATATCCTTAATTTTTTAAAAAATTATATGGAATTACTGTTTCTCTCTGTAAGGAATACAGTTAACATCTGTAGCTTTTCTTTTTTTAATCAGTTCATTAAACATACATTCAGATTGCTGTAACAAAATTAGACAAAAATTGTGGTTTTGGTAGAGAGATGATCAGAATATGTGTAAATTTAAGGCATCTTGGTGTTGAGAGTGTTCACTTAAATTTAATGATGCTCCTAAGATTAGCAATCATCACAATTTTTATTGTTAAGTTGATGAAATAGACTTTCAAATGAGAATTACATTGAATAAGCATTCTGGATTTTGGAAGTCTGAATGGAAAGGGATCAGTTAAAACATTTACCTGAATCTGAGATATGAAAAGTTCTTGTTTCTTATTTTTTTATTTTCTTTTTTTTTTTTTTTTGCTCTTATTTTCAGATCAAGAAACTTGCTTCCGACCGTAGACTTTCTGATTTTGTTGTAGAGGAGTTCTGCCTCCCTTCTCTCCCTCCCTCCCCCTTTCTTTCCCTCCCTTTATTTCTCTCCTTTTCTCTCTTTCTCTCTCTCTCTGTTT
>JAOXNO010000013.1:131836161-131848574 GCA_028565335.1 Limnodromus scolopaceus
TCCTTCTCTGGAGACATTCCAAACCCACCTGGACACGTTCCTGTGGGACCTGCTCTGGGTGGACCTGCTTTGGCAGGAGAGTTGGACTAGATGATCTCCAGAGGTCCCTTCCAACCCCATGTGATTCTGTGATTCTGACTTGTGAAATTCTCTATCGCAGCTTTATGGATGGTTGAGTTCCTGGCTGTGTTGTTCTGTTTGGGTTTGTTTTTGTTATTGTGGTGGTTGCTTTGGTTTGTTTTTTTTTCTTGTGGGTTGACATTTTGTAGGTAATTGGGGAGGTGAGGGAGACCACACTTCTTGCGTAAATATTCCCTTGATACTTTCTTGATTTGCAGATATTCTGGCTTAAAGTTAAATTGACAAGCCCTGCTGTGTCAATTCTTTTCTTTCTACAGATTTATCATTCTTCCTGCATTTTAACTGTTTTGTGTGGTAAGATTTTCCATCTGTTGTGAAATGATGTCACAAATAATTAGGCCTTACCATCTTATACTTTGTACAGTTGTTTTTGGTTTACTCCTAGCTTGACTCCTGGGGTATCAGGAGTAAGGAAAGGACTTGCTGCATTGGTTGTTGTATTCTTCCACATCTGATTTTCTTGGTTTTTCATGAAAAATCTCCTCAATTACTCATTCAGAGTATCAGTCAAGGTTTTTCAACTTCACAAGAAAAAACATTTTTATTTCAGGATAGCACAATAGTAAGTCTCAACCAGGTGCATTTATTACCAAATGGGTAATGTCATTCAATATGTACCTGCTTAAACTCCATATATAAGTGAATCATCTACTAAAGATTGGAAAATAAATTAATGAAATATCCAGTAGCTTAGTTGTCTTTTACTTCTGATGTTTTAATAGCGGATTGAGATTTAGAGAAAATTCTTCACGGAAGTGTAAATTTATAAATGCTGTTATTGTTAGCTAGATCGTCTTTCATGAAACTATTGATTCGCAGGAATTAGGAAATTATCCTTTAATTTTTTTAATAGATTACTATGCCGTTCCGTGGTTTTGCTAGGGTCTTATTTTGTCCTAATTGATCTGTAGCTACCCAAAATAATTTATACAACTGAGATATTACGAATTTTTAACATGTCTGTTATAGAGATTAATAAGTAGATTGTGCTCTTCCAGTTGATCAGACAGCTCTGTGTGATGAGGATGGTTTAGACAGAAGCGTTATGATAAGTATGATCTTTGTGGTTCTCAAGACTCTCTCTTAATTAATTTTTAGTGTCCAGGAATTTTGAGAAGGGGAGTTGTACGTGTCAGTGAGACAGTTCTGAAAGTAAAGCTTCACATCTTTTAGAGCAGTGAATTTTAACCCTAAACCTGAATAAAGAGGTGTAGGAAGTTCATATTTGGGAATGTGTGGTGATTGTAGCCCTGTTAGAATTAATCCCCTGATTTTCAGGAAGATTATAACTACAGGGATAGTGACTTTTACATTGCTGTATGTAATCCTCTTTTTAAGATTATACAGAGATAACCTCAAAGATTTTAACCCTTAATCAATATGTTCAGTAGCCAAACTGGTCATTTATTTTGAGTAGCAAGAAAAAGGGATTTAGGGCTGACCACAGGACATAGTGTTCCCTTGCCCATCAGTGGGCATTGCATTATCTGAAATAAAACCTTTAAAAATTGTTTATTTAAAAAAAAAAATAATCCTTCAGTGCTTCTTTACCACCTGTTTTTCTTTCTCATATAGGCTTTCTTGCAAAATAGATCAAGAAAGTAGCGGTATTTTGTTTTTGACGTTATCCCAGGTTTTAAAAACTTTGCAGTCCTCCAAATGAATTCCACTTCATGTAATGCCATCCCATCCCTTCCTTCACCAAGATCAGACAATTTGTTTAGTGGAAATTTTGGTTATTTTTGGCCATGCAGATGTAGTTTCTTGTGGCTTATGAAGATGGGAGGCTCCTGGTCCTCGAAACTTCCAGTTTTTCAGTATTTGAGGAATTTCTCGTTGTAGAACTTTTAAAAATCTTTCTCGGTTTATGAAAACTTTTACTTCTGGTGAGGCAAGAGAGTGATGGTGTAATCCCATCCTAGTGCAAGTCTGTCCGTCACTCTGCGGTGTGGCTCCTTGACTGTCCCCCCTTAGTTCCATACAGAATGGGCTTGCTCTCTCTCGGCTGCAGCCTTGCCTTCCAGAAACCTGAGATTCTCTGAAACATTTATGTCAACGCTATTCTTTTAATTCGGTAGCCTTTATTTTTGTTTCCTCCATATTCCCGATATATTTATAGGTGGTGAGCAGATTTACTTCTGGCCTTTTTTATTGTTCAACTGCTCTTTCCTTGTCTTTATTCTCTCAGTAGTGCTTTTTATGTCCCGTCTTTTTCTTTAATATGATTAGTACCTTACACAGTGTTTCTAATACTGTTTTTATCGCTACTGCAAACAGCTCATGTGATAAATAGGGTTGTTGTCCCATACCCCGTCCTTGCCCATGGCTGCATCATGGTAGTAATTTTCCTATCGAAGGCTGAGGGGCTGAGTTTTGGATTATGCTTCTCTTCTTCGATTGTGCAGCAGCATTTGCTGTATATTCCGACCAGCCTTCAGGGAGTAAGAGGTGTCCAAAGCTCTAGATAAGGTCCTTCATCTTGTACAGTGTAACTTGGCCAGCTTTTCTTCCTGAAGGCTTGATCATCCTGGAAGAATGATGTTTTCAACTGGGAGTGAGTGTGACCCCGTGTGCATCAGGCAGTGAAGACTGTTTTTTCTTTGTTTGCTTGTTTTTTTTTCAATAATACTGTAAGAGTAGCTTTTTGGATGAAAACTAAAATCATCATGATGCGAGCAGGCGCTCTCTTCTCCCAGGAGAACCAACCTGCGTCAGAGCTGATAGGACAATAACCTGTTAACTTCATTTTAAAATGTCAGTAGCCGGGTTTGGATAGTTACTGATGAAAGCAACTGATGAATGAAGCCTGAGATACATATTTATTTATTTATTTATTTTATGTATTCCTGAAAAAGAAGTTACTAGAAAAACCAGCTGATTAATTTTGTTCTTTTGACTCAGAGAAAATTTAATGTTCCCTCCCCCCTTAATTTCTAACTAGTTTTTAATACCTAATCAGTTAAACAATGAGGAGGCTGCAGCTTTGGGACCTTTGGAACATGATGAGCCCAGAATCAGTTCAGCTGCTTTGCTCTGTTCAGTAAAGCCCTTTTGAATACAGAAAACGACATAACACTTCTTCTATTCATGGAAAGCTATGTTTATTTAAATAAAACTTTGAATTTTTTTGTACTTCCATAAATTTTAAATTGTTTTTGTGTCATATTTTATTTGACATACAGGTTAATGCAGCCTTCTGTTTACAACATGCTAACAATTTGGAACTAATTGTTGGTGTGTAAGTGTACCTAGGTGTGTACCATCTTGACAAGAATGTAGGATAGACTCCTGTTGTAGGAGGATGTTCATTTTACAGGGGCAGAAGCAAACAGCCCCCAGGGGCACTGTTGGCAAGGGATGCCCTTGTGTAGTTGTTGCAGAAACACAACCTGAAGCCTGACTTTTATTTTATCTCCACCCTCCTTTGGGATCTCCCTGGCCTTGTAATAATTTCTCCCGGTCATCGCGGTCGTTTTTTCCTTCAAGGGCAAAGGTGTAAAGGTAAATGAAGTAAACTGTCAGGAGGTTGGCAAAAACGTGTTTGCTGAATGCAGTTAGCAGATAAGTAGCAAGCAGAGCCAGAAACTCAGGTTCGGGCAGGTGGTGTGCCCTGTGGATAAATCAGCACCCGAAATCTGAAGTCAGAGTAGATGAGGCAGTGAGCTGTCTACCCGAGGACTTTGACACGGTTTAATTCTTTATTTCTGTATTTGTTTTGCTTTGTGCATGCTGGCAGTAGAGTTAAAAAACCCCACAAAACCCAACCATCTGTCCAGCCAATGAACCAAATAAAAACCAAGGAAAGCCCTAGCATCTTAGATCCATGCAAGTTGAACAGTAGGAGAAAAAAAACCCAGTAAAAATAATCATAATTTGTCAGTTACGAAAGTATGCCTAAACTAATTTTGTAATGTATTGTTAGAGCTAGATTGTAGATCTTGGGGTTTTTTTTTGTGAAGAATTTGAGTTTGCTTGGCACAGAATTGATTGCATCCTTTGATGTCTTCCATATCAGCGGCCTCCAAAGTGGAGTGGGCAAGACCATCCACTGAAGTGTGGAAAGAAAATATTAGGACTTAACATTTTATCTGATAAACAAGAAAGAAATTAAGCTCTATTTAATATACATATTGACACTGGCACCCACACTTGGTCTGTATGTCAGATGGTCCTGTGTCATGTATGGTTTGGAAGGTGTCCTGAGGGCAGATTTGGTGTTCCGCAATGGGGGGGTGTCACAGTATCAGTTTATGTGTGGATTTATGGATTATATTATCTAGTTTTAACTTAACTACTCCTCACAAAATGGGTAAGTGGCTTAAAAAAAACTCCTGCAAAGAGACTATGGATTGAAGACAACACTAATAATGTGAGCACAAGTGAACAACCAGAACATGGCAGAGCCAACACTGCTCCTACTCCTCGTATGAACTTCTGGTCAGCCCCATAATGAGGTAGAAACAACGGCAATTAGATCTGACAACCCCAAAAAATTTGGGTTTATCAAGAAGGCAGTTTGAAATATGCATATACATTCAATATCATTAATGATGAACCTCAACCTAAGGTATTTTTGATGATGAACCATTAATGATGAACCTCAACCTATTTTACTTTGAGCTATCAGGTAATGATAGTATGAAGCTATCACAATTAACAAGGCATTTAAAAACTAAGCATTCAGAACATGAAGTCAACCTTCTGATTTTTTCAACAGTGTTTAAAGTTATGTGAGGCTTAGTCCGGTACTTTACAAGATTTCACTAAGCTTAATGGTGGATCTTTAGAAGTCTCTTTTGAGGTTTCTCGATAGCAAAAGACATAGAAGCCACATACTGTTGGGGAAACACTTGATCTTCCTGCTGCACTAAAAATGTCTGAAATAATACGTGGAAAACAATATGGTGACAAACTAAAATGCATTTCTTTGTCAGCAGACATTGTTGGAAGGTGACTGGAAAACATTGCCAAAGATTTGAAGAAGCAAATATTAGAACAGAGCGCAGAGTGTGGGAGCCTTGTTGTACAGCTAGATGAAAGTGTAGAAGTTTTAGAACCTGTAGAAGTGTTCGAATCACCATCCCTGGAGGTATTTAAAAGACGTGTAGATGTGGTGCTGAGGGACATGGTTTAGGGATGGACTTGGCAGTGCTAGGTTAATGTTTGAACTTGATGATCTTGAAGGTCTTTTCCATCCAAATGGTTCTATGATTCTCTAGGCAAGCAACAAGGAAGCCAGAATTGCACAAAGTGCTGGAGGATGACATCAACGTGGTTAATTGTACGAAAACAAGACCTTTAAAGAGTAGAATCCTTACAACAATTTGTAATGACACGGGGAGTGACCATGCAAATCTTTTGTATTGTGCAGAGGTTCACGGATTGTCGTGGCGCAGTGCTTAGAAGGGTTGTAAAACTTAAAGATTAATTACACGTTTTTCTTTTACAAAAAGACGAGTGTTCTGAATTTGCTAATCTGTGTGATGAGAATTGGCGTCAGTCGGATGCTGCCTAACAGTTATGCTCAAAAAAATAGAGACACTTAACGTGTCCTGTCAAGGTGAAGGTGACATCTTACCAATGAGCAAGAAGGTGCCTGCTTTTTGAAAGAAACTTTAGCTATGGAGAGAGCATTTTGAAAAAGGATGTTTGGAAATGTTTCCGTCATTGTGTAATTCTGTTGCCAGAAAAGCTGTGTATCATCTATAAAAACTCACATTTGTACACGTAAAACTTGGAAGCAGAATTTCCTTACCTGTTTAAAAGTCTTCCAAATAAGAGCTGCAGAGGATTTTCAACCCATTTGTTAAAATATAACAATGCAACACCTTCCATTAGTTTGCAATAACAACTGATTGACATCAGGAAAGATGGAAATTTACTGGCCAAATTTCAAGAAAAATCTATGTCTAATTAGTGAATAGGAATGAAAAATGAGTATCATGATTTAATAAGTGGAGCCAGTGATGCATTTTCATTTGGATGTACATAACTTTGGAAATTGCCTTTTCCAGCTATGACAACCATTAAAACCGAGTGTTGAAATAAACTGAATTTGGGATCAGACCTTTAAATCACTGTATTACAAAGTGTTAAGCCAACATTTAAAAAAATGATGAAGCATATTCAATCACATGGCTGTCACAAAAAAGAAATTAGCAAGAGCAAAAAGGTTTTTCGTGGCATTAATAATAAAAATTATTTTAAAATACTGTTTATTTAATCTTTTTAATTTCTATTTTTCTATGTTTTATAATGTACATAATATGTACATTAGGTACATATAGGTACAGTAGTACCTATACATAATTTATAAATAAATATACACATACTGGGGGTGTGTGCTCAAAATCTTTTAATTGGTAGAGGTACATGATCAAAAAGGTTCGGTGACAACTATTCCCATATTACTATTGATTGCAATTAAAGTTTGCAGAAATAAATATAAGGAAGTTCATCCAGATCATGGAAGGTGTATATTAAATGTTTGTATTCTTTTCTCATGAAAAATAGTTGTCTGATAGAAAATGTTTTACTTCTAGCTTTGTTTCAGGTGTAGTGGTTCAGGAGGACGGGCGTGATGTCTGCTGGGATGCCCGAGCCAAGATCAGAGCCACAGCATTTTGGTCACCAAATGAGAATAGGCGGTGGTCCTTGTGTTTACTGTCTCAGTAGATGGGGGAGGTGGTGGGGTGGGCAAGAGCGATACAGAAAGTTGATTGCAAATCTAGGGATAGAATTCAAATGCTCGTCTGAATCGCGTCATTGCTTGAGTGTGTTGTTCTGGGGACAGCTTGGTTTGCAAGCATGTAAACGTTTCAGATGTTTTGTTCGTTTGAAGTTGAAATCAAGACCATACGCATACTTTCTGGAGAGAGAAGTATTGATACATCACAACTGAGATTTTTTTTTTCTTGCCTTACACAATTTTTTAAAAAATGGTATTATGGAATAATGCGTTCTAAGTAATATACATACCTCAGTAACATTTGCTAACTTGCTGATTAGTTGAACGTTTTATTTAATATTTTTAACTAACCTGCAGAGATAAGTACTTTTTAATAAGCTACCTGTGTGCTTTTTCCCCCCCCCCCCCTAGGCTAAAGCCTAAACCTCTGACATGGCCACAGCCTCCCCAAGATCTGATACAAGTAACAACCATAATGGAAGATTACAGATGCAAGTAACAGGCAAGTAGTGATTTGTATCATGGGGATTTTTACAGAAAAACATACTTATCTTAAAAAAAGCAGTCTTTGAAATGATTCTAAACGATGGATCAATGTAGCTAATGTTTTAATTAATAAATTGGATGTTACAGTTAAGAGTATGACTATAATATGTGTAGATGAACTGAAGCTAGGAAGAGGTCATACAGTGAATGCATGACAGAGTTTAATGATCTCTTCAAAGTAGGAAAGAAAAAGTTACTCAATACAGCAGTAGGGACAAATGTAAGGAATTTTACTTGGAAACAAATAATCAATGGCACAACTTCTGTGTAGGAATCATGTATTATTGAAATTCTAGAAAAAAGATGGATGATTGTGGTGAACACTAAACTGAAAGTGGGTGTAGTGTAGGTAGAGGTCACAAAATCTGCTAACCCTTCAAAAGGTTAAGGTCTTTGATTACCTATTAGGTAAACATCTTTTGAGAATAACATAGGTATTCTGTATTATCCTCAGGGCAGCAGGTTTGATTACGCAGCCGTATGGAATAACTTATGTTGGAAGGGACCTTTGAGGATTTCGTAGTCTGCTCTTCTGCTGAAGGCAGGGCTACCTTTGATCAGGTTGCTCAGGCCATTGTGCAGTTGAATTTTCAGGATGTCAAAGGTTGTAGATTACACAACTTTCCTGGGCAGTTCATTGTGGGGATAAACCACATCATTGTGGAAATGTTTTTCGTTTTATCCGATTGGAATTTACTGTGGTGCATCTTGTGACTGTTTACTTCTTTCCTTTTGCTGTGCTGGTTCTCATAGTTTGAGGCAGATTTCAGCCATCTCAGCGTCTGCTGGAAGGGAAACACAGCGGGCTACAAGCAATGCTGGAAATTTCTGATTGTGTCGGGGGCACTTTTTTCAATAGATATTCAACAGGCCAAGTAGATGATGCATTTTGCTACTCCTGGATAAGGACTGGTCAGGGTTGTGACAGTCTGTGTCAAGCCTTAGCTGCTCTTTCTGTGGGATGGCAGAGTAGAACAAAGACTTGTAGTCTGAAGATAAGCAAAATGCATCTAAGTAAACAAATTTGATAGCTAATTATGACAGTGTTACAGTAGTTAAAAGTGTAAATGTTACCAGCAAGTAGTTAGATATTGTGCGTAAATACATATACACATAAATGTATGTGTGTGTATGTATGTATGTATGTAAGTATTATTTTACCATTGATAAACAACTTGAACTTCCTGGGGATCCTGAGAAATCTGGGAACCCTGAAGTAAGAATGAGTTCATAACCAAGAATATATCAAGGTCACCTTGAACAAAATTTGGAAAAAAATTAATGAGTTAGGTACCATGTGTGGAAAAAAGCTGCATCTCAGGAGAGATACATCATGCTGGATGGGCCAAAGATGGCCAGGTTATCTGAGAAAAAATGCATTGTTGGAGAGCCCCCAAAATGGATATTTTATCAAATTAGGTGACAGGAACCTTAAAATTGATTAAGCTTGTGTAAGGATCACATAACTTGATAAAGTGATGAGTCATGGAATCTGGCGATATCTAATAGCGTAGATGGAGCCACCTGCAGATTGAAGATATATGACTGTAACAGAGTTACACAAATGACCCATGACTTCAGATCTGTGTATGCAGAAATTATAATTTTGATACCCTCTGCTGAACCACTCCTTATGCAAGTAGTCTTGTATTTTTCTGGCACTGGAGCTTCTCTTGACTTCAGGAGATCTGGTTCAAGGATTGAAATGGGAAAAAAATCCGTACAATATTTAGGATTTGTTTTTTGAAAGTTTAGTTCTCTAACCAGTCTTTATTGCAAGAATGTCAGTGGCAGTACAGGGAAAGAAGTGGGAGACAGAGGAGTGACCTGCACTGGTTTCTGCTCAGATTAGTTTATGCTGCTGTAGATCTAGGCTTATATTTCAAGAACTATACTTAAAAAGCACTTTTATAAAGGCAACAAGTAGCATATACTTGTTTTGTAGACAAGGAAATTCATATGGAGTGGAAAGTTAGTTGTTTGAGTTTGGACAGTTATGGCGTGTTGCCGAAAAGCTTTGTCATCACTATTTTTTCAAATATACTTGGGGAGATACCTAGTCTTGTTAGTTCTTTTTGAAGTCTTTTGCCAGTATTTGTTACATACTCCTAATTTTTTAAAAAGAAGTCCTAACCAGACAAAGATAATGCTCTCCTTTCATGTTTGTGGACCAAAAACTTTAATGACTTAAAACATAATCAGATAAAAGGGGGGAAACTAGAAGGAAGCTTTTCAATATTATGACTAAATATCTATGTTTTAACGAATATAGCAGTTGCATTTAGAAAGCAAAATATGGAGGAAAAACATGGAAGAAATACAGGTTGTTAAAGCTTAAAAATTATATCATTATTTGAGATGAAAAAATATGACCCATGTGTGGAACTGCGTTTGTAGTCTTCTACATTTAATCTTTCATCATTCCCAAGGCTGCAGTTCCCTTTTATGACATGTGACACATGACTTAGGCTCGACTTCTCAAATGCGAGGGAGTTAAGTGTGCACCTTCTAACTGAAATAAAGTAAAAGTCTGTGGCTAATGCCTTTAGAATCTTGGATGGTTACATCCCACTAACTTTTTAACTAATATATACATTTCAGAATTCTGTAATCCAGAAATACATGACAGAATTTTTTTGTCTCCCTTTCAGACAGTTTAATTAACTTCCTTCTGAATTAGCAAGTACCCTACAGAAAAGTAACAGGGAAGAATTAAAGCTTTGCTTTAGTTTGAAAGTGAAGGGAAAGAGAATCACACTGAAGTCTGGGAGGAAGGAGAGAGAGAAGGCGTAGGCAGCAGGTAGGCACAGCTCTGAGTCCATTGATGCGGTCTTCTGAAGACATCACCTACCCAAAATAGAATTTAGGATGTTGGCAGTTAGGCTGCCCTTGGTTTTTATAGTGACTTTCTCAGCTAGGCAGGGAACTGGGAGAACAGATTTATGTTCAGGACCACTGAGGACCTCACCAGTAATTTGGAGGTAAAAAATAGCTTCTTTGGTCATTTGCTGTTTATTAATTGTTGAATATTTAGCTGAAGCTTCAAGTTCATCTGCAAAGCTGTTTAAATGGGGGAGATTTAAGGGTTGATTTCTCACTTTAACAAACTGATGTGTTAAACCACAGGTTAACCACAACAGATAATAAAGGCAAGGAAATGGAGCTCTGTGTGCAGGATTTGCTATACAGGGACATTTTGAAATAGTCCTGAACTGTGTATGCTTTCATAAATACGTATAATAAAAAAAAATAAATAATCTGCCTGATAATTTCTCAGATGTATCATACTCAGGTATTTTTCAGTTAAGGGAAGAGTAGAAAGAACACTGAGAAAATAGACAAAAGAACCCATGTGATTTTCAGTGTTTATCCCTAAAATAATTGTCGTGCTGTCTCTCCAACCCATGCTGCCAGTATGTGGTGAAGAGAGTATGTCACACTAGGTTTCAACTATCTGACAAAGTAGCTTTGAAAATAAAAGTTAACCATTTTAGCAACAACCTCTTTTTGTTCAGCAGAAGTAACAAAGGTGAGGAATAACATTGCCATACTGTGTTTCATACATCATGCAGGCAGTACGTTTTCTGGTTTTCAGCAACAGAAAATAACTGTTATAGATAAAGCAATGTATTTTCTTAGTCTCTAGTGCCAAACTGAAACGGAAAAAGAATTGGTTTGGAACAACTTTCTACACGGAATTAACTGCAGATGGAGAAATTAAGAAAACTGCAAAATCAAGTAGTTCTTCAAATCCAAAATGGGATGAGCAGCTGACAGTGTAAGTACATTTTTTGGTTGTTTAATACTATTTATTAGGCAGACGTTGCAGGCAAATATTTACTAAGCTTGGCTGCCTACGTGGTTTTCTCTAGCTGTTGATGACTAAATGCAGACACAAGATGACATTTCTCTCAAATGATTATTTTTTCTCAATTCTTACAACGCTTTGAGAACATTTCTTTGTACAGAGAGTGTTCCTTGCGTACAGTTGCTGTACATGGTATACTCTTGATACTTGTTAGTACTGTGGACCATTCAAGTTTAAGATTCCTCTCTAGAAGATGTTACTCATTATAACCATGTCATTCTCAACTTTAAAAGAAAAAAAATCTCAGCTGGATAAGTAGTAGTTATGAGGAAGGTCACTTTTTCCCTTAAATTTCCTAATGAAGGGATACACACACAAGAACAGTTTACTGCAGAGGGACTTATCCTAATATTTGACCTTTTTGACCTTCTTGTGGTTTGATTTGGTTGAACTATGCTGCGGGTGTAGATACACCCGAGTGTGACTCTGTGAAGAACCGGCAGTCTCGCACTGTGCAGTTGGCTGGAGTGCGTTAGTGTACAAGCAGGATTGCACTGCTTCAGTTTTGGGTCTGGAGACAACATAGCTACTGTCAAGCGGCATTGAGGATGGGACAGTACATCTGACTGTCCTTGATTTGACAGCATCTGACCTGTCTTTGGACGATAGCCGGCTTTCTTAGTAGTAGGAACCACGCCAGGTTCCTATAAATAGCAGTGCTGGAGAGTGGTAGAGCATACCTAGCTTTGGGGACTTGTTTGCTTGGCAACGCTTACTTATTGACTAAAGACCTGGGCTGAAGCAGGTGGGGTATTCCCAGGCCACGTTTCTCAATGCTTCAGGTTTACTAGGGCTTATTACCCCTTTGCAATATTGCAAAAGAGAACAATACAGTCTTGGACCTAATGGTGATCTTCAGGAGTTATTACTAGCTATCAGTATATTGACAGAGACCAGAGGTGCTGTTGAGGAGGCAGGTTTGGTTTGGCAGGATTTGGTGAGCTAATAGAAAGGAGGTAATTTGGTATAGAATCATAGAATCATCTAGGTTGGAAGGGACCTTCACGATCATCTAGTCCAACCATCAACCTGACTGACAAAAAACCAAACAAACAAAAAAACCCATCACTAAACCATGTCCCCCAGCACCATCTCAACCTGTCTTTTGAACACCTCCAGGGATGGTGCCTCAACCACTTCCCTGGGCAGCCCATTCCAATGCTTGATAAC
>JAOXNO010000013.1:131848674-131860792 GCA_028565335.1 Limnodromus scolopaceus
AAGGTCTCCCCTCAGCCTCCTTTTCTCCAGGCTGAACACCCCCAGCTCCCTCAGCCTCTCCTCATGAGACTTGTGCTTCAGCCCCACCACCAGCTTCATTGCCCTTCTCTGGACCCGTTCCAGCACCTGTGCACAGTACAGCCTCATTCCATCATCGGTATTACTTACTTAGGATCTTACCCTTACATACATATATATATATGTAAGGTATTCTGCCCCCTCTTCCTATTGAAATGGTATCGTTGCTTCAGTTGCACGGTCTGTTTGAGGATAAATGAGCTCTCTGGCTTGCCCTGTTCCCCTCACTTCTACGGGTCTGCATGAGCACCAGCAATATATTCTCTGTTTGTAGGTGTTGGGTTTTTCTCTTTGCTTTGTTCAGCTGGTCTTTTAGTAAAACCTCCAGCCTATTCGATAAAAAAATATATTAGCTCATGGGTTTCAGCAAAAATCATCCACGTTGCCCAACACGTTCAAGTGCCTCTAAAGCTAGCCATGTTGGGAGGGTGGGGGTGCTTTTTAGTATTGTTTTCATCAATGCTGATAGAACTTTCTCTGCCCAGTACTGATGGATATGTGGCCTTTGCAGTACAGTGGTTCTGCTCCCTTTTTCACAGCCAGGAGCAGCACTCTTCCAGTACTTGTACTGGCCTATACTACAAAACTTACTCTCCAGCACCTAGCATAGCTTCCCGTTGTCCTTCTGAGAGATCACTGCCAAAGGTCATCATAATATTACTCCAATTGGGTCCTTCCCCTTTCTGCTTCACTCCAATTTTTACTTTAGCTTCATCATTTGATTTTTTTCCCCTCTGATTTCTGTGAGTATGCATTATGGTTTTATATATATTTGTGGATTCACAAATAATGTTTTATCAATACTTTCATGGCAAGCTGACACCTATTAAGTGGGTTCTTCCTGCTTGCAGGTAGCTGATTGGTTGCTTTTTCCTTTTTGAGCTATTTCAGATTTTTCTTTCTAGTGACAGACAAATATACTTAATGCCTTTTTCACCACATTCAATAATGTGACTTTTTAGTTAGAATTCTGGAATAGTGAGGAATAAGTAAAATATCTTACTTTGCTTATGAAATACATATGTTTTATATAACTGAGATTTGAGCTTAGTGTAGGTTATTCTGATACTCCTCAAATTCCCTGTGCTTTTGTAGTAATGCACTGTAAGTTTGATCTTCATACAAGTATAAACATAATAGTGTTTGCAGTCCTTAGTTAAAAACTTCCCCTTGCGGTACAAAAGCTTCTTTCAATTAATTAGTATCAAGAAGTACAATAAATATGAGAAAGTGAATTAAGTTCAAATACTCCTAGTAACAAGAACGACTACTTTAAAATCTGTATATATTTTTTACAAAAAATGTATTTTATATGCAGGAATGTGACTCCACAGACTACGCTGGAATTTAGAGTGTGGAGCCATCACACTTTAAAAGCAGATGCTTTATTAGGAAGAGCCACTGTAGACTTGAGACAAGCTTTGGAAATACACAATAGAAAATGTAAGTTATCATGAAGGATATTTTGAGTAAAATAGAATTATTATTACTAATCTATATATCGAGCTGGCAAGCAGACTACTAACTATACATGTAATTACAACTGACTTTCAGTTGATGTCTTTACTTGTCTCTTCTGGAGATGTCTGTGCTATCGAGAGCAATTTAAATGTAACAATGGGATGTAATAATTTTGAAACAACCATTAGAGGTGCTACAAATTAAGTAAAAGTGGAAGTGATTAAATATGTTTTGTGGCAAAGTAATAACTAATTTGCTAGAAGATCTGTTTTAGACTTGGTAAAAAGAAAAAAAAAAAGTCTAAACTTTCAGAAAAGCCATCTATGTAGTTTTTCATGTTTTCCTCCTCTGGAATCACTAATAGAAAGGGTGGATATTTTTCCTCATAATTTAGCTGCCCAGAGAGCAGTGGGAACCAGTAATTAATGAAACAATTGAGAAGTTAGTTTTAGTACATTAGAGATTGTTGCGTTCTGTGTAACTTCTAATTTTAATTGTCTTTAGTAGAATTAAATCAGGTCTTCTTTATCTAATTTGCTCTTAAAATTTGTTTTCATTAGTACAAGAAGATGGTGAATCCACACTTTAAATTCCACTCCAGAGTGGCAGTAGAATTCCAGCTAAACCAATTTCTAATCTTTCTTACAAGTTAGATAAGCAAACCTGATAGGTCTGTTTAGGGAGGTGGGGGGAAAGGAGAGATGGAAAAATACTTCATTTTTCTGATTCTTACAGAAAAATGAAGCAGAATCCAGTATCAAGTGAGGTTTCTTCAGTAGTAATATAAAGATTCTGCCCAAGATTCCATAGTTAAGCAGAAAAAAATGCTTCTTTTTAAATTAAAGAAAAAGACTGTATTAGAAGAACTGGGTTGTAATAATGATAGCAAAAAATAGTTAATATTTTAGCTCCTTCTAACAAAACAGTTAATATTTTATTACTGTAGATCCAGGGGATGTAGAATCCAAAAACTTGGCGAATTCTTTCAGGGAATGGTTGACTGAGTTAGCTGCATGTTGCACCAAAAGCAATTTCTGTGCAGTGTTTCTGATTTGGGCAAATCAGCTGTTTGACATCCACAGAAGGACCCAGTAATTCCGCTGTAGAGTTATCCGATTGGTATCCTTCAGTCATTCAGTTATTGATACCTTATCTCAGATGCAGCACTTGAAAGGCTCTTTACTGAAGGAAATGTAAAGGGGGAGTTCTCTAAATGCAGAAGCTTTAGCATTAGTGCTGTTACTTTCTCCTGGTAACCACCGCCAGGGTTGAATCGGTGCCCGCAGCCCTCCCAGCTCTCTTGCCAGCTCAGTTGAACTACAGCCAACCGTCAACCGTCGATCTGGTTTGGGGAAAGAACCCGTTAAAACAGCGGAAGCTAAATCAGTCGTTGCAGAAATGATGATTTATAACTAGGTTAATTTAACAACTCAGTGGTAGGCTGGTTTCTTCTTTCGCTACTTTCAGATAGTACCATCTTCCAAAATGCAGGTTGCTAAATCAGTTGTTCTGTAGATTTGGGAGCTTTGTGCTTGCTCCCCTGATTTAAAGTACTTCGAAATCCATTGTAATATAGCAGTGGGTGTCTGCTAGTAACTGCTGCCCAACTACAGTAAAGTAACAGCTTGGGGGTGTCTGGCAGTAGCTTATGGTAGCCTTCCCTGTTTTCATGCTTATTGTTCATTTATGATATATATCAAGAGTGAAAAAAATAAGGAAACGCTAGTTTAATGCATAGAACTGCTTTAACTTTACCTTGGAATAGCTTCAAATGCTATCATATGGAGGGAAATTTGGTGGTGTATCTTGAAAAGTGAATCTTTTAATCTGAAACAGCAAATACTAAAAGGCTTTAAACCATTTTAACCTGATTAATGTGCACTCGGAGCTGACTGTTTGGATTTATGACACGTAGCTTTAGCTGCTGTTCTAGTGATAGCTGATTTAGAGAGAATTCCACAGCATCCACAGCATGTTTTGCCTCTGGATTATGTGTGTCTCTACAAACGTGTGCATTGGTTATCAGTCCTACTGAATTCTTTTACTGCACCATGTACACATTTTTTAATATATCTCGGTTATCTCAAAGTTTCTTTCGGTGAAAAGAGTTTCTGATTTAATTTTTGGTTACTTGAAGCTGTTACTGCTTAATCCTTGGAGTTGGGATCTATGAAAATGCTAGTAAGGATTTACTAAAAATAATTTGAAAAAATGAGGAAGGACTCTGTGCAGTCTTTGCATTTACTTCTTCCTCAAAGTGATGTTCTTTTTAGTGGTCTCTTAGAATTAGTTTTGGAAGGCGATATGAGAAAAGAACATAAGCTCTGGTTGTAGAATGAGGATCCCCGTGACTTGTAATATTTGGACGTGTAGTTCCGAAGTTGTTTAACTTTAAGCCTTCTCATGTTGTGTAAGTGGTGCATAATTTCAAAAGGGCTTAGTGGAAACAGCAAACCTGGGAAATCATTAGCACCAAAGTACTGAAACCATGTGGGATCCTATAGCATACCTGTAGAATATGCAAATGGCCAATTAATTTTTAGGATAAACTGTGCTTTTACCCACAGCAGATGTAAATTTATACAGTTCCTTAGTGATTTCTTGTTGATTTGAATCATCTGAATCTCTCTCATGTTCAGTTTTGTACAACTAAACACACGTCACATTTTTGTGTTGAAAGTCTCTCTTAATGTTGTTTAGAATTTAATCTTTCCTTTATCCCTTCTCTCCTTCTCTCCCCCTACCCACCCCAACTCCATTTTTAGTGGAGAAGGTGAAAGAACAGTTGAAACTCTCTTTGGAGAACAAGAGTGGCATGGTGCAAACAGGTGAACTGACAGTTGTGCTAGATGGTTTGGTTGTTGAACAAGAATCTCTTACAAATCTCAGTTCATCAGCAACCAGTAAGTTAAAATAATTAAATCATGCGGTAATACTTTGATGAAGATTTCAAACAGATATAATAGAATTTTTCTGTTGAATTTGTTTCTTACTGTTCAGTAGAAGTTCAGCAAAATGGCGAGGCTGTGCATGAAAGCAGAGATGCTTCATCAAGAAGTACATCCAGGTTGGAATTTACTTTTGTGTTTTACACTATATGAAGTATATTAGCAAATTTATCAGTTGAAATGTTTGCATTGTTTGTGGCTTTTTTGCTTAATTTTTAATTTATTATTTTGAAGGGAATAGGTTTTAACCGTCAAGCCCTAAATTATGTTACCACAGGTTTTAGAAATACGGCTTGTATGATAATGACATAATTTGGTTCAAGGAGAATTAAATTTACAACTCTGTTCTTCCTCTGCTGGTAGAGTCTGCTTTCCCCTACTTTATCATTGCCTCTTGGATGTGTAGCCCTCTGAACGTAAAAATCCAACTGATGGGAAGTTTACTAAATGCCACAGCAGAGATTAGGGGAGGAGTGGTTCAGTGTGGCATTGTGTACTTGCTCCATTCGTTTTCTTCTGCTATTGAAGAACCATCTCTATTCACGTCTACCAACTTGCTGCAGCGTACCATCTGAACAGAAGGAAGGGGGGGGGGGGAAAAGCCTAAATTACTTCCCTTTCACCCAGTTTCTTTTTAAGGTCGTGATCAGGAAGTTGTTTAAGAGACTTGTATTGCGTTTAGGAAGCAGCATTCAGAATGCTGAAGCGAAGGGATTGCCTGCTTCAACCTGAAGTGGCAAGAAAAAGGCTTTGGCATCAATTTAGAGCTTCATACTGGTCTTCTTTATCTTTATACCAGCTTAAGGACTGCCTGGAGAGTAGATTGTTTGCCCCATCACCACTAGTGAGTCAAATAAGTCAACATTCACATTGATTTAATGTTACTGTTTGAACTTAAACTGTGTTTAAGTTTACACACGATGGAGTGAAAAAAACCATACAATTGCTGTGTGTTTGAGTGACAGGGACACGCTTGTCCTTTCACGCTCAACTTTGTTATTTTTTTTTTTTTAATATGTGGAGGTTTTTCTCTGTTCCCCCACGGATGCCCAATATAATAAGTGAGTGAAGATAAAAAGTTGCCACCTCGTAGTTTTCTTTAGAAAGGTTTGGGACTGTTAAAAGCAATTTGAAACACATCTTCATACCGTTTTGAAAGGGTAGTGACAATCACTTCTTTTCATTCAGCTGTTGTTGCTGGAGGTGCAGCTTTTACTGGGATCCTGCTCTTGATGCCGATACATTGGTTACAGCAGTTCTCCCTACAACTACCCAGCAGTTTTGATGCACAGTTTTAAAATTAAGAGATGAAGAAAAGTTTTAAGCTAGCTTCTGTGCATGTCTTTGGAAAGCAAATCGTGTCTGTAGTCTAGAGTTGAAAAGGGATAACACTTTAATTCTTTGTTTACCAACTCCTTTGGAGTTGGGTAAGGTAGCGTGGAAATGCTGCTTCTTACTTTCTTACTCTGCAAAGTGAGACTTCTAACAGTTCTCACCTCTTTGGTCATATGTTTAACTTATCTTTAATTTTTAGCTTCTACTCCTGGATAAGATGGGCAGTTGGCATTTAATGTAGTTTTCACAATATGTGTTTTTTGGGGGTGGCTTTAAGTATTGGTGTCTTTGGTGGATGGCTTTAAGCATTCTGGGACAAATTTAAGTAAAAACAGTGCAATTGAGCAAGACTTTCCATTTGCAAGCCCTTGCACTACATTTTTTTCCATGTGGCCTTATAAACACAGAGCTGCCTGTGTGTATCTGTCCTCACAATGTTCCATCCTGCCAATGCATAGAGAAACTCATCTTCTTTTCCTCTTATGGAGGGAGAGTTTTGTTACTTTCTTATGTTATGGCTAGAGTAATTTTTGGAGATATGACAAACAAAACCAATTGTTCCACTTGCCTAATGAGACAAAAAGATTTCCTGCTCAAAGCTGCACTTGGGAAGAGTCCCTAAGGCAGTTTTGGAAGACGTGGCAGGCACATCAGTCTGCTCAACTCAATTCTAATATGTCATTACAAGTAAAAGATGAGGTGGAAATGGAAAATCTTATCTAAGTGTCTGAAATCCTCAAAACCAAAATTTGCCTTTTGTTCCTGAATTGTTTTGGTCTTGCACTTGACGTATTTAGCCTGCAAACATTGTGTTACAAACTGCTGTGAATTTACTTTGCTTTCTTGATTTATGTCTTTATCATTATGTAGTGTAGGATTTGGTTTAGTAGCGTGACGGTTTAACATGTTGTTTGTAGTAACCTAAAATGATCTTTTATTTTTACCAAGATCTGCTTGTGACATTTCTAATGGGATAGACAATCAAGTACCTTCCAACTCTGTAGTACAGAATACATTCTGTATAGAAGCTGTTAATGGAGACAGCACACCATCTCCTACTCACCTTGCAGCCAGACCCAAAAACACACCAGTACCAAAACCACTTGCAGCTCAGCCTGTCAACAGCACTGGTAAGAATGGGAAAGTTACGAGAGCATGTTCCATAAGGCTTTTTTATCTACTTGAAATGTATCTGAAGTTGACCCACTTTGTCTGTACATTTTTTGTTAGATTTCAAAAATACTGGAGCCCAGACTTCAGTATTGGGCTTGACTTAATAATCTTGCGTGTCCACTTCTGTGAATTTTTCTGCAGTAGATCCATTCTAAATGTACTAAATTTCCTACTTTCCCATCAGTTGTCTGATGAAGAATGATGCAGAGGTTCCAAAATTTCCATTTCTCTGTCCCATATTACTGGTTGTCTGGAGGAGGAATCGGATTTCTTTCACAATGAATTGGAGTAACTACAGTTAAGATTCTTTTGCCGTTAGTTAAATGGGATTTTTAGTGCTGTCAGGGAACTGCGGTGCTCTGAGTTGAGATGTGTTGCAGACTTTCCTTGCCTTCCATATTTTTTTTTTTTTCCAAAGGGTATGCTGTTTCAAAACAGGTGTTGGCAAAGACTAAATTTCATTTTTGTCTTGGACACGAAAACTTTTGATTATGACTACAAGTAACGTTAAGTACAGTAAAATAAGTGAAAAGAAAGTCTTTTAAAATTTTTGGTCCGCTGGCAAAACTTTGTGTCTAATAATGACTGTGCTTTCTAAGCACTTTCTGCCTTTTCTTGGCTCTTTGAGAGAGATTACAGTGAGAGCAGAGGAAAAAAGATAACCTTAATAGAAATATGCAAGCTGTTAAATGGTAGAACAGAGACTGTCAAACTTTCTGTAATAGAGTGGGAAATGTGGGTATGGTGGGAAGATAGCAGAAACAATTAGGAACTTTAAAAAGGTAATGATTAAATTAGACGGTCTCTGAAGCTTTTCTCTATTTGGAGAACTTGACTTTGCTTCCCGTCTCTCTTCAGTTGAAGGCCGGAGGGCGTATATATTATTTAGGCATTGCTCCCTTTTTCTTCCATAGCGGAGAGATCCATTTGAAATCTGTATTAGGATAGGGTAATTGCAAAACTAATTGATTTGTTCAAATAGTAATATTGATGGAATCACCACTGAGCTTGCACTGAGGCACTGATACAACAGTTTTCAGCTACTGTACCAGCTGGTGGGGACATTTTTAAGGCAAGGCATAAAATAGGTCTCCAGCATTTGTTGATGGGAGACGTATTTTTTTCCCCCCCCCACTGTCGTGCTTAGCGGGATTGTAATTTCATGTGATGTTGCCAGAATTGCTGGTTTAGATCTAATTATGAAGTAATTGTCTGATGTAATGTTTTATAGATCTGTTTTGGAGATCAGCTTACTGAAAGAGCTGATGATTTGTCAGTTATTTTGCTTCTGACTTCATTATGTAATCCCATTCACTCTTTCATGTGGATGAATTGAATTTTTTTTTTTAATGAAAGCTGAAATTTCAATTGGCTTTCTTCCTGTTGAAGTAAAATTGGTGCTAGTTAAAGCAGAAGTTTGAAGAACCTTGATCAGATTGGCTGTAATTATGATATTTTTTTTTTTTTAAATGTCATGCTTTACATTTGCTTGGAATAATACAAAGTCTTGACTTCCAGCGTGAGCTGGAAGTAGTGATGCATCACCCTGGAATAGTTGTGTTCAAAAAGCAATGCCTTTAGAGATCTTACAAATCTGCTGCTGCCTGTAAAATCGTGCTTATCATGATGCAGATCAAGAAAATATTTATGACCCAGCAATAATTCCTTAAAGAAACGGAGTTGCTAATTGAAATACGTTGCTGATGACAGGTTTATTGTTTCAAATTCTTTGACCTGCTTTGCTGACCATCTGGGAAAGCAAGAAATTGCTGATGTTGTATACGTAGTGCAAGTAATAAGTGGAATCTGGCTATTTTTTTATATGTAAGAGTGCTATACGGCATTAAAGGAAATGAACTCTTTAAAATGATGGAACAGCATTTTATAGGCCCTAGAATAGGGTTAAATTTTGCAAATCTGTATCAATAAGGTTATAAGTATAGAACAACTTGTATTGGCCTCAGTCCTTGGAATTGTAAGCTGGTAGTATGCTGGTAGATAGAAAATGACGTGAAGTCTACGTTCCATATTATATTTATTCTTGTAGAAAACTAGTGCCAACTCTAGAAGAGGTACAAACTGGTGAGTTTGAACAGAATTGTCACTGTCTGGGGTTGATTAGTGATGTAGAAAATGAAAACTGTGATTGATGTTGCGCTGCTTTTAATACGGCCTTGACTTTTAATGGGGGTCCTACCAACTGCCGTGCCTGATTTCGCTTGTCTAGGATGAAATCATGTTTTGCTGAGATACTGTTCTGCTAAGCTTTGCAGATAATTGGTATTGATGTGTTGTTGGCCAAGTGGACCTGAGAGTAATAAAGCCTTCTTAGCCCCCTTTTCTTGCTAAATCCATGCCTGCTTTAAACCTTTCAGGAGATTATGCTTGCTTGAGTTGGATGACGTTTGTATTGTTCTTTAAAAGACAGAAATTGATTTACTTTGTGATTCTAAAATAATTCTATTCAGTCATTGAACTACCTAAGTTATGTTAGCCAAATACTAATTTTTATATTTTAATACCGCTTTTGGAGGGGGATTTTTTTCCCAAGGCACACATTGAGTGGGTTTTGCTTAATTGTGGGGTTCTGTCCCTCAACTCTGAAAAAGGAAAAAAAAAAAAAAAAAATCTGTAAGACCTGCCTCTTAGTTTTCCAAATTTCATAGAGTTATTTATCTCTTAATATATTTCTTTCACAGAATCACAGAATGATATGGGTTTGGAAGGGACCTCTGGAGATCATCTAGTCCAACCCCCCTGCCAGAGCAGGTCCACCCAGAGCAGGTTGCACGGGAACGTGTCCAGGTGGGGTTTGAATGTCTCCAGAGAAGGAGACTCCACCACCTCCCTGGGCAGCCTGTTCCAGGGCTCTGCCACCCTCACAGGAAAGAGGTTCCTCCTCATGTTTAGGTGGAACGTTATGTTCAAGTTTGTGCCCATTTCCTCTTGTCCTGTTACTGGGCACCACTGAGACAAAACTGGCCCCATCCTCCTGACACCCTCCCTTTAAGTATTTATAGGTGTTGATCAGATCCCCCCTAAGTCTTCTCTTCTCTGGACTAAAAAGACCCAAGTCCTCAGCCTCTCCTCGTAAGGCAGATGTTCCAGTCCCCTAATCGTCTTTGTGGTCCTCTGCTGTCCCCTCTCCAGCAGTTCCCTGTCCCTCCTTGAACTGGGGAGCCCAGAACTGGACAAAGTGCTCCAAGAACTGGACACGGTGCTCCAATGTCATGTCATACTAATCAAGATTATTATTTTCTTTTTTTTTAAGTTGATATAACTTCAAAGTTTCAAAGCAAATAAGGCAGTACTGTTTTCTGGGAAGCAGTTGGGTATCTTTTACTAATCTAAAGAGTAAGGTGTAACAATGAGTTGACCAAGATATGCAGAAACTAAGAAATTTCCTCAGCGGGGAGGTATAAGGAATGAATGGCTTGAGGACTGTAAGTTTTAATTACAGCTTTAACTGAGGCAGATGTATTGTGACTTTTTGTCATCTTAGGCAAAAATGATGCTTATAGCGTTTCGGTGCGACTTAAACGACATAGAAGGAATACATTTACACCAAAAGTCTTTTGTTTGAAAAGTAAAGCTCATCAGCTTCTGACACACAAATGTTCTTATTTCCTGTGTCTCAGTTAATGGCGAGTCATCCGCCTCTGCACCAGAACCTGGCAATTCTTCTGTCTCTGAGGCTCCAGTAGGTTCAGTCGAAGCTCCCGTCTCTTCAGATTGCACTAACACTACAGAAGAACCTCAGCCAACAGCGGAAGCAACTGGTTGTTCTGAAATCCACACTTCTGCATCACCTGCTGTGTCTGCTGGGCTGGAACCTGCTGCTGGAACAGACTGTGCTCAGGCTAATGCTCGGAACAGCGTCGCGGCCGACGCAGCCAAACCAAGGGAATCCTCCTCCACCTCAAGTGCAGCTGCAGAACCCGTGAGACAGCAGCCCAGTAATGCCAGTACAGAACCTTTGCCACCAGGGTATGTGGGCTTGGTTTTAATGCTATAATTACGTTATGTCTGAACTCACATATAAGGAAACAGAGATTTAATTCTATACTGGGATTGCCAAACAGGTCAATTTGCTGAGACGGAGTTATTTGACCTAAAATGAGGTTATTAAAAGACCCAAGTCCCTCAGCCTCTCCTCGTAAGAGAGATGTTCTAGTCCCCTAATCATCTTTGTAGCCCTCTGCTATACCCTCTCCAGCAGTTCCCTGTCCTCCTTGACCTGGGGAGCTCAGAACTGGACACAGGACTCTAGATGGGGCCCCCCCAGGGCAGAGCAGAGGGGCAGGATGACCTCTCTTGACCTGCTGGTCACACTCTTCCTGATGCACCCCAGGATGCTGTTGACCTTCTTGACCACAAGGGCACATTGTTGGCTCATGGTCATCCTGTTGTCCACCAGGACTCCCAGGTCTTTCTTCTCAGAGGTGCTTTCCAGCAGGTCAGCCCCCAACCTGTCCTGGTGCAGGGGGTTATTTCTCCCCAGGTGCAGCACCCTGCACTTGCCTTTATTGAAGTACATATTCAAACTTATTTGGATCATAATTCTTACTCCTTTGGTTCTCAAACTATGAGAATGTGGTAGGGACCAACATATATAAAGAGGTGAAAATTAATAAAATAGTCTAGAAATACTTGAAGGGGCTTGCTGTGTAACAATGAGATCAATAATATTATAGGTAAAAATACAGATTTGAAGTATATGTATGTGCTCAGAATAGCTAGAAACTTTTAGTTCTGCTAGGCTGTTAGAAAGTGCTTCTGTAGTCCTAAACCTTAAATGCAGAACTAAAGATGTGCTTAGACATTAAATGAAAATATAGTACATGCTGTAATGTATGTATATTGATCTTAAAATGTTTTGTAGGCGCTTTCTCGTTTAAGTGAAAAGATGTCTTTGGTAACTAATTGGAAATACTGACATTTCTATAATAGTCTAAATATCAACTATTTTAAATATTTTAACCCTGGAGGGCTGTGCTGCCATCCAGCGAGACCTGGACAGGCTGGAGAGCTGGGCAAGCAAGAACGTCATGAGGTTCAACAGGGAAAAGTGTAGGGTCCTGCACCTGGGGAAGAAGAATGTCAGGCACCAATACAGGTTAGGC
>JAOXNO010000013.1:131860892-131873407 GCA_028565335.1 Limnodromus scolopaceus
AGCAGGGGAGTTGGACTAGATGATCTCTATGGTCCCTTCCAACTCTAAAAATTCAGTGAAAATTCAGTGAAAATTTTCTGAACACAGAAATTGTTTCTTACCCCAGAGTGTATATACCTTGTGTCATTGTAGCTGATCTTTCAGAGATCTGTCTTGTACCAGCCCCCTCTGAAAGGGGGTTCAGTAAGTTATTAGTGGCACTTCACTTGAGTTTCTGCAGTTGGATAAACATGAAAACAAGCATCTAAAAAAGATGGAAGTATTTTATGTATATTGTTGGGCGGAGTTGCAAAATTTTTAATTTTCAGATGCTTTGACAATGGAAGCTCTTATAGGTGGGAATTTCTGGGGTGATCCCCCCTCCACACACACTTTTTTTTTAAAAATTACATGCTTTCCAGTCTCCCAAATGTAGTTGAGTCTCCATTATGTTTATCCCTAGTAACTCTGTAGCATACTGCTGCTCCTCTCTTATCTTCTTGTGATTTTTAGCTTTTAATCTCTTGAACTGCAGAAAACATTTTATAGTTTTATACGATTTTAGGAGCTAATTAATTATGTATATAAAAAAAAACCAAACCCAGCTTCAGCTTTTCGTCTAACATTTATCCTGGTTTCCTCTCCCATTTATAAATACATTTATTGCATTATGGCACTTCTCAGCAGCATGAAACTTCAATTGTTTATAATGTTTGGTCTTCTCTCCATTTTCAATGTAAGTTTACTTTGCAACTAAAACTGAAAAAATAATCCCCAGAGATATCAAATAGAGAATTTACCAGGATAGGAGACAGAAACACAGGAAACCCGCCTGATAGGACACATTTCAGGTTCACTCTGAAAGATCCTGTTGTTTGTTGGATGTAGGGAACAGTGCTTCAAAATGCAAACTCCCTCTTTTTTTGAGAGAGGAAAGGCAAAGGATGCATCTCTAAGCACTTTTTGAGTGAGGTTATTTTAGCATCCAAGCCTTGAGCAGATAATTAATTGGCTTTGTTTTCAGATACCTTAAATAGAATTTGAAAATGCTTGTGAATATCGATGTATGCTCATTTTATGTGCCCAGTCCCTTAAAGAAGCCTTTATGGTGATATCAGTTCAAGTAGAAAATAATTGATATGTGTTCTATGTGAGTTTTCTTTGGAGTTTCAGAATAAGTTTGGGATCGTAATATTTTAATTCAATACCAAGGTAATTTTTTTGGCTTAGTGGAAAATAAGTCCTAAAAAAGCATTTTCACCTGGATTTACATGAAAGTCTTTTTGTCTTGAAGGTGGGAGCAAAGAAAGGATCCTCATGGTAGAACTTATTATGTTGATCACAACACACGAACTACAACATGGGAAAGACCACAGCCCTTACCTCCTGGGTAATGTAGACTTTTTTGATGTAAATATGGTAAAGGTGTACTGTTGGGTTGGTTGGTTGGCGTAGGAAAAATACGAGTTTTTATAAACAGCTCATCAAAACTGTGTAATACAACATGTATTAAGAAATTCTAGCTTTCATTTAATTTAGAATTACATTAATTGCAGTTACTGTTTGAGGAATATTGATACTGTATATGTTGCTTGTTCTGATCACTTGTTCAAATACAGCCACTAAATTATTATTAAATAAAAATATTTAAAACTTAAGCATTGAATAATGCACGTTGGACCACCTTTATTTAGGTGGCACTGCCAGCTGTAGTGCGCTGCTTCCAAACCTCAGGTTTCCTGGCAGAGTTTTTTCGGTGAAACCTGCCAATGTTGTTTATTGTCACAGGAATGTACAGAGTTAAAAATGAGGAGACAGAGAGCTCGGCACGTTAGTGCTTGAAGTCCGTGTTTGTTCATTGTGGTTGTCCTTCTACCGATAAATTTGGGGAGTACTTTTGGGTACTTTAGAAACCTAAAATCGCGCCTGTGACTCCAGCACTTCATTCAAGTACTGTCTAGGAGATTAACATGAAGAGGAAATGAGTTAATGTAATATTAGTGAAAAATTTAGCTGTTAACATTTGTTTTTCTTGAAAGCTGGGAAAGAAGAGTTGATGACCGTGGGAGAGTTTACTATGTGGACCACAACACCAGAACGACAACGTGGCAGCGACCAACAATGGAATCAGTCAGGAACTTTGAGCAATGGCAATCTCAACGGAATCAGCTGCAGGGAGCTATGCAACAATTCAACCAACGATACCTCTATTCGGTAACTTTTACCTAAAATTTAGAAATGAGTGGAGAGGTGTAGGTATACTTTTTGTTCTTTAACTTTTTCTAAAGTGAGTTTAAAGCTGCTCCGTCGTATGTTTTATGAGACATTTGGCATCAGTAATTCTGATTCTGTTAAGAAGTGATAACAAAAATCATCCTTAAAGGCCAAAAGTATTCCCCTCTGAGTCTGTTCCCTAACTTGAGCCTTGCCAACTGCACGATACTTAAGACTTCTAATGACAGTAGTAAGAGGTAAAACCAAAGCAGTCCCTTAACTGAAAAAGGAGTGCAAAAGCTGAATTATGGGCATTTTCAACATTAAGTGGCCTTCAAAACTGTTGTAGTGATTAGGAGTCATTCATTAGTACAGGTGGCAATTCTATTACTTTGAGCTCATTTTGAGGCTTAAGCACCTGGTTCAGCCTTGGAATTTTGCGTATTTTAATGAACGCAGCTGCATTTGCAGAGAATGACAAAGTCTGAAAATAGCCAAACATCCAGGGAAGACATGGTGTATTGAGGAAGCAAAAAACCCCTACGTTGGCAGCAATCACTGCGGTTGGAAATGTTTGTTATGGTAAAGCATGTTCTTTAAAGCAAGAACATTGGGCTTATATGCTTACGCATGCGTCCACAAAACTTCTCTGAACTGGACATCTTTAAGACCACTGACTTTTTCTCAAGTAGGAAGGAAGGGGAGGGTACATTGGGTTGGAAACGGTGGAGGCAAGTGCACAAATCATATCTTACTATCACAGAATCTGTGTTTCTTAACAAAACCAGGCTAAAAATGGCATGATATTCTTTCAGAATGGATAGTCTTCGGAACTAGTGGTATTTATTTAAAATTTATTTATTTCTTTATTTCTTTAAAACACATTAAAGGAAAACATATTAATAATATTTGGCCTAACTGAATGTCCTCTTATTTTAAAATAGGCTTCTATGTTGTCAGCAGAAAATGATCCACTTGGGCCTTTACCACCAGGTTGGGGTAAGTTAATTAGCTCTTAATTTCAGGAAGTGACAGCTACAGAAATTTGGAATGCAATTGTTGTATAGTGTTTTTTTTTCTTTTTTCCCCCTAGAAAGGAGAGTGGATTCAAATGACAGGGTGTATTTTGTAAATCATAACACAAAGACAACACAGTGGGAGGACCCTCGAACTCAAGGGTAGGTGTGTATATTGACTGTGCAGATAAAAAGATCTTGCTTAATTCATGTATGTGGTGATATGGGGGAAAAAGTACTGTCTGCAATTTCTTCTGCAGTTTACAAAATGAGGACCCTCTTCCAGAGGGCTGGGAAATCAGATACACCAGAGAAGGTGTCAGATACTTTGTTGACCATAATACAAGAACCACCACCTTCAATGATCCTCGTACCGGGAAATCTTCTGTGTAAGTGAGAAATTACATATATTCCGTAACATTTTAACTTGTTATAGTTTAATAATGAAGTCTTCTCGCTCTAGAAAACAATCTATACTTTTAGCTGGAATTGAGCACTAAATTATGAACAAATTGTTGTCCTGTAAATCTAGTCTATTTTTAAGCTTTAATTGTCAGTTTGTGACGCATTTTGCTGTGCTGCTCTAAGGCTCAATAGTTTTTATACACTCTGCAAATATCAAGATTGTAATTGTTTTGTAAATAGAGAGGGGAAGTGAGGTAAATTGAATATTGAACTAATGTAACTAATAGTTACATTTTTAAAGAAACATGAAATTATTGCAATGACTATTGCTTATAATTATACATCCTCTAGCAACATGAATGTCAAAACAAGGTAGTTCTAAATACTTTAAAATATTGATACGTGCGAATCTTTTTAAAAACAGTTTAGTCAGAAGTATTGACCCAGCCTGTAGTTACTGAAAAGGAAAATTGGTTTTGTTCCATCTTGAACCAGGACACTGTCATAATGTCTTTTATGTAGGGTAGGGTTTACTTCTGATGACGTGTCAATGACCTTTCTTTCAAAGAGCCTACGGAGTGTTGTACTAGAAATTTCTTCATAGTTCCACAAGCAGCTGAATTTATGAAGCCTGATTTAACAGGCTTTCTCTCAGTGAAGACAATAAATTGGACGTCTCTCCTTTAGCTGGCTTGTAATTTTTACAAGATTAATAAGGATTTGAAATCTCTACATCTCTACCTCTCAAATCTGGTAAATTGGCTAGTATCTTAAACAAAAAAAAAAGAAAAAAAGGGGGGGGGGGGGACACAGAAAGAATGGCTGAGCAAACCGTCAGCTGCATTTTGTTTCTGATCATACCTTACAATAACAATTTTTGTGTGTTTTTGAAATCTGGATGCTGTTGTTTAGCATTGAAAGTGCTGTTTGATATCTGTATGGTTAATGTGTCTCAAATATATTTCCTTGCAGAAATAAAGGGCCACAGATTGCTTATGAGCGTAGCTTTAGGTGGAAACTTGCTCATTTCCGTTACTTGTGTCAGGTACTGATTAAGTAATTATTTACTTTTTGGAACTATTTGAATTTCTATTTGTACGTGCTGCCTTTTAACATCACTGCCTTGTGATTACAGTCCAACGCGCTGCCAAGTCATGTGAAAATCAATGTATCCAGACAGACTTTGTTTGAGGATTCCTTCCAGCAAGTAAGCCTGCAAAGATGTTGTGTTTGTTTGTCAAGACAAAGCGTAAGAACAAAAATGGCCAAAGCCAGTTCAGACTAATGGTCCTTCAGGCACAGTGATCTTCCCCTGGTGTTAGCCAAAGGGCAATTCCTAGGGAAGACTGTAAGAACAGAAGTAATGTATGTAATACTTTTATCAAATGATCTTTCAGCTCCTGACTGTTTACAATTGAAATGCTTCTTGAGCTTGATGTGGTTTCTGGGTATTTTAATAGTCCTCAAGGGACTTCTCTTCTGTGAGCTTCTCTGTGCTCCTCTTGTGAACTTTCTGCATCTACAGCATCCAGTGGTACAGAGTTCCACAGCTTAACCACTTTGCATGGCGTATTAACTTAACCACACTGGATTTGCCTTTCTGATTCTCCTGTGTGGTTATATACATTACAAAATGTTGTCTTCTCCAATTAAAACTGGTGTCCTGCCTTGTCCTTCAGACATTAAATCTGTGTGATTGAAGCTTACAGGGTTTGGGCTCTTACAGTCTGCAGCCAATGTAGACTTCCTTCTTTCTCTGTAACAATGAAAGCTCTTGCCACTGTCACCACCTCAAAACCTCTCTACAAGTAAAAAGTATATCATTAATGAAAGTATATTACAGTTATTTTGGATTAAATGACTTAAGCGGTTTGCCTGAAACCAAAAATCTGTAATACATCAGCTGAAATGCCTTTTTGCCTATTTTCTTTTAATGATAATGAATGCCTTAGGAAGAGTATAGGAACAGGGCAACCACACAGTGATAGTTTCCAGATACGCTCTCCCAAGTGCTAGCAGTCTGCGGCTCAAAGATTTTCAGTCGAGGTTAGTATTTTTGTGTGCAGGTCATTGATTGCGTATTCTATGAGATGGTCTAATTGCTTGTCAAATCTGCGTAAACACTTGACGTTTATGGCATTTCTGTATCAATTAAATAAAATCTGAATAAGAAGGGGCGAATGTATTGACAATGCATCATTTATAACTTACTGCAATTTTTGTTTTTTTTTTTTTTTTTTTAATAAATAGATTATGGCATTAAAACCCTATGATTTGAGGAGAAGATTATACGTTATATTCAGAGGAGAAGAAGGATTGGATTATGGTGGTTTGGCAAGGTAAAAGAAAATTTGTTTAAAATAGTTTTATTTTTTTAATAGCACTCTAACCTTGATTTCTAATGTCATTCTGTTGGCAAAGAAACTGCTTGATCTTGCAGTCTGACCCTGGTTACCTTTTTAGCTCCCCTTGACGTATTAAGGAGGTGGAACTGGCAGCACTGGCTGTTGTTATGGGTTATAACCTTGCATTAGTAAAACTATGGCCTCAGTTGTTCAGTTATTTGATAAAAAATGATGTTTAAATTGGATTTTTTTTAATGCCAGGTAATGGCACTAGACTGAGTTAATTCAGAAACTTTCTATCAGAAAGTTCCGCTGTCTTGGAAGTGGGGATTGTAGGAAAAAAAATAAGGTGTTTTGCTTATTAGGAAAAAACCAAGCGAAGACCAGATTGGGGCTGATGTGAACAGAAGGGGTATGAACACGAGGGGACTAGCACAGGCATGAAATAACAGCAGACAAACAAACCATGTAGGCTGCGCAGGAATGCCAGACAGCTAAACTACAGGATTTTCCAGAACCTGAAGTGGAAATCAAAGGAAAAATCTGATAACAGGAAAACCATAGACCAAGTGTTTCGTCTGTTGACCTTATAGAAGACAAGCCCTGGCTGCTGCTGCCAGTTACTTGACTAAAATGTTACTGTTAGGATGAAAATTTCAGTACTACTGCAGATCCAGGAAATGAAAAGTAATCGTAGGTCATAACATTTTTTTTCTTGTTTGTTTGTTGGTTTGTTGGGGTTTTTTTTAATGTAAAGGTGTTCCATTTTGGTTTTGTTCCGATTTTACGTAGCTTACAGTGTTAATATGAAGTTCAGTGAAAATGTGTAGTATTTGTAAGTAAGGAGTTGAGCTTCTTTGGTGATGCTTCTGAGTTAAAATATCTGATAGGCTTTTGGGGGGAGGGACTGCAGGGAGGACTCCAGTGTTTGCTCTGCAGGGGTTTCGTTTGGTTGGTGTTCCTATCGTGACGGCCCTAGGCATGGGATGGGAACCAGGAGAGTCCGAGTAATCTGTTCCAGAGAAACAAAGTCTTCCAAAGAAGTGAGATTAGAAGAATTTAGCCGAGGAGTGTTAGTCACAGAAAGTAGTAGAATAAATAAGTGAATTGGTAAGTAGCATAGTATCATAGTTTTAGGAAAAAGCCTTGCACGAGATATTTTATGTGAAATAGAGAGGCAGCAAGGATCTCATGGTAACTTGAGCTGGCAATTCTGAAGTGACACTGAGTAGATGTTCATGTGCTGACTTGCTAATGTCATACTGCGTTAATACAAATATAGAAAGCTGATGCACCTGATTTATCACCTGACTCTCGGCAGCCTAAACTCAGTGTTCCCTCCAGATTTTTACCTCGTGGTTTGCGGGACCAATCTGACGCGATGTCCTGCGGCCACTTCGATCTGATGATGTGAAAAATTCACTGCTTCTGCAAATTGCTTGTTGAGGACTGATTTCTTTGATTCCTCCCTTGTTACCTGGCTTTGGTCTAATTTAAACGCCTATTAAATTTGATGCTTCTGTGCAGAGTTAATATAATTGTCCCAGTATAAAACTTGCATAGAACACTGTACAACATTCTCGTGCTTATTAAAACATACACAGAAGCCCGTTAGGGTTATTGAATCCCGGCTGCCTTTCTCTGTTTACTCTTTCTACTTGCCCTTTGGGTTGGAAGCATCTTGTAGAGAGAGAATCGTGATCCATGACTTGAGTTTCATAGGACTGTTAGGAGAAACATGCCAGCAAACTGCTCACTTCTGTTCCCTGATCTCAGGTAGGTACAGGGATAGAAAGGATGCCTCTCGAAATGTGACAGCTGGAAGGCAGTCAGGATGGAATTCAGTCCCTGAAGTTATTACAGGATAGACTTTTAGGGTTTTTTGCAGCTTTTCCCTAGGCCTGGTTGTTCAGTTCCAAGCACTGAGGGCCTGATAGAAGAAATCCTGAGTTTTCTTGACTGCTTCTGTATGGTCTCTAATTATATGCAAATACCATAAAGCAACAAATATTCTAAAAATCGGCTATTCTAACACCGAAATACCAGATTCTGTTACTATTGCAGCTCAGCCAAGTTGGAAACTGTGAAAGGGGAGAATAACGTATTAGTTAAACCTCACCAGAAATACGTTTTTACGTCGTCATGTCCCGTGGGTTTAACTGATGCGTGGGAATTTGCTAAACCGCAGGAAATCGGGGTGTGTTCCCAAATCTGCTGTCAGATTGGGGAAGCAAAGAAGGTGGCACTGTGCTTTGGCTTGCTTTGGTTTCGCTTTACCTCGGTTGTTTTCTAATCCAGCGCTGCCCGTGGAATAATCTGTAATTCCTTTGAATAAAGGTTTGAGTTGTGGGCAGTAAAGCAGGCGTGAGGAGGATTAAATGCTGTGTCCTGGTTGAGGGAAGGACTCTCTCTGCAAAAAATGTCTCAGCTCTGAGGGGGTGCTCAAGGTGACGATCTTAACAATAATTGCTAAACTTTGGAAACCACGGCTTCCTAACACTGTCATTTTGAATAATGAAATCTTTTATATTTAAGAAGTGTATAATGCCATAAATTATCCTGTGATTCTAATACAACACTGTTTATATTATTTTTCTAAGTTTGCGTATGTGTTGACCATTTTGCTAGTTACCTAAGGGGAATGGTGATAAACATCTGTATTTGATGGTTTTTATGTGTATACATGTGTTTTTTTCCTTAGAGAATGGTTTTTCTTGCTTTCCCATGAAGTACTGAACCCTATGTACTGCCTATTTGAATATGCTGGCAAGAGCAACTATTGCCTGCAGATAAATCCAGCATCAACAATCAATCCTGACCATCTTTCATATTTCTGTTTCATTGGGCGCTTTATTGCCATGGTAGGTTAGATTTTTAAGGTTTTATTATTTGCTGTAGCTATACATTTATTCCTGAACAGTAATTGTTTTTACAGTTATTAAAGGTTATATTAATCTCTTAGAAACGGAAGATGAAGGCATGTGAGGTTATTGAGCCAAAAATATTCCCTGAGAGTTCAGTCTCTTACGCACTCAAGTTTCCTGGGGTAGTGATGAAAGTTAATGTGACATTGAATATAATATTTTGTTTTTATCAATTGGATGTGTGTACTTCATGCAAACTGCTGTTTGATTGAGTGTCTGAATACTGATGCTCTGAAAAATGTGAGTAGTATTTTCCAAAAAACAAGGTTCCTCGGTTAGACTTGGTGTATCTTACTGTATTTAAAAAAAAAAACAACAACAAAAAAAAAGAGTTAGAAATGATGTTTTGTGGAGTACACTGAGCCTTAATTTAAACATACCTTCTTGGCTACAAAAGTCAGACACTAAGGAGAGCAGAAGCTGGCAGGGAGCTGATCCTCTGCCATCGGGTTTCTGTTAAACTAAAGGCTGACGAGGCGTGTCGTACCATTCCTTTGTCTGCTGCCACCGAGGCAATTTTCTGCGGTGGACTCCTGCTCTGTCACGTTTCTTTTCTTCCATGTAGTGATAACAGCCATCTTTCCACATAATCATCATGGTGTCTGCAGGTAGCCCTCGGCAAAATCCCGGAACGTGGTGAACAGTGAAACCAAAAAAGAGTAGATCAAAGTGCGTTTTCAGTCGGAAGAGACTGTCGTCTTCTCCTGTTGCTCAGGCTTTTTGTATGAAATTGGAGTGAATACAGGCAAAGTGTAACATAAATGGAAAAATACTTTCAGACTTAAAATGAAGTCTTTTAGGTTTGGGGGGGGGTCTCTTGCTTTTTCTTGTCCTATAGATGCTTCTTGACAAAAAAAAATCGTTCCGTTCTGATGATTAACTTCTTTGATTTCGAGGGTTTTATGGCCAAGTTCCCCATTTCTGTGCTGTCATGAAAATTTATTTAATAGAGTTAATGCTTTCAATAGGCTGCCAACTTTTTTCTTTCTATTAGAACCCTCACCAAGCTCTAATGCCATTTAGCAGGAAGACACGATAAAGCCAGTTAGGTCCTAGAGCCAAATTCTCTTTCTTTTAATCGGTGATTTTTGATCTTGCGCATAAGATAAATCCACAATTGAAAGGTTACCCGTAGGAAAACTATTTCAGGAAAAGTACAGACCGCAGAAGAGAACTTAATTAAAGTATTTGATGTAATTGAAAGACGAACTTTTATTTCCTGAAGTATTTTTGTGTTTTTATTTTAAATCCTCTAAGGGGAGGAGAGAGAGAGACCGGTGTAGCGGTGCTGAATGGGGTCAGTTGCAAGGTTTGAGTACATTCATGGTTTGTAACGGATGGCACTTCCCACCGTACGTCCTGGGATACCCTCTAGTGGCTTAGGATAGCTCAGATAATAATGTAAGTGGGAATCATTTTAAGAAGTCTAGATAGGCTTTCTAAGTGCAGTTGTAGTTTCTGTCCTTCACGGTTCTAAAATAGTTGTGATTTTCCGATCAACCACAGACATTTTTGACTGAAACAGGGTTAAACACAAAGGCTGCACATCTTACTCTGTGACAAAAAGCTGTTAAATAAGGTTGACTGAGACAGCTTTTGTATTTTGCTCTAAGATTATCATCGACATTAAATGAGATGATTTAAGAACTTCTGCAACAAGCAGGACGTTGCGTGGCTGGATGCTGCACTTGGCGTTTAATTTTTGTGTTTCTATCAGCTTGCTCTCCCATGAGAAGTACAGACTAGTTTAAAACCAAATACACAAATAAATCAATAAATAAATACCTCTGAGAGAACCTTTTTGGGCTCTCCTAAAGCAGAAGAAAATAAGAAAATGCGTGCTAGAGTGAGCCTTAGGGGGAGATGAGAAGGTGGGGAAAAAAGGTGGAGTTTTCCATTTTTTAGAGGAAATGGGCTCTTCTGCTCATAGAATTTCAGCTGTAAGGAAAGGCAAGTAATCCATGCCATACGTAGCCTATGTTTAGGATGCTTCAAGAGGTATTTTAGTGAAGAAAGCGTGCTTAATAAGGATGGGGGGAAAAAAAAAAAGAAGTTTTCATAGCTGTAGCTGTACTCGGTTAGCTCTCAGCCGCAGCGAGTCAGCCCAGATGTTAACGCCGGGGGGGCATGTAATGCTCTGCTTCACCAAGTAACACTTGGCTTATATACTTATATACGTATCCACTCCCCAAAACTCCCTTTTCATAGGCTTCATCATTTTATGAGAGGGTTTTTTTTTAAATCAGAGAATTTCTAAATTGTAATGATAAAACCTATACTTGGATAAATTTTGTCAATTAATCTTTTTTTTTTTTTTTTCCGATTTAATGTAGTGTTTTGTTCTTTTTAAATACCAAGGTGCTACTGCTACTTGGTGCTTTTTATTATTTGAAGGAGAAAGGAAAAAAAGAATTCAAGTCCAGAAATACTTCAATAATTCAGCAGTTCCATAAAAGCTAAACACACTTTTTTCTGTTCAACAGGCATTGTTTCATGGGAAATTTATTGATACTGGTTTTTCTCTGCCTTTCTACAAACGAATGCTGAGCAAAAAACTTACTATTAAGGACCTAGAATCTATTGATACTGAATTTTACAACTCCTTAATCTGGATAAGGTTTGTAGATTTTTTTTTTTTGTGTGTGCGTACAGTCTTTTTAAGGATTTTTTGTTTATATAGAATTCATTGTGCTTTGTTTTTTTCTTTTCATTCAGGGATAATAACATCGAAGAGTGTAACTTGGAAATGTACTTTTGTGTGGATATGGAGCTCTTAGGAAAAGTAACCTCACATGAGCTGAAATCAGGAGGTTCAAATATCTTGGTAACTGAGGAGAACAAAGAAGAATATATTGGGTAGGAAGGTGTAGATGTTGGAAAAAAGTACAATGTGGTGTGACTTGAACTCCTTTTTTTGTCTTTGCTCTCTTATGCTGCCCTTTCCTGCTTCTCTCCTGATCTTATCGCTGCCTTTCTTCTTCTCAATCATTGTTTCTGATCCTCCCATTCAGAGTGATCTCAAAAGCAGATCCTTTTCTGGGGAACAGTGGATGTCCAGTGCTGCACATAAAGTTTCTCCTTAAATTAGCAGTCTTTAGTTTCTCAGTGAAATAGTTTCTATAGTATGTATATATATTTATTGTCTCTTTTTTTTTTTTTTCTTATTTGGAAGTGGCTTGACCGTTTTAGTTGATACTTAAAAACCGTTACCTTTTCCTCCAAATCTTAGCGTAAATCGGGAGCTCAGAGCAGAAAATGGGTACTGTTTGTTGAAGCTGGAAATAGCCTTATGCTGGAAGTATTGGGCAACCATAGTTATAGTTATTATAAGCAACAGTAGTTTTTATTGTTCTCTGCTTTTTGCTCAAGAACAGTGTAATTTTGAAAGCAGTGGAAATCTTTCTACCACTGGAACACTAGGTTTATGCGCGTTTTAAGCTAAAGCAAATTTTGCCGTAACAAAATCATAATCACAGAATCACAGAATCGTAGTGGTTGGAAGGGACCTCAGAGATCATCGAGTCCAACCAACAAAAAAACCCAAAAAAAACCCCCAAAAAAACCAACACAACACCCCACCCACCACCTAAACACACAACAACAACAACCAAACCAAAACCCACCCACACAGC
>JAOXNO010000013.1:131883682-131896251 GCA_028565335.1 Limnodromus scolopaceus
CAGCCTCTCCTCATAGGAGAGATGCTCCAGGCCCTTAATCATCTTTGTGGCCCTTTGCTGTACCCTCTCCAGCAGTTTCCCGTCCTTCCTGAACTGGGGAGCCCAGAACTGGACCCAGTGCTCCAGATGGGGCCTCACCAGCACAGAGTCCATACCTGAGACCACTGCTCCTTTAGGCTACTAAATTCCTATACAGCTCGCAAAGCAGCGCAGGAAGGGAACCCTTACTCATATTTCCACTGAAGGAGCTCACTTCTGGGAGAAACGGAACTAGAGGATCTACAGAGGGAGACCTCAGGAGTGCTTTTTCCAAGGTGTGAAGAAGTCCTACCCAGTATTTCTTACAGCTGGGACACTGCAGAACGTCACACCACATCGGGACGTTTTCTGTAACGGTTAAAGCATCTCAGGCTGCAGCTTAACGCTAAATGAATTAGAGGTCAATCAACCGTAAGAAAAATCAATTGGAAATCAGGCTTTGTTGTTCCTGATGCTAATGGGATTGTTTATGGAAGGTAACTACAGTTGCTGTGGTTTATACTGAATGAAGTCTTAGGGCTGAACAAGGCTAATGGTCTGCCCCTCCTGGAAGCGTGTTTAGGCAGGAAGCAGACACCATCCAAACCAGGATCCCTCCTGAAGGGTAATTAAGCACCTCATCTCACCTTCCAGATTGGCTGTCAAAGACAGATTACTTCCATTTGTCTCAATTCAGCTAGTCTGAATCTCTCCCTAGGGGCCTGCAAAGGACCGTAATGTTATGTCTTACAGATCTAGCAGGTTTTTGGATACATTCGTGCTTTTGTCTTCCTCCTGTTCACGTGGGTTTTAGCTTTTCCAAAATACGACTTCTACCCTTCCGGTTTTCGGCATGTGAAAAATAAATCCGTGCTCACACAGACATAGGTTAGCACTACAAAAACAGCACGAAGAAAGCATAACAGTTCTTTATTATAAACACAGTATTTCCAACCATTGTGCTCATGTTTGGAAGTTGTGTTACCAACATACTGAAATTTTTCGGTGCCTGGATGAGATACTGGAATATGGGGGCTGAACTGTAGCTCAGCTCCCGTATTCCAGGATCTCATCCAGACCTTGAGTTAATTTTATAAACATTCCACTCCCAGGATGTCACACACGTTGGTTACAATATATAACTGTACTCTTAGAGTTCTTAACTGCCTACCTGTTTGTCCTCTTCTGTATGAGCAGGATACTCCTTCGCTTTGCTTAACCACAGGAGAGCCATCTTCTTATCGTTTAACTTCAAGTACGTCTTCCCCAAAAAGAGCAAGTTTTTGCTGTAGAAATTTGGGTCAGCTGTATAGAGACAGGAGAAAAGCTTTATGTGAGAAGCCACGATAGAGTGACACTCCTTTAAATACTCTGGATCAGAAGGAAGCCAACATAAAGCTAGATTTTGGTCTTAGTTACCTTAGCTAGCAGCTTGTTAGTTAACATATTAAATTAAACTAGGAGGAAGTCCACTGTTCCAGGTCACAGCTGCATCGCTTGGAACCCAGGGGGAGATACACAATGAACTTTTTCCTTTAAACTTTGCTGATAACAGCTATATACAAATCTTCCATAGAACGCTGTCTTCTTTTATCTTTCAGCTACTCAGTTTTGCTTGTGGCTTCGCTCTCGGAGAAATAATAGGTCCGTATTTTCTTTTACATGTGGACAGTTTTACTGCCAGTTAGACTGGCACTCTGATCCAAATAGTTTCTGAAATAATGAAAAAGTGTGCTTTCTCCGTTGTATTTACAATACAGAGGCATTTGAACTTTAAAAAAATTTAGAAAAACTAACATAAAATTCCCTTTTTGGCTTGCTGCTTCTTCCTGTGTTCCAGTTGAATGCCTTGGGGAAGAGTACTTTGTTACTAATGAAGGTAGAGATTTCACTTTAATAGGGGGAAAAAACCCTCACGTTACAGTCTAAGAGGTGATAGTAAGCGTGTGACATACTTTGAGTATCTCTGGTGAAACATTCCAGTGTAACAGCCTCAGGTATTGACCAGCACAAGAAGCTGATATGTTTATCAGCTTATCATACGCTATTAAGATAATACCACAAGCTAGAGTTTTATTGCAAGTCGTCATTCATAAAAGAGATTACTCCATTCAAAAAAGCTAGAAGTATTACCTTCCTCTGCCATGTTGAAGTAATGAAGAGCCTGCAAAAGATAAGTTTGTCGTCTTTAAAATGGAGAATAAGCTGAACACAGTACTCAAAGCCTTATGCACACGCTTGACAAAGCTGAAGGACTTCCTCTCCATGAGCTTATTTTTATTAATTCAGCATGCAACTGACAGTTCTCAGCCCATGTCCTGCAGATTTGACATCTTCTCAACAGACCTAGGACTTATCCAACTATTCCCCTGCGGCTTCCTCCAGAAGTACAGTACCTCGTATTCGTCCCTAGCAAATTGGATCATGTTTTTCCTGTCTTCAACTCGTCAAGATCATTATGAATTGTATTTCTACCATCCAGCGTATCTCTGTATCCCCCGGCCCGTTCTCACGTATAAACGTAATAGATGAAACAAATCTTATTACTTAGACCATTCGTGTTGAGAAATACTTCAGGGAGAACCAGTTCCTACAGAGCACCAGTTAGTATCCTCTTACAGGAGAGCAGACCTTTATGAAATCCACATGCGTTTTCCCATCTAGCTTCCCATCCTGCACATCAGAAATAACCAGTCCATTCCTACCTCTTCCTGACGTTACGAGCTGGAGGGAAAATACCGTCAGAGAACTTAAGGTGTGGATGTATCTACAAAACTGATTTTGTACTGAAACAGTAACTGCCAGGAGTCCAGCCAGTGTGGCTCAGCTACAGGTTCTGGGACAAGTTTGCTTTCTCCAGCCACTCTAAATGCTACAGAACTCCAGGCTGGGACTGGCCTGGTTCCACAGGCACACAAAGATTGTAACAGCTGCAGCAAACTTTCCTGTCACCAATTTAATTTTCACCTTTCTATATAAATACAGGTGTTTAAATAGGATGCACACTGTGCCAGACACCCTAGAAGATACACATCTAGAGTATGTTTTAGGGTGTAGGACAGCAGGAATTTTCATAGCAAAGATGAACAAAATACTTTCAACAGAAAAAAAACCCACACTGTATGTAGCCAGGGGATGAGAAGATATTTGTTAGTGGTTAAATAATGAAACAAGCTGTTACTTTTTGCATTTAATAGAAAGGAGAAGATTCTATTAGTCCTATCAAGTACATTGTATAACACCACCATATAGATGGCCAGCACTGGAGCTGGTATCGAGACCTGCAGTAGTTCATAATAGTTCATACAAACCAAGTTACATGTAGTTTGTTATTTTCTGCCTCACAAACTACATGACCTAATTTTCGCTACTCTGTATGTGCCACAGCTGAAAAAATCCCCAAAGATTTATCTGGTTTTAGATATCCCTCACTCTCCTGTTACGTTCTCATTTTATTAATGACAGCTGTAAACTCACAAAGTCCCTGGTTATTCCCTCAGCAGAGGTCAGCTTTGTCAGAAAATTAGTACAAGTGTATCAGCAGCTTTGCAGGGGGAATAATAATCTGTGAAACATTTTCATATTGTACCTCTTGAAATGTGGAGGTTGGTGGTGTGGCAAATAGCGTGGCAGCTATTTTTCTTTGGTACCATGGCATTTCAGCAAAGGAGTAACACCTGGAGCAAAAGGAAACATTTGTATATACCCTTTACGTTTTTGCGTGAGCCCTCTTGTTTTTCACTAACTTTTTCATATTTTGGACTTCATAATTGCTGTTTCCAAGAGTCAGAACAACTCCAGCCACACTGGAAGCTCTATAAGCAAATTCTTACAACTGCACAACAAAATAGGAAGACGTTTGAAGTTGCTGCGTAGCTCTGCTAAAGAAGGTCTGGTTTGTCTTTTCCTGGGAGCCGCTTAGACAAAACTGGAGACAGTTATTCACCGTGAGACAGCTTTTGAGCTTCAATCATTGTAAGAATTTATGTTCTTTGATATTGTTCTGATATATTTGCAAAAACAGGGCACAACTGAGTAAAGTCACTGGCGTGCCTCAACATTACCTTGTTTTTCTCAATTAATATAAAGCAGATCTGCGGTACGCTCCTGACAGACTCTGATCTGTAAGAATGAAAATAAACCCAAGAATCAAACTACGGTGTTCTAGGCCAGGCCGTTCCACGCTGTTTTCCTCCCTGCTGATTAACAAAGGTAATCAAGCAGCTATCTTGGGAGATGCTGAAAGGATTAAACACGTGTTAAGTATTTCAAATACGTAGAACATTCCAGGTTTAAACACGAAATAATGCTATTCACGTTATTCCTCTCCTACAAGGAGTATAAAAACGTTCTTCACTGTGTAAAACAGAAGCACTCTAGTGGAGGTGAAAAATTAATAAATGCAAATATGGAAGTGTTTGGAGGAGAGGGGGCAAGGCATGGAATACGCAGTCTGAGTTGAAATTTTGCCATCAGATATGCCTTTTGAGAAATACCAATAAAAGAGTTCAATCCAGGACAGACTACAAAGAGAAAAAATACTCAAGAATTCGCTGATACCAAGTCACGGTTTCAGATGAAGACTCTCCGGGATTCAACAGTGAGTATATTTAAATATAGAATATGGGGATATTTTACCGCCAAAAGCAGTAATAATCTCACATTTCTAATTCATCTTTTCTAATTTTCCTTAGGAACAATGTCTTAAGTACCTCCCAGAACAGGCTTCCCATCTCAAAATTGACCTAGAGGCTCATTCAGTTGGTAGCATACACTTATCTTTAAAAATCTGGACTATGGCAATGGTTAGGAACGAGTTCTGGATGCTGAAAAGCTGAAGTAAGTTTGTAAACTAATAAAAAACTCCGGAGCAGTAGATTGTAGCGCACTCTGATACTCAAGAGTCCAGAAAAAAAAAAAAAGGTGGTGGCTGTCGTTTTTAGTATTTTTTTTAAGCTACAAATACATTGGCTTTATTTATTTTCAATCTCTCAATCTTACATTGCAGATTTCCTGTAAAACAATGCAGCAGCTTTGGTCTCTTTCGGACAAATGACCAGAAATGCTATCTGGAGTCTCTCACTAACACACAAAAAATACTGTTTTCCGCTTCCACAGCGTGCGCTGGTTGGTATGGAAAGCTGTATTTCCAGTCCCTTCGCCTGCTGGGTAACAGTCATTTTTAGGACCAGTTTCACTGAGCAGTAAATTCAGTTTCAGAGATTTTTGTTAACGCATTTATAAGCTGCCCTCACTTAAATATAACTTAAAATACAGTACCAGGACAGATAACAACGGAAGTATTTTAGGAACACGCCTCACTTTTGATAGCTTTTCACTCTACACAGATTGTATTAAGTTGCAGCCATCACTGAAACTTAATGTAAAATAAATCCAGTGTTGAGTTTTGTCTCCATTCACAGCAGTGGAACAAAATGAGTAGCGCTCACGATCTCCGATGTCTGCTACGGAAACATACTTATGTCCACAAAATGAGTTTTTAATAGTTCCATACAGTAAAACAAATAAATTGAACGAGCAATTATTTTTCATCTTTTGGGACTGTGTAAGAATTAACAGCCAGACTTTTCCAGGGCATGACATCCGATACCCATTCAATAGGTTTTCATGTTAATTGGAAGCCACTGAATTATTCCAAGTGTTTCTGCAATTCATACAAGACATTTTCTATTCTGACTTTTTTTTTTGCCACATGCTTTTATTTTGAAAACAGAACTTACCAAATGCCTATGAGATGAATTGTTGTAGCATCTTTTGGATTCAGTTCAACGGCTCTCTAGTGAGGCGGGGAAAAAAAAAATAAATCACAAGATGTAAAAAGTTGTTCTGCCACATTTGGATTAAAACACATTTATGAAATTAGACTTACTATCCTACTGTTACTTAAACCAGATTAACAGTGAGTATAATTTCAAGGAGATACAGTTTTTATTCAGTGCACAACTACATGGGCTCACCTCCAAAAAACTAAAGACACTGACAGATTTCTAAGCACTTCTGTTTAGTGGGTCATTAAGAGTTGCACATGAGACTTGGCACATTCAGATTTTGATATGATTTTTGGTGATACAAAAGCAGCCGTCCTTCTCCAGTATTTTTCCGTTTCTCAGTAACACAGTTACATTTTATCTAGTTCTAAGAGGTGTCAAAAACACTTCAGCTGTTTTAAGACTCTCTTCTATAGGAACTTAGTTTACTGCAGGAGATAATTTGTACTCCTTGTTGCCGGGGCATTCGGGACTGTCACAATAACCTAAAACCCAGTGTCACCAGGAGATCTGAAGAGAAGTACACTTGCAAATTTTTGCCAAAAAATAGTTCACAACTGTCACACAATCTACATACTGGCTGCATTAATGCCATCATATGCAAAAAAATACATGTTTACCTTACCTGAAAGTGCTCTTTGATAACAACGGCGTTGCCAATTTTAGTCTTGATCCCTTCAAAATCTCCAACGTCACTGAGACAAATTCCATACCACTGTAATTCAAAGAACAAAAATAAAGTATTTAATACAGCGCTGTAGATATTAATAGTAAATTTTTTAAAAAAACCAACACCACAGAACAGGTGCCACCACCACCACTGATGACAACAAGCAAGAAGTATTTGTTAACAACAGCTCAGGCAGCGTCAGAGCAACCTGCAGGTCTGCACGCGTAAGGAAATCCACGTCCCCTTCTTATCCAAGATGCCCACACAACTGACCATTCCTTGTTACCTCTCTACATGAGAGGAAAAAAAAAGAAAAACAAACCAAAAGAGCAGAAGGAAGCCAGAGCTTTAGGTGTTTCCAGTGAAACTCTACAGAGCTACTACTGTGCACAGAGCTGGATGTGGGGTGGTGTCTACAACACTTTTAAGGCTACATCAGAGAAGGATGAGCTGATTACATCAGCTGTCACCAATCAGTGACCAAGCTGTGACCAATCAGTCATCTCTTTCCATGGTCCTGCGCACATTTAACTAGTTCCTGCTTCCCGCTCAGAGGAAATTTAGCTGCAATGGTCTCGACTCTGATCTTCCACAAAAGTTAGGTGGAATTAGAGACCTCGCTCTTTCTCAACTCAAAACTTAAATTAGCTGAACTTCGCTGAAACAGCACGATGACCCTCGTTCCCGTTCCTACTGACAAAAATCAAAGAACAAGATTTCAGTGCAGTTAATTTTGCTTGGCTCACCTTGTGCGCTGCAAAATTCGATTCATTTTTTTCAAGTGCCTTTTTTGCACACTCAAGGGCTTCATACGCCAGTTTTCTTTTCTCCTCTGCAGAAGTACTGCTCAGCTGAGCTAGATCCCGTGACGCCCGCGCCAGCCGCCACAACAGCTCTGCGTCATCACTAGTTAACGAACAGAAACACTGATGTTTTAAAGCAATAATGGAAACAAAGCAAGCAAAGGTCTTTTAATATGTATCTCAAGTGGGTGGTAAGGTAACAGCATATCGTCTGTCATTCTATGCTATATACAACCCCAAGGTAACAAACAACAAACGAAAGCCCTCCTTATAGACTGACAATACCTTCCTTCTGCCTTTCTGGTCTGGGAAGCAAACATATCTGTAGGAAAAGACTTTGTTTTCTCAAAAAAAAAAGCAGATTTAAAAACTCCAACAGTATCAATCAAAACACCAGATGGAAAACAAGGTCTACTTTGTTCTTAGCTAGAGGTGTTTTTTCCAGCATTCCACTGATTCGAGATTGATGTTTACTAGGAATGTTTAAAATATTATGCATTTTTTTCCCCTATAATTGTACCTAAATAATGAAATTCTTCCCAGAACATCAGTGAAAAAACATAGATTAGCCATACCACATGAAGCTGTACATTTATGTATTTATTTATATCACTGCATCAAATGGTGTATGGTATGTTATAGCCAAAGATAAGGGATTTTAAGTTTTTTTTATTTTGTTAACATAGTGTTTTGAAGCACTGCTTGCACTTTACTGTACTTTTAGCTAACTACCATTTTCATTTTGGCTTACTATTTTAATAGAAGCTTCAATATTAAATTTAAGGTAAGAAAGGCTTTCAGATATTCTGGTTATAAAACTCCCGCCCGCCCCCTTCCCAACAGAAATACTGAAGTTAAAACTACAAGAAACCAAAAATACTAAAAAGCATACAGGACTTATTGCTAAACTCAGAGCATCAGTAAAAGCCAGTTTTCTTATCTGGAGTAAAACTGAGTCACTGCTCACAGCACAGCAGTCCTGCTCTAATTAACATAGTAAGAGAGAACCAGCAGACTTTCAGCCAAGTCACAAAAATGTTAAGTACTGCTACTGCAATCATTACTCCTCATAGAAAAATTAGTATTGTTATAGTAGCTTACACCTTGCTTATAACATGGTGTCCCTTACGGGCTAGGACCTCCATTTAACTTCCCAGGCTTTGTACCTGCACCCCTGGCCAGAATGAGAGAGAGAGAAGAAAAAAGAAAGAAAAAAAAAAAAAAAAGAACTGAAAACACCTGAACACTTGATTTCCTCCAGAAATGTTCTAGAAGTGAGGTGCCTTGTCTCCTCCAAAGGAATGGACTCTTCAGTTTGCAATGCACTGTCGACTTTTTTCTTAAACAGCTTGTCCCCGTTCACTTATCAATAACGTTTAGTGCAGTTAGGACATAACTGCGTGAGTAAGGAGCTTTTTGGTTTTTTGTTCAGAGTCAAATCCTAACATCAGACAAATGAAAACAGCTGGTCAGCAATGAGAAAGAAATGACATGGTGACTCTGAAAGATTTGCAATACTTGAATTTTAGGTACTTTGATCCTTTAGTAACATTTAGACACATTATGAGTTTTTTGCATTGTATTTTAAAGGATTAAAGGATTCTTTAGTAATAAAACAAACAAGCAAAAAATGGTCCTTTGCAGGACTGAAACTCGAGTGTTAATTCTCATCTTCTACAGCTACCAGTCCTTCCTCGATTCATTTTTCCATCAGGAGAAAAAAGATCAAGAGTCCTTCTTTCCTACTTACATAAGGAGGAAAGCAAGAGTTCTCCAGCGAACCACAATGAGAACATGAGTTGAAAACCTGATACAGAAGAGCACAGAAAAGAAGTGACAGTACTGTCTCAATGCAGGCAAGTACCTATTTTTATGCTGAACCAGCAACCGATACAGCTTTTCAGTTTCTCCACTCCCATACAGGTAGTCTGCTTGCTCTATAACTTCTTCCACTTAAGAAGGAATTAAAATTGTGGAAACAGAAGAACAAATTACGTGTAATTAGGACACTATAGCATAAAGAAAAGATTTTTAGAGCAAGACAACCTAGCTGTAACACAAACGGTACAGTTCCTTTTCAGGCTACCATTCCAAACAACTTACACGCGCATCAGGATCGGAGAAGCTACATTTACAACGAGCACCTCGGAAGAGAAACAGTGCTGAATACACACCCCTCTCACAAAACTACAGAATAGTAACAGAGCTTCGGATACTTAATGGATTTAACATTCAGAATTATCTTTCTCAATGCAACAGACTATTAGAAGCACTTCGTTTTCTTCTTTGTGAAAATGGCAGGAAAAAAAAATAGCATGAAAAATATGACCAGGAGGGGACATGCAGTAGAGTTCTGAGAGTAGCAAACACCCTTCATTAGTACAGGTACAGAATTTAAATTTAAAAACACTAAAAATGAAAAAAAAATTAAAATTTAAAATACTCTTTGTCATCTACACAGTTCCATAGTTTTGCCAGAATGTGGCTGCAGATTGAGTGGGTCCCATTATAGAATCATAGAAAGGTTAGAGTTGGAAGGGACCATAAAGATCATTGAGTTCCAACCCCCCCAGCACGGCCAGAGACACCTCCCACCAGACCAGGTTGCTCAAAGCCCCATCCAGCCTGGCCTTGAACCCCTCCAGGGATGGGGCAGCCACAACTTCCCTGGGCAACTCAACAAGCCAAAATGAAACATGGCTCAAAGGTTTTCTGAAAGAAGTCCTTAAGATTTACACAATCACGACTCCAAAATATACATTTTGTCTACGGAAACCTCTATGTGTTCAAGATACTAAAAGCAAAAATAATTTTGAAAATCAAAATTGGCTTTCTAGAGTATCAATTTTGTTCTTATGATAGTTTGATTTTTTTCTAGAAAACACTTCACAACAGAGATGGGGAGTATAATTTCTGCAACTGGCTGAATAGAATAATATGCAAATAAATACCTATATAGTAAATAAACAGCATTCCAGAAACATAAACATCAAACACCACACAATACAGGATTCTAGCATGAGGACAGCGTTAGGAGGAAAAATACCCAAAGGGAAGCAGGTAGTTAATTCTATTGAAGTATATAACTGTACAGAAGAAGAACAAACTCTTGACTTTCCTCTTCTGCCAACATTAAAACATGAAAAAAACCCCAACCTTTAAGTCAAAAGCCTTGTCTAATTTCTTACAGAACTTTCAGCTATGCTTATCATCTCTTTGGTATTATTCCTGGGTCCACAATCAAACTTTTAAGTCAAAACATAAACTCTACTCCTCCCTTTGTAAAAATTAATCAGGTTTATGAGGCTTCCTTTTTCAAGTTATCTACTGAATATGGTAGTCGTGTTTCAGAGCATCACAGTTTTACTTATAGAAGAAAAAAACATTGAAGGCCACTAAACACAAAAGCCTCCTCTTCAGCTTAAAAAGGTCCTAGAATATAAACCGCTGAAGATCAGGAGCGCATTCTGGATAATTTTTAACCCTGCCATCTCTAAATGCCTTCTATCGACCATTTCAAAGATAAGATAACGGTCTACATGGACTTTGGGTTTTAGTGTCCGAGATTAGCTTCATGGTACATCCTCAGTGTTTGCTTGTTGAGACTCCCCAAACACCACTAACTTATCTAATGACTAAAAGCTCAGAACTCAAACTTCTGAACCCATTTCCCACCAGGTGTTTTACATAAATTATTAGACTTCTTTTTCTTTCAGGTATCTCTTTTTTACTCTTGCTTTCACCATATCTATTACTTGCCTTGCATAGAAAGCTCACTAGCACTGCTTTTCTTGGCAACATAAATGCCAGGTTCAAGCCAGAGCACTAAAACACTTCAAAGGCAATTACGAAAAGTTATTTATGTTCCTCATGGGAAATCTTCATATTTGTGTACTGAGTAGCTATCTGAAATCTATTCACTGAAGCTTCTTCTATTACAGTAGATGAAACAGTTCCTTATCCTTTTAAAAGTCTATTGTCTGAATTTTTATTTCTATAAGTATAAACATCTAAGATGTTCCTCTGAGACACAGAGAAACAGGTTATCTGAGCTGACTACTACCTAATCAACACAGTAAGCAAACATTTAAGCTCATTCTCCATTCAGTTAAACTTACTCTCAAAATCCCTTAATTTACAACTTGATAGACAAATTTAAAGGCTGCACCAATACCCCCTTTAAGATAATGTTCCTTTTCTTCCAGTAGTAAGACTTATCTTTATTCCCATCTTGAAAAGGGCATTTCAACACTTGTTCTCTTCTTTTCTGGTAGGTAAAGCAAGGCTTTTCTTCCCCTTTTTCACCGTGACAAAAATACGAGGCATTTCTCAATGCTGTTTGGAATGCAATCTCAGTGTTGCTCAACTAGATTAAATGGGAATCGCACTGCGTTCACATAGAAAACCTGAACTAAGCAAGATTTCTAGAAATTGATCAAGGTTCAGTCTGCATTTCCAACTGGACCACTTAAAGGTTGGGCAACAAGTTAGGTATCATCCACCTTGCGCATGTGTTATGTACCAGACTGGGTGAGCTACCAGATCTGCTTTCAGTGACGCTTGAAAGAATCACTTGTTCAAGTACTACAAGGCCACCATGAACCAATCCAAAAGCATCCTCTCATGGAAACACACCGCATGCAGTCTTAATGGAGACAACCAAAAGCCATCTTCCCATGTAATTCTGGCACTAAAAATGTTAAGTTTCACATCAGAGTAACCTACGTATTTCAAAATTCGAATATGTTACCTTTGAAGCTTGCATGAACCTCAGCAAAGCCAGAGATCAGCTTGTGAGCTTCATAAACCAAAAAGGACCCTGTTGAAAGCGCAACCCCCCTTTGAAGACTTTTTCTAAGCACCTGCATGGGATAATAAGATTAATTAATGTTTAATTAACGTTAGCAGACATTGTCACCCCGAGTTAAAAAACTTTGTCCCATCTGTACCACTAGTTATAGTTCAGATTTTAAACAGAGGCTTTTAAAAGTTAAAAAAAATCCTTTAAAATAAAGAAAATCAAAAGCACCACATCATCAGGAGGGTGTTTTCTTTTTAAATATTTCCAACCGAGGCTCAGAATTACGCTTTAAAATACGAACAGAGCGCGCTAGACTGAGAATAAACCGTAAACATGGAGCAAACACAAGGTAAGAAGGAAAAAAATATTAAATAAAAAGCAAACTCGTGGTTTTTCAAACGAGAAGAGGGACCCCCTGCCTTTGCTAAAACAAACCAGTCCCGCCGTCTCCCCTGCTTCCCCCTGTCCCTCCGTGTGTCCTCCCCCCC
>JAOXNO010000013.1:131897056-131931666 GCA_028565335.1 Limnodromus scolopaceus
CTCTGCGCATGCGTCCCCGGAGGGCGGTGGCCCCCGGGGCGGGGCGCGCCTGGTTGGCGTGGGCGTGTCCGCGGCGGGCGGCAAGCGGGGGGGGTGCACAGCCTCCGCGTTGCCGTCGGCCGCCCCGGCAGGTGAGGGGAGGGCCCGGCTCCTGGGGGGGGCGAGGGGCTGCGGGGGGAGTGGCGCTGGGACTGGGGGTTGTTTGCGGGCGAAGCTTGAGTGCTCGGAGGCGGTGGCGGCCTGTTGCCTGGTGGGCTAGCGCCTCAGGGTCGACCCCTCCCCGGTCCGCGCCTCAGGGGGCGAGCCCCCTCCCGGGCCCGCTTGCCGCCGGGTTTCTTCCCCCTCCGGCCTGCGGAGCCGGGAGTCGATACCTTCCCCCTCGTCGTTCCTTCGGGCTGAGCCGCTTCTCCCCTCAGGCAAGCCCGGGCTGCCGCCTCGTAGGGCGGAGAGAGGTGCGGGGCTGGGAGGTAGGGCCGGGCCGCCCCTCCCCGGCTGCAGGCGGCGGTTGGCAGCCGCCCTAACGGTCCTAACCGCCTCCTCTTGCGCAACGTCCCCTCAGGTGTCGGGCCGGCTTCCTGCTGCCGGAGGAGGCCCGCTCTCCGCGGGGGGACTGGACACGGGCTTTTCTGCGGAGGTGGAGGAACCGGTCGCCTGGTTCGCCGTCCCTCAGGTAGCAAAACCGGGTGAGGCTACAAGCCGTGCCTTAAAAAAGGTTTTAACGCCGGGGTGCCGGTCTGGGCGGCGGTGTAACATCTCTCTGAGGAAGCGCCCTCACCCTTCAGAGAGGAGACTGAGAGAAATCATCGGTTTTCCTGAAGAAAAAAAGAGTATACACGTTTCTTCCTGAGTTGTTTTTTCTTTCTGAACAACTTCCCCGAGTTGTTTTTTCTTTCTTCCCGGCAGTTGCGTGGTACGTGTAAGGCAAACCTTAGCTGACGTGCGTGTTGTCCTAATTTACTCTTCCGCCAGGGAAAAGTTACAGGATGAAAGCTCCTCACTTCTGCTTCCACGCTTATATCTTCCAAGTGCATGAAGTACCCTCAAGGGTACTTCAACCCCCTGCCCCCGAAACTTACAGGTGTTTCCTTGGGAGCTCGATATCCCTGAAGGTTCCAAGTTAAAGATATTTCTGTGGTAGTGCAAAAAAAGTTTATTTAGTAGAAGTAATTAAGAGTCAAACTTCATTCCAGGTTATTTTTGCTCAATAAGATTTAAAATTTAACTTAATATATGTATAATCACAGAGGTAAGGTGTTTCAAAGGGCATGCACAACACCAACAAGCATAAGAAGAAAAAAAAAGTGAGCAAGAAAGATGTGTAGAGGAGCAAGGAGAACCAGACAGAGGTTGTCTTGTTTTTCTGTTGCAGTGTTAGGAAGAAGTCATTGTTTTTCCAACAAGGATGTTTGTGTTAAGTATCTCAGAATTAATCTATACAAATCCGCTATGTGTGACTGTTAGACTAATTTTAGTTCAGCTGTTGAAAGCAAAAGTCCGTTGCTGGTAGGTTCAGTAGCTAATGTCATCTGCCAGAATTCCCAGGTAGCAGAGCTGTACCACGGTGTTTTTACAGCCTTGCGTTTTGCCCACGGCATTAATGTTTCTCCAGAATTTAAGGCTGATATAGAATCACCGTGGTTTCCTTTAGGAAATACCTTTAGGGACAAAGTTAAGCAGTAAGATAAATGTTTTCCTTCCCTCTTAATTCTGTTGATTTTTCAGTGAAAGGGTGCTCTTCCAACGTAAATAATACGTAATCGAGTTAGTATTTGTCGGTATTAGTTCCTGTTAAACCCAACAAAGTTACTTCTATTCTTGGATCAATTAGGCTAAGATTAATAACAGCCCCTTCTAGCGGCACATTTGAAGTTGTGGTGTAGCTGTGGAAACAAGTACACAGGAAGTAGAATTGTAGTGCAGTTTTATGTTTAATTTCCTTGGTCTGTCTTTAATACTGCTTTAGCTGAGATGCTGTTGCTGAGGGATTTAAAAATGGTATTACTAAGGGTTTGAAGTATTTGTGAATTGTAGGAGTTTTGGGACTGCGTTGCTGGGTCTGAGCTTCTGTTTAAGAAATAGGCCTAATGACTTGGATCACTTGCTTCATGCTTTCTTCTGTTGTTGAAAGAAAACTGTATCCTGTGGATCCTTCCCATCCTGTAGCTGGATGGAGCACACGTGTTCACTCAGTGCTTTATCCAAGGCACAGTAAGGAGCCAGCTGAATTAGTTCTGGTGGTGGTAACTTGCTTCTGCTGCTTCTCGCATCCAGGAGGGTTATTAGCAAGTCCTCATGGTAGGTGACCAGCACTTGTGCCATAATGTGGTGGTTCCAGGAAGCAGCATGATAGCTGTGTGCCTGCGTTCAGAGCCCCTGCCTATATGTATATGCAGAGCGTGTTTGATGCCTCCCAGGCACAGTGAATGTAGAGTGCAAGTAGCTGCTGTGATACAGAACTGAAGCACAGCTGCCTGGAGAGCTCTTGGTGTGCCTGTAGGAAGGTTTGAAATACATCTGGGCTATAGTAAAGTGTAATTTTGTGATTGTTGGTTAGAAGTCAGTGGCACTGTTTATACTGAGATACAAAATGATTTGCCGGACCATTGTGGGATACTGTTTTTATGGAGTTTCTTAGGCAGCCTTTAGCAGTGTAGGAAAGCGTAGGTTTCTTGGAGTATAAGCCACTCCATTAGGAGCTCACAAGCCACTGATTTTGGTCTACTTACTTTAAAATACTGTCACCTTATTGGAAAAAAAGCATTAAGTGAATAGGACAAAAAAGGTAATCTGATCTTTGTTTTTAAAATCTTAAAGGGCTTTTCTTGCTGGACTTTTTAAATATAGAATTTATATCGAACTTTGTTCTCTAACAAAGGCTCTGGGTTTCCCATAAATAATCTTGGCAGTGCTGCTGTGATAGACATGTAAAACTGTTGGACAGGTTATTTATTTTAAGGGAAGCTTTAGTTCCTCCAAGTATATGCATTTGAACCTGATATATATGGGAATAACAATTCTTGATCTTTATTTCCTTTTATTTCACATTTTAATGTTACTATTGATGCTTTTAGCCTTCTGCCGAGAAGCCCAGAGGCAGACCTCTGAGGTAAGTTACCTTAAACTCATTTTTAAGAACTACTGTTTGTAACAGTGAAGTGTTACAGCATGCCAGACTTGAAATGGACCGTAAGAAGAATTAGTCTAAAACATGCAATTACTTGCATCTTGTTTCTGCAGTAAAGCGCAGGAGGTTTAGTGAGGTACAAGTTTTTCTTTCTTCTGGATAATGTTAATTATGTAAAATCAGTGGCTCTATACAGAGAAATTGCAGTAAAGAGTACACAATATAAGATATTATTCAAATTGCATAGTTGATCAGTTGTTTTCCATAAAGGAATTGACATAAAGATATTCTGATAAAATTTATATGCAGGAAACGCATCTTCCCCTCGTTGAATGCTGTCTGCTTAAAATAACTAAATTTTGAAGTCAGTAGATCTGTGTTTCTTAATATTCTTGTGCAGGGCACAAGAATACCTTTTATAGTTTAGTTTACTTGGCTCAAAACAATACCCAAAATTCTTAAAAGTCTGTTGTATCAGGAGCATGCTGGGGAGGGCTGTCAGCATTAAAGATATGCCTAAACACCCATATTCAGGAATAAAAAAGTCAACTGAAAGATATTTAGAAATGGCTGTTTCTAAATCATCATGTGAACAAGTGTCCTGGAAGTCAATTTAATAGTTTCCGGACTAGGCAGTGGTATTTTTTAAAATAGAATTCTAAATATGGTTTTTGGCAATGTAATTTAATGTTAGATTTTTATATATAGGAACTATCCACAAAGAGTTGCCTGACTTGTTACACCGGTGTGCTACCAGTCCGGTAGATAAATATTTGAACTGCCTGAGTATGATGAATATTGTATAAATAGATGTTTCATTTCCCGTAGAGAAAAGAATGTCTCCTCTCTCACACGTTCATATGCCTCACATTTCTTAAATACTAGCTTTTATTTTTGTTTGGTGTAATCCCCAGTAAAATTAGTTCTGTGGTCATTAGGGTTTTATCAGCGTAATCTCACTTGTTCATTTATGAATGATACAATTCCTTTGTGCATATTAAATAGTGAATGTGAGAAGATACAGTTTACACTCAAGGTTTTGTGTGATTCTTCAAATAGTTGCAGAACGATGCAAGTTGGGATGTGTTACTTTGAGCTGCTTCTGTTGTACAACTTGTGAGCACATCACCTAGTGCCACTTAAGAATTTTATTAGCTGTGTTACCTGAAAAGAGAGAGGAGTCAGAATTCAAATTTAGAGGTATGATTTTTAGAGAAGCCTCTAATTTTCGAATGCAGTGATGAAATCAGGTTCTGAAACAATTTTAGTCTTTGTAACTTTATATGAAATGGAGCTGTGAGGTGGTCTGTTCTCTTGAAAACTGAAGGGTTACCTTGCGGTTTTTTTAAATATACATTTATATACGTGTGGGCCAAGATGGCTAGAAATTGTGGCCCATCAGTGGAAAGAAGTGTCTGTTGTCATAATTGGCATTATGGCATTTTCCCTGAATATGTCGACATTCTCTGCTCTTTGCATATACAGTTTATACAGTTATAAAATGGTGCTAGAGGACTATGCTGAGATTATGGATTGAGCAGGTTATGTTGTCAGGTGGATGTTGTCTCCCAGGTTATTTTTATTTAAATCCTGTTTTTCCATCTTTGTGCCAGCGCTTCCCTGGAACCTTTCTCGTGAAAGGCTGTGGCAAGAAGTGCTGTTACTGCTTTGTCTGAGATACAGTAAAAGAGGTTCTAAGGAATACAGGCTTAGAGATCTTTACCACAGAAATTTCTGTTTGCAAGAAAAGGTATCTTAGTTCTGTCTGAAAGAGCAGATACAGAACAATCACATACACTGAATATTCAGGACAGTAAAGCTTCATATGCATTATTTGAGGTTTAAGCTGGTTCAAGGCTTTCATTTTTGTAGTCTGTCTGAATAATTAATTTATTTCCATGTTGTCATCTGCCCAGATTCATGGGAAATACTTAATAATCCAAGAGGGACTGGCGCACTGCTTGTATATGGTACTGACTTTTTCAGCCTGGCACACAGTTTACATAAAATGCTTGTGTGTAACATTATAGCTAGAAGATTAGCTGATCAGGAATAGACTTTTTTAGCAAGTTCTGAAATGTTTCCCCTGCTTTTTCTGTGTCTGTCTGGGCCCTGAGGTAACTACAAGATATGGATTCTTTTGTCTATTGCCATTAGTAGTTCACAGGAATTAGAAAATGTTCTGTGGCAGCAATAGCTTAGATCAGAACAGGTTTGAGACTTGTAACTGAAGGAAACGATACCAAGCCCAGCTAGAGCGGTGCTCGCTCTGTTAGTCTTTTGTCTTGTAGTTATCTATTTCTGCTTGTCAGACTGGGAAGCGTCTATAACTGTGAGCACATCATTGTACTACTCTGGAAGATTATCTGGGCAAGCCTGTACTCTCCTCTGGTATTGCAGCATTGACAGGGTTACTGCAGTGTGACAGTTCAAGTGCTCTGTTGGAAGATTATTCTGATAATAGACCTGTTCCTTTCGAGGCAGAATGCCACGTTGACATTTTCTGTTGAAAAGCAGACGTTGACTGGGTTGTTTGATGGATGACATTTATCTTCAATAGGATCATTAGTGGAATTCAAAGAACGCTGTGATCAGTGGAACTGCAAGACAAGACTAGTCCTTGACGTGCAGTTTTGCTTTGATAATGACAGCTCAAGCAGAAGGACTTGTAGTATATACTTAGTTGGCCTAATCGTGCTCTTGAGCAGCCTAGACACGGCATAGGATCAGGAACAAGAATCTGCCTTGTGACCATACATTGCAGCAGTTCAGATGGATGTTACAAGTTCTGCTGTACAGTTTCTATAGTAATTTTCAGTCTTCTCCTGTTCAGAACAGTGGGGGTTTTTTTGTTGTTGTTGTTTGGTTTGGTGTGTTTTTTTTTTTTTTTTAAAAAAAAGAGTCTGATACACTCCTGTGGTCATAAAAGCTATTCCAATAAAAAGGATTATTGAGCTGTCATCTGGCCCCTTTCTGGTGTGTGTTCACTCACTTTATGGTGTACCCTACATGGAGGACAAACAGTTGATAGCTTGAGGAAAGCAGAGGTTTTAATTCTATTTGGCCATTGGGGAGCATAGTTACTTTTGGACAACAACTAATTGAATTAATGTCTCTTGTTATGTGATGTAATTTACTGGCAGTCAAGGCTTAGCCTACCAGAGCCCAAACAGTATCATCAGTCCATGTAGTTATTCCAATATCCCAAATGTGCAAGTAATCCAGTCATGTATCTAGAATATTTTGCATCTGATTTGCCTGCTAGATCCGCCAGTGCGTTGTAGAATGGTATTTCAGGAGGGGATACACTGGTGCAGCTGTGATTTCTTACTTCCACCATCCTGAAGAGACTGTGATTTGCCAGTCTCTGTATTCCATCAAGTCTTCAAAAGGAGCCTGCGTACTCACCTGACAGCGACTCTGATCCGTGAGAGTGTTTATCTTTAGGAATCCTACCACCCACCTCCCAAACCTGTTTCGGAAGTTTTCAGCTGACACAGGCTTTCAGATTCGAGGAGAATTGGGTGGAGCCGGGGTCATGCTTCCTTGTATGCACTGTGGGATTTACGAGGATTCGTGCCACATATTGGTTTAATGAGATATGACTTATTCTCACTAGTAAGTATTTTAATAACTTTTAATGCTTATAGTGTTATTGAAAATCAGGTTGCACACATATATTTACTGTAAAATATATCTTATAGTATTACGGATAATCATGTTGTTTGTTTGTTTTTTTCAAGTAAAATAGCAATATTATTTCTTGAAATGCATTAGAAGCATTACAGACCTCTTCAACCCATTATACAAATATTGATTCCTAATATTCTCAGAGCCTCTGAGGGAAATGCTACGCGTTATTTTTCACCTTGGATTTTGCGAAACTGGAAATGGAAGAGATTAAAAGAACATTTCGGGATTTGGGAAGCTTTGTCTTTGTGTCTGGGTTTCGAGTTGAATACCCTCCACCGGAAAAATGCATGTTCTTATTATAAATTGTGTTTTATTTAATATGAATGCAATCATTAGGTCTCATTTGCATTTCGGGGAAGGAAAGCAGCTTTTTTTATGCTTCCTTTCTCTGTGTGTTAAAGAACGCTTTTTGCACAGCACCTCTTTTCCTAAATCTGCTCTTTTCCCACACAAGACGCATAGTGGGAGAGTCAGTGACAAGTGGAGGAGGAGAGGAGCAACAGGATTGACATTTATGTGAGGAAGCACTTGTGATGTAAGAGAAGTGGGACATGCACACAGGCTAAGCAGAAAAAGCTGACCAGAATTTTAGGTTGACTGGATGTTACCTGTTTGTGTATTGAGATTGCATGGCAGGGGTTTGGTAGCAGGAGAGGGAGAGCCACAGAGGTGACTTCTGCCAGAATCCACCAGAAGCTTCCCCTATGTCCGATAGAGCCAACACCAGCCTCCTCCAAGATGGACCTGCTGCTGGTCAAGGCCAAGTCCATCAGTGATGGTGGTAGCACCTCTGTGCTGTTAAGAAGGGGAACAATGGCAGCAGCCAGAAGAGAGGAGTGGGAGAAACAGCTCTGTAGACACTGAGGTCAGTGAAGGAGGAGGTGCTCCAGGTGCTGGAGCAGAGATTGTCTTCAGCCTGTGGTGAAGGCTATGGTGAGGCAGGCTGTCCCCCTGCAGCCCATTGAGGCTAACAGTGGAGCAGATACCCACCTGTAGCCTGTGAATATCTCACCCACACCAGAGCAGGTAGATGGGGCTGAAGGAGGCTGCTACCCCATGGGAAGCCCATGCTGGAGCAGGCTCCTGGCAGGACCCGTGGATCCATGGAGAGAGGAGCCCACACAGGATTAGGTTTTCTGGCAGGACTTGTGATCTCGCAGGGGACCCAAGCTGGAGCAGCCTGTTCCTGAAGGACTGCAGCCCATTGAAGGGACCCATGCTGGAGCTGACTTCTGATTGGCAATAAATTAAATTAATTTCCCTAAGTGAAATCTGTTTTGCCCGTGATGGTAATTGCTGAGTGATCTCCCTGTCTTTGTCTCGACCCACGAGCCTTTTCTTGTATTTTTTCTCCCATGTCCAGCTGAGGAGGGGAGTCATAGAGTGGCTTTGGTGGGCACGTGGTGTCCAGTCAGGGTCAACCCAGCACAGTTTACTAGTGATTTTGGGAACATTAATGAAAGAAATTTGGCTATGAGTCCTTTTGGGGACTTATAATAATAAGGAGTTCCAGGGAAGTTAGAGCAAGAAAATTTTGACTGTTTTGAGAAATGTATCTCGATTCAAGTTTGAATTCTGTTGAATTTAATGAAAAACCTTTCTACTTGCTGTTGCAGCATCAGTAGGTATTAGAACGTAATTTTGTTAGCAGAAAGTTGTTTTTCTGGAAACAGCCATTAAGGAGTCATGCACTGGTCTGGACTGGATTCTATGGGCAAAGCCACTGACTGTTAATGAGCTCTGTCTGGGAGCCAGGAAAGCAACAGGGAATGGAAAATATCAGTATAAAAAGAGAACCAGGAAAAAGGGAGCAGACTGCTTTTTGAAGGGAGGCTTTCTAAGCCTAAAAAACATTGGTTTAAAAACAATTTAAATGCTTGGAACTCAGCGCTTCACTTTTTTTCCCTCAAGGACAATGACTGAAACTTGGTAAAGTTATGGGAGCAAAAGAGACTCAAAGATGGAATCACATTTAGGTGTTTGGGAGGTGCAGGAGGATTTGAATGAATCTGACGTGCTTCTTGAAAATAGTGTATGTGCATGAATGTTCAGATGGGTCCTTTATAGATCATTGATATTTACTTCAGTCTCCAAAAGGTTCATCTTTAAGACAGCAAAGTAGAGATGGAGAGGCAATGTGGAAGTGTGCCCTCGTGGAATAGAGGAAGCCTCAGGAAATTTTCCTCAGACCACAGTGTTTTCTTTCTCCTGGTTTCAGTTCATTCTTCTTTTCCATCTTCTTTTCCCTTTTTGCCTCTAAAAAAAGTTCCTTTTCACCAAAAGTCATGTGAATACTGTGAAAGGAAGAGAGATAGTTTGGGTTAAGTATAGTTTCATTTTTCAAGCACGCTATTTATGTATGATCATAGAATTGTAGGGGTTGGAAGGGACCTTCAGAGATCATCTAGTCCAACCCCCCTGCCAAAGCAGGTCCACCTAGAGCAGGCTCGATAGGAACATGTCCAGGGGCATTTTCAATGTCTCCGGAGACTCCACACCTTCTCTGGGCAGCCTGTTCCAGTGCTCTGGCACCCTCAAAGTAAAGACATTTTTCCTCCTGTTGTGATGGAACTCCCAGAGTTCCAGCTTGTGTCTGTTGCCCCTTGTCCTGTCACTGGGCACCACTGAGAAGAGCCTGACCCCATCCCCTTGATACCTGCTCTTTAGCTATTTATAATCATTGATAAGATCCCCTCTCAGTCTTCTCCAGGCTAAAAGTACCCAGGTCTTTCAGTGTTTCCTCATAAAAGAGGTGCTCCATTCCCTTGATCGTCTTTGTAGCCCTCCACTGGACTTTTTCCAGTAGTTTCCTGTCCTTCTTGAGCTGGGGGGCCCAGAACTGGACACAGTACTCCAGATATGGCTTCACCAGGGCAGAGTAGCGGGGGAGGATGACCTCCCTCGACCTGCTGGCCGTGCACTTCCTGATGCATCCCAGGAGACCATTTGCCTTCTTGGCCACAAGGGCACATTGTTGGCTAGTGGTCAACTTGTCCAGCAGGACTCCCAGGTCTCTCTATACAAAGCTGCTTTCCAGCAGGTCAGCCCCTAACCTGTACAGATATATGGGATTATTCCTCCTCAGGCACAGGGCCCTGCACTTGCCCTTGTGGAATTTCATCAGGTTCCTTACTGCCCAACTCTCCAGCCTGTCCAGGGCGGCACAGCCTTCTGGTGTGTCAGCCACTCCTAGCTTTACGTCAGCAGCAAACTTGCTGAGGGTCCCCTCACACTCTGTCCCCCTCATCCATGTCATTGATGAATATATTGAATGAAACCGGACCCAGTGCTAATCCCTGGGGAACACCACTTGTTATGGACCTCCAACTGGACTCTTCACTGCTGATCACAATCCTCTGAGCTCTGCCACTCAGCCAGTTCTCAGTCCACCTCACTGTCCTGTCATCTAACCCACACTTCCTAAGCTGACCTATGAGGATGTTATGGGAGACAGTGTCAAAAGCCTTGCTGAAGTCAAGGTAGACAACATCCACTGCTCTCCCTCCATCTGTCTATCCAGTCATTCTATCATAGAAGGCTATCAGATTGGTTAAGCATGATTTTCCCTTGGGTGAATCCATGCTGACCACTCCCGATGACCTTTTTTTCTTCTACTTGCTTAGAGATGACATCCAGGATGAGTTGTTCCATAACCTGCAAGTGAGCTGGCTAGATAGAAGCAATTGTCTTCCTTACTCTGTTTAGTGTCTCATGCACTTCCAAGATAAATTAATCCAGAGGGATACTGTGTCTAGACTGTGGGCTTACTGTAGAGAAGGAGAACCTGAAGCTAAAGAGGCTTGGGAACTGCCAAGATAGGCTGCTTGTGGAAAGATTTGGAAATTTCAGTCTCTGAGGTCAAGGGTGATTGTACTGTAGAGACTTACCTCCCAAAGAGTGTTGGAAATGATCAGCTGTATTCCTGAAGAGGTTTTTTTATATACATAGAAAATATCTGCTGCTCAGACCTAATTAGGCTTGCAAATACCTGTTATCCCAGATTGGGATTCATAACTAATAATGAAGTTGTTTCTGTAGGTTTGTAATATCTGCAGCTCTTCTCAGTTCCAGTGGAAAATGATTGAGGTACTTAACAACTGAAAGCTTTCTCACATTTCCTCTTATTTTTTTAAACAAACCTCCAGAAAGAACACTTCCACCTCATTCTCAGTTGTTACTTGACTTCGAAGTTGTATATCCATATCATTACAAAATTAGTTGGTTTTGAAGATTTACTAAAGAGCACCTATTCCTCTTAAACCACCTTAATTCCTCTTAAACTTGTTTTTCAATTCTGCCATACTAATGGCTTCAGTATTTTGTTATAAAGGTCTGGTGGGGGGGAGTATATAGTATGATTTTTTTTTTCTCCTTATTCATTGAATTATTAGTAATATCTATATTATAAGATATTGCTATTAATGTGAGCTTTGCAGAATGTAATTTAAAGCTTGCTAAGGTTTATTGTCAGCAGTTCAAACCACCATGCTTTCTTTGTGTTGTATCCTGTTTTCCGTTTGGTTCCTCAAGCGTTGTAAGAAACCTGTTATTGTTTCTTATGTGCAGATTTTGAGAAGAAGCTCTATACCTACGTGGCATATATACCTATAGCAATTCTGTAACGTTGATACATCATGAATCTTAAAATTTGGATTTAGAGACTCAAATCACTTTCCTCCCAAGCTGACAGTTCTAGGGATCAGTCAGAGAATGAATGCATTGTGACATTCCCATTGTTTGCTTTTTTAGTCCACTTTTAAAAATAATGATTTCTGTTGCTGCTTTCCAGCTTAACAAATGGCGGCACAGTGTGTGACAAAGGTGGAGCTGACTGTTGCCTGCACCAATCTCTTGGATAAAGATGTTGGTTCCAAGTCAGACCCACTGTGTGTGCTTCTCCAGAACACGAGCGGTCAGCAGTGGTATGAGGTACGGTGTGATTCTTCTCTTGAATCTGCTAAACACGCAGTCTTAACTTGTTGAGCCTTTTAAAACACTGGAGCATATGATTTCATTAAAATATTTTAACTATATACCAGCACCTTTGAAAACTTTTAATTAGGTTATGCCTATAATTGTTATATAGGTAGCACAGTAATAATCATCTAACACCTGTCTGATTTGTAGCACTGTTCCCCCAGCCACGTCTGGCCCAACAGAAGCCTTCCAAGTCCTTAAATGTGCTTATGTAAATCCAGTACTCCAAAACTAGGATCTCATCCTGCGTTTGACAATTATGCCATTTTAATGTTGGTCTGCCTGTTCAGGAGCAGATACTCCTTAATGGGGAGCAAAGAAAATCCACTCCTCGAGTATCTCTAACTTAGAGCAGTGGGATTTGTAATATAATGTGGTTATTTATATTTGATGAAGTGTTTGTAGGAAGATAAGGGCTTATACTTTATATTAAGAACTTCTGAAAGTGTTTGATTTTTTTTTTTTTTTTTTTTGAGTTCTTGTTAGGCTGGCGAAATACTGGATAAAGTGATATCTTTCTAATTGCAGGTTGATCGCACAGAAAGAGTTAAGAATTCCTTGAACCCAAAGTTTGCTAAGAAATTCCTAATTGATTACTATTTTGAGCTTGTTCAGAAACTTAAATTTGGAATATATGACATCGATAACAAAACTTTTGATCTGAGTGATGATGACTTCTTAGGAGAATTTGAATGTACACTGGGACAAGTAAGTATGCAGATGATTTCCCTTAGAATTAAGAAAATATAAATCAATGCAAATAATTAAGCACTTTTATCTTAAATTTGTCACTGTGTTCTTGTGTAGTTGGGCTGCTCTTAAGTTGAATAGGGTTCACTTTGTTTTTTCAAGCCTCAGTTCAGTGTATATATGTTTTATTTGCAAAACGGTCTTGAGATGATGCTTGTAAATATACTCTAGAATGGTGACTGCCCAGAGTGACAGTCCGCTTACTTTCAGACAGCAATAAGCACAAAGTAGCAATTGCTGTTTATTTACTCTAATATTCAAATTCTTAGTGTTATGCTCCATAAAAAGGAAATTGGTGTATAGTGACATAAAAGCGTTCGCAAGGGCCACGTTAACCTTGTAATTTGCTTTCCACTCAAGGCAAGCAGGGGTTCTGGTTCTGCCTTCTGTTGATTTCATTCCCATTTCCCTGTCAAATTCTCCAATTGGTGCTGTCACGATCGGGCAGCTTCTTTTGAACTTCTTCTTTCTAATAGATCCTTTGAAGACTCCTTGAAGAGTCTTGGGATTTTTCCTCCCCTGTGTCGATAGTGATTTTATTTTAAGTGCATTATGAAGATAGAGGCATTGAGAAATTAAATGCAGTGTCAATTTAAAATTAATCGTTCATTCTTAAAGCAAAGAAGGATCTGTAGAATTAGTAGACATGATTCTGAGAAAGCATTGCCTGAAGAGGATAAAATAAAACCAACTGGAAACACTGCAGGGGGAGGCTGATGTTTGTTCGCATGAGAAATGTTACATTTATAAATCTATTTCATGTTTATGAAACGTGGCTTGCATATGTTTAAATGTTACAGAACAATTCGGGCTTGGAACTTCAGGTATTATCTTTGTCCATATATGTGTATCAAGTTACTACAAGACATTTTATTTCATATTGCTCTTGAAACTGCTTATGTTCATCAGCAAATGTGTTTTTAAAATTTTGAAGTGCATCAAGTATTACCTATTTATAGGAGATCATGGGAAGTAAATGTAATGCTGTTATTTTCATGATGAAGGAAAAATTCCTAAAGTGAAAATACCTCACTATCTTTTTTCATTCCTTTGCAAATCTAATAAATTGTGCTAATAATACTTCATACTCAAATTTTGTCTTGGCAGATAGTTTCTAGCAGGACTCTAACGAAACCATTAGTACTTAAAAATGGCAGACCTGCTGGAAAAGGAAGTATTACGGTAAGACAACTAAGACGATAAATCTCTTCAGCTTTTATCCTTATATGTTTTTGTGGTTTTGGTATTTTTTTAATTAGCAGCTTGAATTAATGTGTCGCTAGTGTGTCACACTAACTAGTGTGTCTAATCTACAGTGCTGTAAAAGGTAATATTTTTTTGTCATTTAAAAGGAGATCAGCCCCCCTTCTGCATCTATAAGTCTCATTGCATCCATCAAAATAATTACAGCATCCAATGTGCTCGTCTTTGGGTAGTATCTTTAATTGTCACTGTCATCATCTAATGAATCCCAGTGTCAAATCAAATTGTTCCTCTTTCCCTCGACCCCATTTTTTGAATACTTCATTTGTGAGCAAACATGATTTATTTTTTTTTAATGGACCTGTCATAGGAGTGTTGTAAATATGTTAAAACTATTTAGTGCCTGAATACAAAACAAGTTTTTTTTTTTTTGTTTGCCTATCTAGATTACGGCAGAAGAAGTGAAGGATAACAGGGTGGTTGTATTGGAAGTAGAAGCAAGGAAACTGGACAATAAGGTATTTAAGTGATTGCTGTTTCTTTGTTAAAGTAGTAAAATCAGAATCTTGTCAAAAAGGAAACGTTGAAATGTTATTTCTTAATTTTGCTGTAATAAATTCATTAAGATTTTTTACGATTAAAAAAATTGAAGAAAGATTGCTTCAGAATAACTTCAATGACTGTTTTGAAATGAATTATAACTTATTTCTAAGTAAGACAAGTACATTGCAGGGAAGTTCTGTGAATAACACGCTTCCATTTAAATGTAAATCTTTACATTTGATCATAAATATAAAGAAGTTTTTGGTATATCCATTGATTTAAATAGTTGTATAAATAAACCTGTTAGCTCTCTGAAATAAATGGTAAAGAGTATAGTTGGAGTGTATAAATCTGTTACGTTAAATATTTTGGGACTGGCTAAAAATACTGTATTTAGGAAGACTTTTAAAAGCAAAAATTTAAAAAAAAATAATACTGGAAAAAAAGGTCATTATTTTTCCCCGGCATTTAATGATACTCTCTTTAACTAGATGAAATCCTTAGTTTCCGAACTATCCATCGTAGTACTTATTAGTATTATTTCGCTTGAACTGCCAGGTATTTAGTATGTGGACCCTGCAGAACTTTTATCCTAACTTCAAGGATGTGTTGCGTTTTCTTCCTCTCTTTCACAGGTGGCAATAGAAAGACTTGCATTTCTTCATATAAAGCTTTTGTTCCCTGAACATGTAGTTTACTTTTTGTTAATCTAAGTGTGTTTTAACTAGCATTTAATGGAATTCATGCCACAGGCTGTTCTGGGATAATTACATGTTCTTTAAATGCAGGATTTTTTTGGAAAGTCAGATCCTTATCTGGAATTCCACAAGCAGACTGGAGATGGAAACTGGGTGATGGTTCACAGAACAGAGGTAGGATATTTTCAGTCAACACCCTAGAGATTAAGGTTATTTGATTTCCAGCATGTCGCAGCACAAGAGGTACAGTGCCTTATGAAAAGAAGAGAACTTGACATACAGACCAGTTAGAAATCACCTTCCACTGATTCCCTGATAGGACAGGATTCTGATTCTGGTTTATGCCATCAGAAAATACTTTGGTTTTGTTTTGTTTTCCCCTGCACCCAAGCTTTCTGCAATCTAGAAGAAAGGAAATGTTTTGAAAAGGTACTGCATACTCATACAGGAACATTTGTCTCAGTGCTACTCTGAGGTTAGAATGTGGGCATTCCTGTGACTGGGCTGGTCTTATGCCAGTGTCACCGAGCTGTACCCTTTACTGATTAAAGGAATTATACCAAACGCTTGCAGAGCAAGGGCAAGACAAGGGTAATGCTGAGTGAGGGAAACGTGCTTGAGCAGCAGCAGCCTTCCATGCAGGAGGAGGTGCCAAGGTCCTGTGACAGCAACGACAGGGTTGGAGTAGGCTCAGAATGTCTCAGTGTAGTGGAAGCTCAGGTCCTGAAGCTCGAATATTGAAGAAATATAAATCCTTTTTGTGTCAGATTTATAAAAAAAGTTTGTTAGGTGGTTCATCTGCATAAAATGTTTATTTTCCATGAGGATTTCAGTCATCCAGCCCAAAACTGGCTGAAGGATTAGTTCTTTATGTTACAGATTTTAAAAACCTTTTTATATAATTATTATTTACTCTTTTCATTTTCAAACAAGGGATTTCTTTCTCTGCGCTCCTACAGTGCTGGAAGTATAAGTATTACTATTACTAGGTATTATTAAGTGTGTAGTTCCTTATGCTTTATTGGGTCATTATTCGGTGTGTTGGATATATCACAGGCACGTTCCAGTTGACTAATTCTGAAGATTCTTCAGTATTGTTCTTTAATATCATTTATTTAGCGTTCAGCTTTAGAGACTCTGTGCAGTAGGGTGTCTTTTTTTTATCTTCATGCACTGTTTCTGCTTAACTATACCATGAATTTCTTGAGGGCATATTTCAATAAGTGGCATTTCAGAATAAATATAAGATGGAGAGAATTGTAATCTCCAAAGCATTGATGTATCTTATCCCATGTTTTTTTGGTAAGTCATACTTTTATATATGTTTGTGTTTATGTCTATATGGGCATGCTTATTAAAAAAATAATAAAGTTTTATGTAACAATGAAGAAGTTTGGGGTTTTTTTTTTTGCACTGTGGTAGCTGAATGATATAGAAGATTGCAGTGCAGTGTAGAAAAATGCAGAGTTGTAAGATCCCATCTCTTTTGGACAATGCTACTTGCATGTTAGGAATGTTTAGTTTGTGAAGGTGTGACCAGTTATGATGACTACTTTCCACTCTTGTGAATGATACTGTTCTGTTTGTTTGAAACAGGTAATTAAAAACAACCTGAATCCTGTTTGGAGGCCCTTTAAAGTCTCTCTCAATTCTCTGTGTTACAGTGACATGGATAAGTCAATCAAGGTAATGTATATGAAATGTGTGTGTCCATTAAAAAAAATAGAATATGTAATAAATGGAAGATGTGTTATTTTAGTTATTGCCTCTTTTTGTTTCAAATTGAATTGAAAGTATTAAGTTTCTTATTCCTATTTGAAAGTCGGAGAGATACATAGATGTTTTAGGAAACAAAAAAATACATTTACGTTTGTGATGCATTATCTCATAAAAGTTGGTCTTTGAAAGTCTGGGAAAAGAGTTGAACATAAGTAACTTTGAAATGTTCAATTCAGTTTCTTATTTAGATCAAACAGTTTTAGGGTTGCACCAGCCCAAATGGATGGTGTTAGGATACTGTACAGTGAAACACGCATGGTAAAGGCTACAATACGCTTTGTTCTACGGTACAGATCTTGTAATACTTCGTTACTGATGCAACAGGTAACACTAATGAAATTCTTGATATACTCCCTGATAGTGTTAATTACGCTTAACATGCTAGCTGAGATAACAGATGTATCTTGTGGATACCATGTGTAGCAACTTTTCTCCTGAGATGAAACTGAACTTTCTGTCAGAAAGTCAACCAAACCTGTGAAGTGATGGTTTCAGCACAACTGATCCCAGCTCTTTCTAGCTTCAGATTTTACCTCGAATAAATTATGTTTAAGGTCTGAATATTTTTCTTCAGGAATTCCCTTTAGGAAAAGCAAACAAAATGTCATTTATAAGCTATTACGAACATCTTAGGAACCTGATATTTTAGCATTTGAAAAAAACCTCAAATAAAACAAACCATTATACTTGTCATTCTTCCTCTGGGAAGGAAAAACGAGAGCATAGTCTGCATGTGACAGGTATCAGTCATGTGGCTTGAGGCAGTCCTGGAAAATGCTTAACGGCCACAGAGATCTAGGTGTTACAAGCACCTGTATGGATTTAAATACATAATTATAGAGCAGACTAATGAACAACTTTACAAGCCCAGAACTTGCTTCCCTTGCTGCTTCTGTGGTGTTTTTTTTTCCTTCTCATTTCTTTCTGCTTTTCCCCAAAATATCTGTGACAGCTCTTACATCTCCCTATACTGTAAATATATTTCTCTTTTTCAGTAAACAGCTAAACTAAACTATAACTAAAACTATAGACCATTGATTAACTCCATCTCGATAGATATATTTTATTCTCAGCTCTGTCACCATTTTAATAAAGTCTGTTCTTTGGACTCTTACCTCAGAAGTGTAGGTTTGTTTCCAGAGAAAACAGATTTTACTTGAAGTTGTTACGGACTTGGAGACAGGCGGTAGGATTATGTGTTAACTTAGAAATCCAGGAGCTATCACTTCAAACATTAAAATGCAAACAGAATTGTATTATAATGTTGTTGAAGGATTAAACAATACTTTTAATACTTTCATATGCTCACAGTTGCATACGTAATGGGCTATTTATCATAGTAAGTAAAACCACCAACTTTTCCATAGTGAGTGGCTTTTCACCTTTTTAATGGCTTAGTTTGTGTATCTCCAGCAATGCACAAACCAAGCTGATTCTTTATCTTCTGGGTTTATTGCTATATTCCATGTGAGTGTGTTTGCAGTCAGTGAAGTTTTTCTGTGTTGAAATTGTGAGCCTTTCATCTGGAGCAGACGTGCCCAGTTCTGCTGGGGACTTTTACTACCTGTTTCCCTAGCACTGTTGTGTCTCCAGGAGAGCGTATGTGGAACAAAAGAAATAGTTCTGTCTTACCTGGAGTAAATATCAAAAATTGGCTTACATGGGTCAAATACATGAAGCAAAACAGGTTTTGATCCCATTAAAAGGAAAAAGAAATAACTGTGCTAACTGGGAATAGGTATCATAACTATTGGCTTAGGAAATGGCTTCAATTTAAAATTTCAGGTACTGAAGCACTTGGCTGAGTATTTGATTGGATTAATTTATGGCATTCAAAAGAATTTACATAGGATCTGCCATGACCATCAGGCTGTTGATACTGTGGCTGCTTGTATGAGATTTAAGTTGCCATTCAGTGCATGTGCATGCGTTTTATTTGTTAGTGCACTCCAAATGTTGTAGTAGTGCAAACCGAACCGTAGAGGCATGTTTTGCACAATGTAGAACTTGCAAACTGCGCGTCATATTTTGTGCTTCACCATTGCTTTTCAGAAAGTTACTTCCTCTCAGAAGGTCAAGTATATGTTGAAGTTGTTTGTTTTACTTTGTTATTCCTAAATGAAGTGGCCAAGTAATTTACTAAATTGTTTCTTGAATATAACATACAATTTTTTAAGTCTGGAAAGACGGAGATGAAAATACCCGTTCAGTTTAAGGCATATCTATTCAGAAAAGTTTTCTGTGAAGTTTTTTTTGTTTCCAAATAACGGGCGTTCCTACTTGGACTCTTGATTTATTGTTATTATTATTTATCATCATTATTGTTATTACTATTGAATTACTTTTTTCCTGTTATTTGATTAATTTAGCTAGTATATCTGTGTTGCTAAACTGAAATAAAATGTCAGAAGTGGATGACATTAGCATATACTATTATAGATAAATACCTAGCTTTCTGCCTAGAAAGCCAGCTGGGACACTGCCATAAGTTGAGCTTTTAAAAAAACAAAAACTGAGGATACTGTAAGGTTAAAGTAACAGTGGTAAAATTATTCTTGCTCAAACTAATAGGTTCTCAAACAGAAAATAAGTATTTTTCAATTGTTCTGCCGTTTTGGTGGGTTGGAGTGTTAAAAGATGAGTTGATGAAATAGTAAAACTTAGCATTAAACACTGAATACAGGAGAAGAGGGATTTTTAGTTGACGTTCAGATCCGTGAGGTGTGGGTCATAGTGACTGTTAAAATTTGCTAATCTTAAAAAGAAATAAATTCAAGTCTTGTTTCTAGATTTAGGGCCAAACCTTCATGTACTCATAAATTTTGACTTAGCTTGATGATTAATAAATTAATATAAAAATATTAATAAAACTCTGGATCGCTGAATAACTGATTTTTAGCTGGATGCTCAGAGATAGTTAAATTTCCTTAAAACCTCCGAAAAAACAATCCAAGATGACAGTAAAAAATCCTACAGATCATTTTCCTACTCTTTTCTGATACCCTCTCACCCCCAAAACGTAGTTCGATATAACTGATGTTACCCGCTCCTGTGGGACCTGACACTGCTTAATATTCTTGTCTCCTCTCCACTTCAGTGGAAGATGTGATCTGAAACTGGGTATGTTGCCTTTTACCTTACCTTAATCTGTAATTTTTAGGTGCAGCTCTATGCAATTCTAAGACTGCAACGTGAGAAAAATTCTGTAATATAAGAGATTTAGGAATGATTTGGATGTCCAAGTTTGCCTGAATTAGAAATGAGATTGTAGGGCCCTTTCTGTTACTAACGCTTGAATAATGCCTCGTTTTAGGTTGAGTGCTATGACTATGATAGTGATGGGTCTCATGATCTCATAGGAAGTTTTCAAACAACGATGTCAAAACTGAAGGAAGCATCTCGGTCCTCACCTGTAAGTCTTACATAGTCTAAGCTGCCTGTGTGTTATTGATAAGCTGTTTCACTCTTTTTTGAGCAAAACTGACATCACTTGACTTGCTGGTATCAAAGTTGTGTTAGGATACACCTTAACGATGCTGCTGTAGTTGAGCAGACTCAGCATTCACATTATGCATCCACTTTCCCAGAATCACAGAATGATACGGGGTTGGAAGGGACCTCTGGAGATCATCTAGTCCAACCCCCTGCCAGAGCAGGTCCCACAGGAACGTGTCCAGGAGGGTTTGGAATGTCTCCAGAGAAGGAGACTCCACCACCTCCCTGGGCAGCCTGTTCCAGGGCTCTGCCACCCTCAAAGTAAAGAAGTTCCTCCTCATGTTTAGGTGGAACTTCTTACATTCAAGTTTGTGCCCATTTCCTCTTGTCCTAGATTTCCTAGGATTAATATCTTGCTTACAGTTTTTAATATTACATACCTAAAAGCCCAACTGTCAGCACAAGTGAATTTTACTAGTCATAAAAATGCAGCAATCAAAAAATTTAGTGTTAGAAGGTACAAGCTTTGGCCTTTTAGCTGCATTCTAGTATTTTTTTCAGGTTTTACGCAGTCCTTTCTGTCAAGTATGGCACTTAGCAACTATCATGCATACTTTAGTGAATATGAAAAAATTCAACATTTATTCCATTGCAGAAAAATGCAGCTGGATGTGTTAATGTTAGGTGGCTCTTCTTTAAAGCGAAATTACCCTTCTTGTTCTTATGAACTGTAACAATTTGCAAACCTTTTAATAGACAAGGTGTACATTTAGAAGAAGAAGGGTGGTGTAGCAACCTTAACATAACAGTCTTTTTTATATGGACGTGTGCGTTATATAATATTTAACCATCTTTTCATTTAATTCTGTAAAACCTGAAGAACTGCTCCTGCATTAATAATAACAGGGTGTATTGAGTGCCTGCTTGTAGTTTTCTAACATCTTGAGTGTTGCATTTGGGCTAAATTTCAGAGCTGGTGAATGTGAAGAATCAACCTTGACTGTAGTGGTTTTTTTGATTGCTGCTTTTCTTTCAGGCATCTGTTTCTGAATTCGCTTTGAATTATGCATGGTTGAGTTTAATGCCTCTCAAGGTTTTATATTGTTTATAAGGAATTTTGGACTCATATCATATGCATGTAATTCATATGCTGCCTAGTTAGAGCTCTTGAGTGGTTTTTCTTTTTTTTTTTTTCTAGCTTCTCAGGGGCCAGATGGTATCGCTTTAGCTTTCAGTGCTGACCGTGATCCTTCTTACTACTGTAACTAAAGTGTGCAAGAAATAAATCGGGGAGCAGGAGGATTTCATAATATATTTTTTTCTGCTTTTTAAATGAAGATTTTAATCTTTTAACAAGTTGTTTTTCTTCATTCATTTTTCTTTTTAGAAAAATTGCACTTTTGTAGTAGAGCAGTATCTTAAATTAAACAAACCTAGCAGCTTTGTATATTCACATTTTCAAGAACATATTTTCTTTAAGAACTGTGCAGTGTGTTGTGTAAAGGCTCCTTGAGAATCCAAATATCTATTTTCACTGCTCCCCTAGTGGCATAATGGGTGCAGTCTCTTTTGAATTTAAAGAAAAGGTGTATTAAGTTATAATCTGCCTGTGCTGGTTTTGGAAATGCTTTAAGAAAGTTGTTTTCATGAGAACTGTGGCTGTACCAACTCTAACTTACTGCTGTCAGTAAGATGAAGCAAAGATAAGAGACAACGCAAATAACGTGCTCTAGATTTCTTCTACTTTTAACAGGAACTAACCTCTAATCCTGTGTGATCTGATTAATTTGATAATGTCTCTAAAACATTTCTACTGCACGTTAGATTTTGACTTTATATGCTTCAAGTGTGATCTCTAGTTACTCCCAGTATTCTGGCATCAGCTGTGCCTGTGGGAGATTTGGCCGGGCTCTCAAGGTTCCTTGAGGCGAGCCTGAGTGTGACTCTGTGTCCTCAGTTGCTGAAAAAGCTGATCTTGTGTCACTAAAATGAATGGGTGGCTTCTGGAGAAGTTCTCCATTCTCTGGAGAACTGCTGATTTTTTTTATTATTATTTTTTTTAACTCCTTCCCTGAAGATATCTTCCTCCCAGGCGTGCTGTTAGTGAGCTCTGGTTGGAGGATTATAAAATGTAGTTGAAAGATTGTAAGTGCTGTGTATCTCGGGGCCAGCGTTAGCAAGAACCTCACCAATTGACATAGTAAAAATCTAAGTCCCTGAAAGACAATTCCCATCAAATAGAAGTGATGCTCTTGGCAAAATGTCCAAAAAAACCCCAAAAGATAAACAAGAGGTGTATAGCCTTAAGTGCTGACCTCATTAGTGCATTTTTTTTCTTTGCTTGAGATTAATTGCAAGATCACTTTTAAAAACTTAATTCACTTAAACCAAGTGAATGGAACCTGTTTCTGGCATGTCTGGAATATATGACTGTGTTCTGGCAGGAGCTTCTTAACCTGGATAGCTGTTCATTGCACTTGGAGGTTAAGGTATTGATTTAATTGATGAAGTTTCAACAACTGATTTTGGAAAGCTTAAACGTATACCTCTTATTCTGTGCATAACTGCCGCAGCTGCTGGAAGCAGCTTTGCCTGAGTCGCCATGTCTTTCCCAAAAAGAAAGTTGTTAGCAGAATCCTCAGAGAGGAAAATGCTACAAAATTTCTTTGGTTTAAAATACAGTTGTCTAAACAGACATATTTGTAAGCTTTTGGGTAAGAGAGGAGTTCTGTCATGATAATGGGTTTATTTCTTGCTGATTTGGGGCAGACTGGGTTTAATTTTCCTTGATAGTGAAATAAACTGCATTTTTAAGCAAGCCCAAAGTATCAGTCCTAGCATAAAGAACTTCTGAATTTGTTACACAAATAATATTTATAGTGCTTTGGTTGGATTTGTTTGCATTTGCAGGTTGAATTTGAGTGCATTAATGAAAAGAAAAGACAGAAGAAGAAAAACTATAAAAACTCTGGCATTGTGAGCGTTAAACACTGTGAGGTCAGTAATATATTCTAATTTTTACCTCTTTGTTTTTAAGTGTTCAGGCGTACCAGCTGTCATCTAGTATTCCTTCACCCTCAATCTATAAAAAACTTTAAAATGCCTGAAAGTTCCAGACACAGTAAATTTTTAAGGGTTCTGATTCGTATAAGGAGACAGATTGACAGCTGAATCACGTGTCTGTCCTCCCTTGTGTCCTCACTTTCTCATGAAGATGCCATCTACGCGGCAAAGGTTCTTTGCCAATTTGTAAGGCCATTCCTGAACCGCTGCATTTATCAACTTGCGGTTTTATGGCGAATTAAAATCAGGTAAATCTGTTGTAATATGTAGTGTGTTATAAATGAAAGTGCTTGCGGAGCTGCTTTGTTGTCTGCCTGTAATTTTGCAAAAGGTCTGATTCTGATGCACTGGGTGTGTGGTAGCACACACTGTAAATGTCCTCACTGCAGTGGGTGGATGGGATACCTATAGAGTAAAAGTAGTGCTTTGCATGGGTAAAGATAAATCTGGATCCTCGGAAGTTGCTGCAATAATACTTATTGGTTTTACCTCATTAAAAAAAAAAAGTTGTTAATTTCTATCTTTACTTCTGTTTATAGATCATAGTAGAATGCACATTCCTTGATTACATCATGGGTGGGTGTCAGCTGAATTTCACAGTAAGTTAAATCGTTTTATATAAAGTAGCTTTTGAGTTTTGAAACAAACTGCAGTATGTAATTGATTGCCTGTGCTCTTCATTTGATTATTGTATTTTTTTGTTGTTGTTGCTCTGTCGCATGGAGGGGGGAAGCCATTTTGCCAGAGTCCATGTAGTCTGTTAAGAACAACATACTTTCTTTACTCATAGCATGAAGTTCTGAACATCTAGTTTGTTAGGAACTAGCTGAGCTGTGTGGATGGAGACCAAGGAGAAATTTTCAGTTCTCTAATTTACTTCAAGTTTCCTTTTCATAAAGGTGCTTTTTTTTTTTTTTTCTTGCTCTGGCCCACAGATTTCAGTTTTGCCCTTGATGTTGATTTTCAAGGCCCTTTGCTAAATGAAAGCAACGTACAGAAGCCATCATACGGGTTAGGAGCCTTAAGTTATGTAACTTGCAAACCAAATGCAGCACAGATAACATTAATAGATCCTCACCCTGGTGATATGCCTCATCCCCAAAGCAGAGAAGACCCATTGAAGTCAGAGAATGGCTCTGGCTTCTGTGGTGTCTGACTAGTCATACTTCTGAAAGGTGTATATGGCAAGAAACAAGATGAAATTCATTTAACAGCTATTGAAGAGCTGCTGTGAACAGTAACTGGAAGTAAACACCTGTGAAAACCTGACAGATGGAGGTCATTTCAGCCCTTCTGAGAGACGCAGAGCTTCTGCTGGTTCCGTAGTGGCATTGTTTTAAGAGTGTTAATATTTCAAGAAACTTGAGTCTCTAAGTATTGTACCTGTTAGATTTGTAGATGTCCTGGTCACTACTGTTTACAGCTCTTTAGTGATTTTCACTTTTGCTTTGTCAGAAATAAGAAACGTAATTTAACCTCTAGCAGCAATTTGAAATAAATACTGTATTTGACAGGTGGGGATAGATTTCACAGGCTCCAACGGAGACCCTCGCTCTCCGGACTCTCTGCATTACCTCAGCCCTAATGGAGTTAACGAATACCTAACAGCCATTTGGTCTGTAGGACTGGTCGTTCAGGATTATGATACGTAAGTTTTAGATTTTTATTTAAATCATTTTTTAGATATGCGTAAATTTTTGTGGTAGTTTCTTAAAGCAGTGTTGAAGATGTCAGCTGATAACGTTGGAATTAAACATTGGAATTAAACTTCTGAGCTGAAACATAGAGCTAAAAAAGACTTCATAATCACTGCACAGTCACGTAATCACAAGCAGAAGTTTCTGTCTACAGCAGACAGGCAAGGCTTTTCATCTGTGATGTGAAGAGCAACATTAATTTAAATAAATGCTTGCATTCTTGCTGGTTTGGTGTTAAAGACTGGTACTGGTCCTAGCAACAATTACAAGGGGCAACTGCCGTTTAATTTTGTCTCTTAAGGCTTAATAAACAGCATTTTTAATGATCAAGAGCAGCACTGATTAGCTAAACTTATTGAACTATGACAGCTTTTAAAGGAAGGCGCTCACTTCATTTTCTTTAAAATTGCTTTTTTAGAGATAAGATGTTTCCAGCCTTTGGATTTGGTGCACAAATTCCTCCTTCCTTTCAGGTAATGGGATATGTAAATGCATTACAGAAGGCAACTGAAAGCACTTACTTCAGGAGGAGATTGTATATACAGTCCTGACTATGTCTTTTGTGTATTGACAGGTGTCACATGAGTTCCCATTAAATTTTAACCCTTCAAACCCATTCTGTAATGGTAAGTCTGAGAAAGTAAGAATCAGATCCATAGAATAAAATGTCGGAGGTGAAGGGATAAAAAACACTCGTGAGAGGAACCGTGAAGCACGTTGTTCTAATTAGACAGTGAGTTTAGTTGTGTAGCAGGAAACAATTTTACAGCTGTTTTCTTAGTTATTAGAAATAGCATTTGGTCTTTCTTCTGTAATGATTTGTGAAAGAAGTGGTTTGAACAGCTAGGGCACAGTACGGGTAAGCTGGGAACAGTCCTCCTCTTGTCAAGTCACTTATTCCGCTGCTGGTGTGGGGTTGTCTGGTTTGAGTAGGGTGCTCCTGCTGCCTGTTCAGCACGGCCTCTCTGGTGACATTGACTGGCAGCCTGTGCCAGTCAAAGAGAACTGTTGTAATTCAGTGACACACACTTGAGCAGACAGTTTTTGGCCCTTCTGTTCGGATAAAGCCAAGCACGTTAAGCATGTGCAGTAAGCGTTGGTCAAGCTGCAGCCCCCATTGCTCGTGAGTCATCTGCTTCTTTCATCATGGTTAGTTTTAAGTCTTTGCATTTTTACTTTATTTTAAAGTGATACGTGCAGTGTTTTAGGGAGATCAAGTGTTAATTCTAATATGAAAAAATCAATATGACCTCTTTGTGTTCTCTAGGAGTCCAAGGCATTGTTGATGCATATCGGGCTTGTCTTCCCCAAGTGAAGTTATACGGGCCAACAAATTTTTCTCCGATTATAAATCACGTGGCAAGATTTGCTGCTGCAGCTACACAACAGCAAACAGCATCTGTAAGTTCTTTGTGGGAGTATGTGTATTTTTCCTACTTTTTTCTTTCCATGCTAGTTTATAAATACTATTTTTCTCTTTTAAGCTTGTAAGTGTACTTGATTCAACAGCTGGTTGTTTACCTCCTGAATTGGTGTTTGGTACCCTTAAATCGAGATAAAAGCTAACTGATTTTTGCAGATTGTACACAACAGTTCTCTCCTAAATCAACTAAATAAACTCGTCAGAGCTGAAATACCGACTTCAAAATACACGGCACCTTTACGGTATCTTCCATTCAGAGCTCTTGCAGTGCTATACAGGTGTGTTAGTTAAATTTAAGCCTTTGCATATATGGGAGTGATTTAATGTCAGCTGAGAAAAATCAGTTGTACTTTGTTTTACATCAGATAGCTGAGAATTAAGGTAAGGAGGAAATGGAGGCTATAGCTCCTTACACCTAGGTACCAACAATGATAATTAACTGTCCGTACCATGTGCTGTGCCGTCCTCCCCATTAAAATTGTGTGCGGGAGTTGTTGACCATATTAAGAAATAAATCTGAAGCTATATATATTCTAAATAATTTATTAGAGCAAATACTGGTGTATCAGACATCGTGTAAAATCGGAACGTAAAATTAGCTATTTTTTGCATATAAAAGTACCTGTGGAAACCAATTTGGAAAAGAGCTGTGGATTTTCATATGTCAAGAGTTTATATAAGGTTTTGCCTTGGTAGTCTTGCAGTTGTAACTGTCACCACCATCTATCTGTATATAGAGATAGATAGAAGGAATTTAGCAAAAGCTCTTGTACCTTTATTTTTTTCCTGAAAGTGCAATATGCCCAGCAAGAGATTTATTTTTTTCCTGCCTGAAAGGACATGTTTAAGAAATTTTGATGCCTTGCCATTTAACGCGTATCGCAGATATTTTGGGTTGGGTTTTGGCTTTTCATTCCAGTATGTGGATAGTGTAAGAGAGAAATAAATCCGATGTGATGGGCTATCATGCTGCTGGTCATAGCCTTCTCTGACTGTGTTGGTTTGTAGACATTCTTGCTGGAGTCGGGGAATGGAGTGGTGGGGAGGAGCAATGAGAAAAAGTGATACTTGAACACAGGAGATAAGGGAAAACCAATTATTTTGGAGGCAGATAAGGGAAGATGGGAAGCGAAGTACTGAAGAGGAAGACTTCTAAGGATACTGGGAGTACCTTTGGAACTTGAATTTGTGCTGCCCAGTAAATTCATCATCCAACCAAGTGAGAGAAGACCAGAAGTTCAAATAGTAGTTTCAGATAGTTTCTGAACTTGTAGCTGCTTCTTGATACTTCAGTCCAGAGTGGAGGCTAAAATGGCAGCTTTTAAAAGCCCTGGCAGTATAGCGGAAGCAACCCCAGTGGTACTTGAATAAATTACTGAAATGCTGTCATGTGGCCTTGGTAATTAACTTCATAAAGCAGCTAGAAAACGTGCTTAAAGGAATTTGAAAACGGGCATGCTGGGTTTTTCAGCACAAAAAGATGTGTTTTAATCTATATTCAGGATTTTAGGGTACACTGAAAAGATGAAGGCCTGTTCTGTTACCCTTGGTAGCGCTCTTTTGTTCTTCTGACTTCTTAACCGACTGAAGCAAAGGGTAGCATTTCATAAAGGTATTGATAGATCAGAAAGGAAACAGAGACAAGTTTCACAGGTGTAATTTGTCCATAAACCTCAAAAAATTGCCTTCTATCACAGGACAAATACTCGGAAGATAGTTTAGTTATTGGTTTGTTTGGGGATTTTGGAGAGGAGAGGGGTGATAACACTGGGGTTTTGGGAGGTAGCTGTCTAAAGGTTACTTCTTTTAAAAGATTATGTTGTCCTTATAAATTTCTTTGGGCTGTGCAGATGAAGCCTGACCACAGCTTAGTTGTTTGACTGTAAAATTCAGTGAGTGTACTGAACGTGCTCAAAGTGACAACAGTACGTAGTCTGCACGTGCATTTCTTTACGTGTTTTCCGGTGTTTATTGGTTTGACAGCAATACTTTATCCTTCTGATCATAACGGATGGTGTGATAACAGACCTCGATCAAACTCGAACTGCCATAGTTAATGCTTCAAAATTGCCCATGTCCATTATCATTGTTGGTGTTGGAGGAGCAGACTTTGACGCTATGGAGTTTCTTGATGGTGACAATGGAGTTCTTCGGTCCTCATCAGGAGAACCAGCTGTCAGAGACATTGTCCAGTTCGTGCCATTCAGGAAGTTCCAAAATGTAAGTAATCTTAATGGTATGCTTAATAAGTATTGTAGAGGCATGCTGGGTTTGCTGGCATATCCTACGTACAGTCCTAAGCTTTTGCACTGTCTCTCAAATGAACTCTGAAGTCAGATACATCTTTATCAAATGCTAAAAACAAATAATTTAAAAGATAGAAGACTTCAGCATCTGTAGAATTTCCATTCAGTGAGCTGAGTCATGTTCAAAAAGACTCCATTTCAGCTTTAAGCACCGCATTTCTAACAAGTTGCTACAGGGAAATGACCTTTGTAAATCTCCCTCAGACTTGATTAAACAGATGGATGTGGTTTTCATTTGGGAGGAAGAACTTACTGTGGTTTTGTTCATATGGAAAAGTGTTTTTTATTGTGGATGCCCATCTGTAAATATGGATTAGTCTCACATTTTAGTGCAGTGTTAAAATTCAAGACTAAATCAGGGAGGTTGTAATCAGTAGAAATTGTGTGTGGGCACAATAGTGGTGATAGTTTTCATTTTCATTAAAGCAAATACACGAAAAAATGGGTAGTGAAAGAGTGAAGTCCTGATTTTTTTTTTTTTTTTTTTTCTGTAGAACCCAATAAAATACTCACAGGCTGCTATAGTCTGACTTTTAAATGTCATTGCTGGAAAAAGCTGATTTAAAAAAAAAAACCACCAAGATTTCCTCAGGATGGGGAAGATAAGATCAATATTTTTATTTTTTATTTCCATCCTAATATGTTCTAATTTTGTTTTGTTTCTTAATATTAACCCTGTTAATAATACTCCTTATACCTTCTTATTTTGTCTTCGTGTTTTTATTTTTGCCTTTACTTTTGATACAAGTTCTTTGTTTAATCTCAGAGCAACTAAGGCAAACTGAAAGGAGAAAGAGCAAAATCAGTACAGAATATGCTTGCTGAATAATGCACTTGTATGTAGATTAACTAGGGTCAATATTCAGTATAAAATTATATATCCAAATGCTTTCAGTTCCAGAAAAAGGGGGGCTTTGTTTTCACTTACTTAGTCTTATGGTAAAAACAGTATCACCAGAAGAGCTGCTGTGTAGCGATAGAGTTCCTGTGCGTGAGACTTGGTGCAGGTGATTAGACAAGCCCTTAACGGGTCATCTTCAGCAGATAGTGGGAGTGTGTTCACGTGGCTGAAGTTTGACGTCTGCACTTGTATTTCCTGTGACAAAAAGTGTCCACAGACGTGGCAGTGCTTTGCACACCCAGCTCCTGTTACTGCAGTGGAACGGGGCAGCCAGCTGGCTCCTGGTAACGGGAGCGAGAAGGTAAAGGTGTCGGGAAAGCTTCCATCTGTCCCGCAAGGGCACTGTGTAAACACCTCTGTAAAATGTCAGACTTTAAATTGGCCTAGAAGAGCAGGTGCTTATTACCCATCTTAGGATCTCCGTTACCAGTTTGGAAACTGAAACTTGGTGTTCTTTTTTCCCCTGAAGTCTCCAAAGGAAGCTCTGGCGCAGTGTGTCCTGGCAGAAGTCCCTCAGCAAGTGGTGAGCTACTTCAGCACCTACAAACTGCAGCCTCCCAAGAATCCTGCTGCAAAGTGAATGGGTCGAGCAAGGGGAGGAGAGACTTGGTGCTTGCTTGACTTGCTGTATCTACAGGCTTGGGTTCTCCAGATGCTTCTGTGTCCATGTATCCGCACTCCTCTGTATGGTAATGTCTCTTAGCTTTTGCCTGCAAATCACGTTGCCAAGTGTGCCTTTTGAGGGCCAAAATGACAATTGTCTTAAAATTTGATGCTGATTTGAGAGATAGGGCTTACTTGGGTGCATTTTATTTTGAAAAGTAAGAGTGGGGAAAAAAAGAGGTTGAATATGCAGAGAGAAGGGGGAGAACAGCTGGAGGTGGAACAGCTGCCTGTTTGATAAATAATGGCCAGAGGGAGTGTTTATTTGCTGTTGTGGGGATCGACACCAAGGAGTGCAGGTCCTCAGTGATGGTGAAACCAGTCTGAAATGGGAAAGAGGGAATCACCCCACCAAGCAGAGAAAAGTTTGTATGGGCTTCAACTAATCTGGAATACTTCAGGCTCCTGTGTCCATTCAGCCACCACACCACCAGTTGCCGCATGGGTTTCACAATTAGACGAGCGCCAGGAGAGAGCGTAACGGCCCTCCTTGCACGCCTGTTTCACGTTTGCCACTTCAGTGCCTTTGGCCAGTGCCCGGGGTTCAGGGCCACGTGACCATGAGCCAAACAAGTCTTTAAAGGCATAAACTCTTTCACAGCGCGCAGTCTCTTAAGGTGGGACAGGAATAACCGCGGTGAATCAAGGGGAACCTCTGACATCCCAGAAAAATACTGTTGGCCTTTGGGGCTACCACTGTAAAGTGGCTTTCAGTCTGTACTCTGCTGGAAAATAGGAGCTCCACGTTTCATTTTGGTTGGGGTTTGGTTTTGTTTTGGGTTTTTTTGGTTTTTTTTTCCCCTGTAGAAGTCATGACTGTTGATCTGTAAAGGGCTTTTTGTGAAGTGGGAATTCACTTTTGAGTTAAAAAGTTTTGTCTGATTTATAACTGCGTATTTTCAAGCGAAGACGCTTCTTGAAAGCGCTGCTTTATTTTATATGGGTTTTGTCATATTTTGAATCATGCTGCTTTTTCATGAGCTCACTAATGAAAAGTGCCTGCAAAAAACCACAATCTTCCCTCTTCCCTGCCTGTAGGAAGACAGAAGAAAGTCTCTAAGCTCTAATCCTATAATCGTACTGCATTTCTCTAGCGCAGACAGTTTCTGGTTTATTTTCTTGGCGTGAGCTTTCTCGTCACCATTTACACCAAGTGGAAATCATCTTCTGTTCGTGTAGTGGACAGATGAAGCTTTCTTACCTCCCAGGTGTGATACCGCTTTCTGAGGGTCTCCTGACCCTGCCAGGGCGCGTAACGTAAGTGTGGATGTAAAGATCTCATTTATCACTTGTAAAATGCTCAGCCTAAACATTAGTTTTGCGGTGTGACATCTGAAGTGGTTTAGAGTCAGACATCCGACCGGTCTGATGCTGGGTGGTGCAGCCCTCACACGTTAGAACAGAACGGACTAACACTAAACTCACCCTGCTCGAGCACTCAAGGTTGCACCAGGTCGTGGTACATGTGACTTTTTTTTTCCCCCTGGAGCTGCTCTGTCATTTTTTTGAGGTTTGGGTTTTTTTTTCCCCCCATATACGTATAATCCTGTCAAAAATCTGAATTCATGTTAACATTGATGGATGAAAGATACGTGTATTGAGATTGTCTTGTGCATCCTGTAAAACGTACCCAGTGTTTTGGAGACAGTTGATTAGTTACCAATCATGGATTAATACACTATTCTCAACTCTGTTTTCCTTGATGGAAGGGGTTCCTAGTAGCTTCAGTAGAGGAACGCTAAGGAAGAGATTTTGTTTCATATTAAGCTTTGGTTTTTTTTTGAAATCTACTTCATGTGTTTGTTTATATAAAATCCTACAGTCGCCTTTTCAGCACGGTGGTGCGAATGTGTTACTCCATGTATAAATTATAACGAAGTGTCAAGCCAGATAAACACAAATATTAAGATCAAGGCAGGTAATTATAATGAGCCTAAATCACACTGCTGCAAATTGATAGTGGCCGATTTTGGAGAAGTGAACTCTTTCACAGCTCCACGTGCAGAGGTAACTGGATGGTTTATTAGTGCTGTGTCTAGATTGACGGCCGTGGGGCGGTACTGCTGGTAGGAGTAGAGGATCCTACTGAAGTTCCTCTGAGCTGGCTGCCAAAAATAAGAAAGCTGCAGCCGAGGTCTGTTACCAGTTCTGTTTCAGGTTGCTGTGGAAGCGCATTTAAATGCATTAAAGTATGTTAATAGGTGTTGTTATACTAAGTGTCTGCTACGTATAAAATACATAAACCCTTTTGTCTGTGTTCTGTACATAAATTCTGAGTTTCTACAGCAGAGAGTTCGTTAGCTCTTGTGGGAAAAGTGCCTCGATGTTCCTCAAGCTTAGGGAATTAAATAGCACATCGATGACACCTGCTTCTCAGTGTGCCCCGTTCCCTGTGAAGGAAAGTGTTTCAGGCCTGACAGCAGCAAGGACCATTTTCCAGGTGTAGTTTGTAGAGCTGTACACTGACAGCCTCTTGGAAAACTTGGAAACTGAAGCAATAATCTGAATAAAGGAATGCAGCAGATGGTGAGTCAAGGGGGAAGGGAATTATTTGGTTGTGTTGCCATTTTTTTGTTTGTTTATTTTTACATGTAACAAATGCCTTATTAGCTCGAGGGTGAGAAAGCAAAATATTGTCAAAGTTTTGTAAAGCGAATTGTGCTTGTGGGTCACTTGCACCACCTTGTGATGTAAGTGATGTATAGCAGTCTTCGTAGTCGGACGCTTGTTGCCATTTAATGGTCGTAACGTACACGTATGTACAGCAGAGAAATAACCCGTAACCAGAACTTTTTTACTTTCCTATATATTTCAGTCCCGATGAAGTTAACTGATTTACAGTCCTGTGCATTAAAAATACACTTTCATTACACTGCTCTTCCGTTGTGCTTTTGTACTCGGCGTTTCCTGTGTAACGGCAAATGCTGCTTTCGCAGCTCCGGCGATTGGTGTTCCACAGGCTGAACCGCTCGGATTTATAACAAGTATTTATTTATTTATTATCAGGTGGGAGGAAAAAAACCTCCTTTTCCCTCAGCGGTTAGGAACGTGCAGTGCGTATTTCATAAAGCATCTCCTGCTGGCTTTTAGAAAGAAAATATTCTGAAATGGGATGATTTGGGCAGTGAGTGTTTCATGCTCTTTGCCACGTTAGAGTTCCCCCTCTAATTAGCATGCTAATACATGCAAATACATTTATTATCAGGTTTTTTCAAACTCTCTTTCAGAATAACATCTACGTTTTAAGTCTAGAGGCATGGAGATTTGGTTCTTTTTTGGTTGGTTTCCTTAGTATTTTTAGTTTTTCTAGGAGACAGTACATTGTCCTGCTCTGCCCTTCAATTTCTTTGTGTTCAAGTGTAGTCGATCCCGAGATGCTTTTACTGGGAAACTGGGAGATACTGGAGAACACAGCGTTGCAGCGGCGTGCGATGCCGGACCCAACCTGAGGGAGCTCTGATACTGGGAGTTGCGTCTTCTAAGCAGTAGAGTTCTGCTCCTAAATAGTAGCAGTAGAATTCTACTACTGTTCTTAGGAGTAGGACTCTTAGAAGTAGAATTCTGCTTCTAAGAGTAATTCACTTGACTTCACCAGTCAGGAATCCACAGAATTAGAGTTAGTTCCCGAAAGGATTTAATAACATTTTACGTTTAATACATCTCACAAGACCTCTCTTGTGTCATTCCTTCTGGTGAAAACCCTATCAATAGTTGAGAACTTGGATGCCTGGACCCTTTCCTGCCCCTGCACACCCCTAAAAATGGAGGAATTCTCCAACAACAGAGAAGTAGGATGTCAGAGAGAACCAGGCAGATGTAACTTCTGCGTGGCCGTGATCTTCAGCGAACACTGACATTTCTCCTCTTACTGTTTGGGGTGTCAGGAACCGGAGAGCTGTGTGTGACTTGGTAGGTTTGCAGAGAGCACCCACAGCTTTTCCTCCACGCTGAGCTGCTCAGAGCCACAGCAGCCGGCGGGACGCCGTGTTGCTCAGTGTAACGCTGCCGCTGCGGGCTCGGCCCTCGCTTCGTAACGTCTCTCACTGATGAACTTAATTCTGCCAACAGTGAAAATGTTTGAAGGCAGCTGGTGGAATTTGTGTGTGCGATCCATAGACCACCGTTACTCACAGGCAGCCTTGTTTGTGAAGCAGGGCTACAAAGGTGATGAGGGGCCTGGAGCATCTCTCCTATGAGGAGAGGCTGAGGGACTTGGGTCTTTTTAGTCTGGAGAAGAGAAGGCTGAGAGGGGATCTGATCAACACCTATAAATACTTAAAGGGAGGGTGTCAGGAGGACGGGGCTGGTCTTTTCTCAGTGGTGCCCAGTGACAGGAGAAGAGGAAATGGGCACAA
>JAOXNO010000013.1:131945025-131961634 GCA_028565335.1 Limnodromus scolopaceus
GTAGAGTAGGGTAGATGGTTGGACTCGATGATCCCAAGGGTCTCTTCCAACCTAGACGATTCTATGATTCTATGATCCTTTCACGTTGTCCATTGAACAAGCAAACAAATTATTCTTCCACCCTTTCTAGCCAACAGTAATTCTGGGTTTGATCTTTGAAGGGACACACCTGATCCTTTGGTGCATCCACAGATGTTTAAGTTCCTGCACTGTGGAGTCAGTGGGACTAACTCAGTGTTTGGGAAGACGACCAGATGCTTAACTCTTGGAGGAAGCAGGACCTTAGTGAACAAACGGGACCAGACAAGTTAAGGGCTTCTGATGGCCACTCCTGAGTGTGGCATGAACTGTGGGTCAGTTGCCAGAACAGTAATGGTACTGAGACTTCACCCTCCCCATGAAGTATGACATTCAACTCCTGTCTATAAGTATGTTGACATGCTTTCTGTCTAGAAAGACACTTGGGCTCAGCTGGTCAGAAGCAGAGCTTTCTACCTGTATTGCTATAAGGCCACGTTCGAGCCAAAATGCTAAAAGACAGGCTTCCTTGCTGGGGGACAGCGTGACAGCGCCCATCTGGAAGTCTGGAGATGGCTCAAAGCTGCGAGTGAAGGCAGAGCAAGGTCAGATCCGGCCGTAAGGAGTGGTATGGGGTGCAGTGTATTTTCTACATTCTTTGATAATTCCACTTAGGAGTTTCTGAGTAGACAAATGAAGCACATGCGAAGCGTCGTAGATTGAGATCTGCAGGCTAGCTTTGCATGTAGATACGTATTAAAAATTAAACTTGCTCCATTTTAAATATTAAAACTTCATGCTGTATCATTAGATAAGCCATATTTACATTAAGTACTTTCCCATATTACTATAATTTGATAATATAAGTAATAAACCCCACATTGTCTTGTTCTAGGTTGAAACTTGAGAGCGCTTTTGTTATTATTACAGAGGGTGCCTTAATTACTTTCATGCTATCTAATTCACTCAGGATTAATTTTATTTAAAGGACGCTGTTGACCGATATCTGAACTCTTTTTCTAAAATACATACCATAATTATTCTTTGAAAGAGAAAACAAAGCTCACCTTTTTGCAGACAAAGTCACCAGGTAAATACACAATGGATTTCAAGCGTAGCAGCATGTCATAGATCATCTGGGTGTCACACCCCTGTTAAAACAGAATTGGTCGCTCTATTAATTCAGTTCCTATTAATCACCAGTGGTTATCAGTGCTTACACTGGGCAGCAAGACCCAATAAATGATCCAGGGATTCGTAAGTGGAATACAAACCCAAAACATCATAAAGATCAGTTTTTAGAGCAGAGGAAAGACTGACAAATTGCCATTTCAGATACTTATAAAGTTCCCTTTGGTTGAACATCTCTTTGCTTTTTAAGGAGTAAGCTTCTGTACATCTAAAATTGCTGTGGAAGCTCCGTTGGTGCTGTGTCAGTGCTGTGTTCGCCGCTTTATGGGTAAAAGCAAATTAGTGTTAAGATTAGCGTACGTCAAGGCTACTGCTAAAAATGCAGTGTCTCCTTGGTTTTGTTGTCTTAAGTGCCACAGTTAAACCGCGTCTTGGGAAAATTGTCGTGATATCAAAGAGAAAGCTCCTTTGCACAAAACGTTAGTAAGAAGGAGCGTTCACTGCTTCAGAGTTCCGCTGACGGAACACGAGCAGGAGTGATCTCCCGGCAGCGGTCGGCAGGACACAGCAAGACGAGGCGGACCCTATGAAAGAACCCATTCTTCTCTGTCTGACTCTTGAGATTAGTTCTGTTCTGAAATCACTTACAGTCTGACAAACATCAGCTTTAATATATCGATACGCAAGGTCTGTGTTTTAATCTCATTTTCCCTTTTTTTTGTGTTAATCTCTGCTTCGACACAAAAAATTCAAAGGCAGGCACTTGGCTTCGTCCTGACACGTCTCCGTTGCCTGAAATATTTCTTGCACTTATTTTGCCTTGCGTAGTAACAAGCACGTTCCTAAGTGTGCACAGTGCAAAGGTTTCTGTCCCAGGAATACCACACGTTTCTGCATTCTCCTGTGAAACTACTTGCTTTGAATAAGTCCACTTTGTTGACGATGGCAAAGTTCACGTCAATCGCAATGGCCAGTTGCATTTTGGTTGGCATCTGCTCCAGTAATTCTGATTCGTCTGTAGAAGGAAAAAAATAAAAAAAGGGCACAAAATCTGTTAGAAAATACAAAGGAAGAGTGAAAGAACGTCCATAAAAATGAACACTCTACAGAAAAATAACTTAATGCAGCTATTCTAGGATCTATGGTTTCAAAGGAGGAAGCTGCCAATATACCTTTGTCTTTTAAGTTACATATCCTCTCTAAAGTTGTAACTAGAATATGATATAAATTAATAGAATTTATGAAGTAGTGAGCATCATATTGCTTTTTCTTCTCTAAATGAAAGAGTTTTTTCTTTTCTGAAGTGAATACCCTCCTCTCACTTCTCACATGCAATTCAGACAAGGAGAAATGTGAATTTCACCCTGTGTCTGTATCTGCAGAACCACTCTCGCTTGGGGTTGCCGCGTCCCTGGAATTGGGAAGCCTTACCCAGCATTCCCTGAGAGTCCCATGTGTATTCGTACCAGGTCCGAACACGATTTTGGACAACTCTTGGAATAGAGTAAGTGTTCATATAGGAGACAGTGTTGTCCATACAGGAACGGTAGTAGTTCTGTCCTGCTGTAGCTGCTCCGATGACATCTCTCATCTGCAAACATCAGGGGTTGTCACTACACGTTTCAAGCAAAACCGGCCTCGATTTGAGTATCTTGTCAGCAACATACGACAAGAATAAAACACTTGTTTGCAAAATCACTGATTAATTATACATTCAGCTGCGTGTTTTGAATAGGTGCTTCATCCGCCTTTTCAGAAGCATTACAGATTTAATCTAGTTGTGTTGGAAAGTCTGTATTTATGATTTTTAAAGGAATAATTGGTGGGTTTCAGCTTATTCTGCTGTCTCCTATTTCTGGACGTGGATGAAAAATACAGATAGTGCTTTTCTTACAAATCCATAATAGAGCTGCTCTGCATTTGGTGTGCAGTGCGAGTCAGAAATGGAGCAAACTGGGCTAAATGTCTCTAATAACACCAGCTGGCACCACCGGAATGGAGATCCTGCCACTGTGGAAAGAGTTAAGAGAATCTAGATCTGAACTAAAAACGCACTTTGAGCCGAAAGGTGACCTTGGAAGATTTTAGTGCAGGAACACCATTTAACATTCCAACACAAATGTAATTTTGGTTTCAGAAAGTAGATGAGTTAATGTTCATAGATATTCCTTCTTCAAAAGCATAACCACCTAGGCATGTTCTTAGTAGAATGGTTGCCTATTGCAGTGGCCAAGGACTGATGTGCCAGCGGGATGAATTCTGCTTTATATCATAGAGGTGCAACTGGTTGCAGCAGGAATAGCAATTTTTATTCAAGTGTGCTAAAGCAGGAATAACTCAGTAATTTTAAGGGCTCTTTGTCAACAGGAATTACAACAAACTGCAGTGAAGCTGTTTGTGTGTTAAGGTTGAAGGTCTGAGTCTGCAAATGACTATTCTGGTTACAAAAACTGATCTGCAGAATCTACTTCAGGAATGGTGCTTTCATTGACAGTTCTCTCAATTTAGGAAAAAAATATAAATACGCAAACTCTGAAGTTTAATCCAATATACTAGACTTCAGTAGTTTTCCACACAAAATATTTTACACAAAATGCTTTGTTTTACTTTTGGTAATTTTGGTTTGTGGATGAATTTAAAATCCTATGGGCAGGAGTCTGTTTCGTGATGGTTATCTCTTCTTGCATTTCTAAACAGCAAGAGACATATGCAGTTTTTCACGGTTTGATTGAACTTTTCGAGTCCTGTATCCAAAATAAAAATTAAATTTCAGGTTTCAGCTTTATTTTTTCATAATAATTCTTCAAATTACAAATTTGTACAAATCAAAGCCTGGAACGATTTCTAGAGGAATCCGATAAGACACAGTCTCACGTAGGAACCACGGCATTTGTTTTTCTGTAGGCAAGGTGTTTAAAAACCTATGGATCTAAAGCCCAAGTTTAATAGTTACAAGCCAGAAATATTTTAGTTATCTTCATTTGGAAATAAAACTGATTTGCTGTGCTATGGGCTTTTTTTTTTTCCCTCCTGCCAAAGGAGAACAAAGAGAAATAGAAACCAGTTAATTTTCAGGTTACCAAATATATTGTAATTTATGGAAGAGAGCAGAATTCTAGTTTGAAAAATATAATGGGATTTCCATTAACACCATTCTATTGGCAGTAGTATCGAGCGTGACATTCAATATGTTTTACATATTAATATCATACCTACAATTGCAATTTTTATAGAAGTTTAACGGTATAATGTGAATGTCAGGAACTGTCTCCTTGGCTATGAGGAAGAAAAAAGGAATTATCCATAGTTTCAAGAATCATCCGTGTCCTGCAGAGTCTTGGCTTTAAATCGGTTTGTGTGCAAAAGGGCTACAAAACTGGGAACTGATTAAACGTGTGTATTTGTTAGAATAATAATTATGGATGACAGTTAAATAGAGGGACATTCAGATGGAAGCTAAACTTTTTCCCAGAAGTAAACTCCATTAAATTGAATATATTAGCACTACATTACAGTAATTTGAACGGATCTGGTTATCGATTTTTTGATGTACCTGACCGATTAAGCTGGAGAAGACGAAGACACCCAGGAAAAAATTCAGCAGTTGAAAAACTATCTCAAACAGAGTTTGTGGCTCTGGAAGGCCGCCAATGGTGATTAACGTACGCACCGCCCAGTAGTAACACCTCAGATACCTGTGGATACAGACAACACCTTTGTTATTGATTGTAGGTACTTGTGTGGTTGAAGTGAAGCCTATACCTACTGGAGTTGGGTCTTTCAGTGATGCTTTTCGGTCCAAAGGAAAGACCTCAGCACTTTTTATAAAGGGTTATGATTTTACAAACGACACGGTTAATGTAAATCGCAGTGAGCTGAATGTTCTCACTGACGGCAAAATGAGAATATATGGGAAATGCAACAGTTCCTTAGTGTTCTCCAGTAACTCTATGCAGCATTACAGAAGACTTCAGTAATGAATTGCCAAGGTGGACATTACAGCGTTAGAATGCTACCAGTGAAGATGCTATGGTGTTAAAAGCAGTATAAATGTGTTAGGGACTCCCCAGAGTTTATCTGTAGCATAGTGGGTGCACACATGTCTGAAGGTCTCTTCCATGGCTTAACTTGATGACACAAGTGTGAAGCCTTATGATGGACACAACAAATGCAATGTCATCTTTCTCATGTCCACTTATTTTCCTACCCCTTCACTCACACAGGTCTTCCTCCCTTTCTGCTTCTGAGCACCCTTCATTGGCTCTGCCTCCTGGGTTACATCAAACAGAAGATACATGTTTCCACAAGCTGTGAGTTAATCCAGCATCTCCAAACCACTTCATTTATTGAGCATTGAAAGGTTGACTCCTGCATTAACTTCCCCTAGTGGCTGGTCTCCACCACCCCTTCTGTCACCTTCACAAAACACTTTCATGCCTTCTTCACTGCCTTCTTCATGCTTGGGAAGAGCTGCCCATCAATGGCTACAAAACCACCTTGTTAATACTCTTCAAGACTTTTCTCAGAACTCTCTTGATCTAGAAGTCAAATACAGCAGTTAGTAATGATGAGCCACTAAGACTCTTCAACGTGTGGCTTATATTGAGTCCTTTCCTGTATCCATCTGCTGTCTCTCACTTCTCATACCTGAGTTGTGAGCTCTTTGGCCAAAGACCTCTTGTTCTTTCTGTGGAGACCTCTTTGTACAGCAGCCTTGTGCATTCAAGTGGTGTATTTCTATTAGTATGATAACACAAATTTATGAAAACAACAATGGACCTGGACAAAATGATTTTTTTTTAAATTTTTTAAGGATAGTCATGCTACCTCTTTTTTATATATGTAAAGTGCCTTGGCATCTCTAAGCTTCCGTTTTAAATTTTGTTCTAGAACATGGCACCCCTAGTAATGCAGCATCCCCCATACAGTGCAGCGGGGATTAATTAGTTCAAATCATTGCCATGAATGTGCTATCATTTCCTTCTTTTCTGAGCTAAAGAGTATTTGGTGTAGGAATATTTTTAAAGGCCCCTCCGCCTTAGAATCTGGCTTCCTAAGTCTCTGTATAATCAGACTTCAGCATCGCTAATGATGACGAGTGGAAGTTTGCTTTAATTGTACAATAAGATCTTCTATTATTTCATCTCTGACTATTGCTTCTGAAGCAATGCAGATTCCTTCCATTTGCCAAATTTTATTGAGTTTGAAATAAAAAAACCAAAACCAGAAGAACTACTTTTGGAGATGTTTGTTTTGAACTAGACAGTCTTGCATGCATCTTCTCATGCCTACCCTGAACCTGAGGCCACCTGATCTTCTTGCAGCCTTCAGGTGTATTTTTTAATTTGGTTGCCTCCACTTTTAACCTCTTCTCTTATTGACATGAACTCCACTCCTGTTAATAAGTGGTCCATGTAACGATACAATTGGAGGGGCAGTTTTGTGTAAATATGAGAAAATAAACTCACAATAACAACCAATTCCAATGAGGTTTTTTAAAATCACTGAAAAGTGCTTCCAAGTCTTTCACCTAAAATGTCAGGCTTTACCAAGCAATTGATTTTTGCTTTTCATTACAAAGTCACTTTTTTCCTCGGTTGCAGATTAATGAAGTGCAGTAACAATGATCACTTTATCGTAGTTTTCTAATTTTAGATTTTAACAGCCAGAAGTGGCTGTTTTCGTTCAGTGCCCTTAAGTCAAAAGATTCGTTGTGTATCTGCCATCATATATTTTTTCCTTGTTAGGGGTGCAAAATGAACAGCTGGATTACACCACTATAATATTTTCACTCAGGTTCAAAAAAAAATCATCACCTATGCAGGCTTCCAGCAAAGTATGTGTAAGTAAGTGGCAGCTTTCTCTTAGACTTCTGTAGCGTAAGTCAATAGTAAGGAAAAGCCTCAGATCCGTCTTGGAAGAATTGAGGATTTAAGCATAAAATAATGTCCCCGGTCTGTCTGAGGGGAATTACCATATGAAGTGTATTAATACCATATTCATTTGCCATCACTGAGAATTCCATAGTGCTTGAAACATGCGTAATTTATGAATATAAGAGTAAAGAAATTAACAGAACTTCTGCGCTAGTTACTATAGGAAATGAACGTAATTAACCAGCTCCCTCACCCCCAATGGCCTTGGATGCCAAACTTGCCAAGTCCACCATGACAGACAATATAATCTTCATTCTGGGAATGTCTACAAAGAAGGAAAGCAGCTCCTCAAAGGAATTTAGGGGTCACATTCTTCTTTGCTGTGTTGTGTATCCAAAACGTGAGAGGTTGTTTTCAGACCTGCCCACCCCTTTCTGAAGACGTAGTTAATCCGTTAAACTCTTCTGCAATTTTACTTCAAAAGAAACTTTCTACTGGCAAAGTGACATGATACTGACTATCTCTTAAGCACAGGTGTTGTATTTTCTCCATTTACTCACTGTATTGTTTTTCTTTTAATCGGAAATAAAAGTTACACAGTTGAAATGTGAAGCAGCTTTTTTTTTTGTTTTTTGTTTTTTTTTTGTTTTGCCTAAGAAGGGGAGAAATGAGGTTGTAAATTTTGCTTAAGGAAAGCCAGAAAAAACCCCAGACTTCTATTTCAACAGTGTTAGCAGCTCTGCTTCCCACTAGCTAGTGTCTGGAAACCATCGTTGCTCACCACATGGCTTACTACCCTGCTATAAAAATACTGTTGAAGCAAACACCACCAGACAAGAAAGGGATTTTCCCTCTCTGCAACACTGAGAGGGTGTTTATCCTTCAGGCAATTAAACTACTAAAATTTCCCTAAAATAAGTCCTGGATAGGAAAACATTCAGCAACACTGTAAATAGGATACTTTGTAATATTATACCAATAGAAATATCTTCTCCGTAAAAATCCATTTCAGAATGGATTAATGGAATAAAGTTCTGACGTGGTTTTGGTTAACGCAGGTAAATCAAATTTTTGTGCGTGTGGCTATCGGATTTTAAGGTGATAGTCACAAATTCATTTCAGCCCAGGGAAGCGTTATTTCAGGGGTGTGACACTGGACTCCTCTCAGATGACAGCCGGTTTAAGCGGAGTAAAGAGCTGGCCTTTATAAAGTGGTCCTCTAACGACCTCCTTCTCGGTGTGCCTGACCCATGGCGAGTGCCATGTAGGGCTGATACCCACCAGACACCATTTAAGATAGGCCAGTCTGGGCAACGCGTACCAAAGAAGTAGAGCTGTTCTCCACACATAACAGTGACCATTTTCTGGGACTTCCAGATACCCACTAAGTCTGTGCCCAGAGCAGGACGGCAGCGAGCTACAGAGAAACATAAGCAGGAGGCAAATATATGTCTCGATTAATAAATACGCGGGAGGATTTTGCAGACTACTTGTGTATCATGGGTAAACAGGAGAAGAAATATACCATGAGCAAAGTGGAATGGTTTGGTTTGCGTAAATTTCTTGCTGACCAGGGGAGGGGAGGAAGGGATTTGCGTGAGAATTTCATCTCCCTAGTTTTAGGACAGCGATGGAAGAGACAGTTCCCACAGGACAACTCGTGACATTATCATCATCCATCATGATGGATCACATCATCATCATTATCATCATAACTCATCATCCTTGCCTTGAATACTTTTCTAGAGGGTTTGTCCATTTTCCTGAGGAATTAGGGAGACCTACCTTTTACTTGGATAGTTATATCAGATTGTAAATAAACACATATAGTTCAAATTTTTCACTTAGCTATAATTAGGAAACCTTGTCACTGTCCTGCTGCCGTGGTTACATAGGCTCTACACTACTGTGTGGCATCAGGGGTACCATCTCCAAGCTCATGAGTGCAGTTGTGAAGCTGGAAACACCTTGTGTGGCTAATTTGGGTGCATGTCAGTAGGGTAAAGCTGCCCGTCTTTTGCATCTTTCAAGTCACAGGCTTTAATTGAAGGCTGCCACGCCAAAGATCTCAAATCTTTTAGACGAGCACTAACACTACAGAGCCCGGACACAAGCTGGGAAAAGAATACAGCTAGCAGAAATTTGCAAAAAGACCTACTTTGAGAATTTTTCTTGTGGCTTGAATGCTGTGTACGGCCCTTAGTTATAAATTGAAGTTCACCGTTTAGAATGCCCACTCAGAAACATATACATAACCAAACTGATAAGGGAAACTGTTGGCTGTGTATTCTTTTTAGCCCGGAAAGGAAAAAAAAAAAAATCCTAGAAGTGTTGACATTTTTAGTAACTGGTTTTGGCCATAACTAGCAACATTTTATGGACACAGCAGGGATCCTCCATAAAACATTCACGCCCCTAAATCAGTGTCAGATCATTTGCTTTGGGGCAGTGCAATCTGAGACCACTAGAATTTTGATTTATTTGCCAAACTGCTTACTTTCATTTTTTTTTTTTTTCCAATTAGCTAAGAAGTTACGTTTCTCTTCTTTCTGAATGTGCTCCCATTCTAAATGAGACCAAGGGCATATTTTGCTTTAAATATTGGCAACGCTGACTGCTATGGGAAAGGAAATTACATCTGCGCTGCTGTGCCATAATACATGTACTGCAGTTCCGGTTCCTTTTTCTGACAGATTTTTTCCTGGATTGTTCTTAATTTCTGGTTTCCAAAGAAATGAATATACCTAGAAGTACCTCGTCTCGTCTGTTTAAATTCACATCGTATCTCCAATAATTACTAACGTTCACACAGTGCCTTCCTGTCAAAAATCCCCAAATATTTGACAATCAGACAATATGTCATGCCTGATTCTCCGAAGCAATGGCTGTCCCATACAGAAGGTATTTGCTGTTAGTGGAATACCAAGCTATACTTTATAAAATACAGCTCAACATGGGACGCTCTCTGGGGTTCCATGTACATGGGACCATACAATCCACGATGAGGTAGATACAGGCAAAAGAATAAAGTCATAGATTCACCAAACAACGTCAACGTGAGGTAGATTAATGGCTTAATGAGGCTTACATGGATATATTCTAAATATGCATTTCATTTTGGCATCTTAGTTTAATGCAGACCTTGATTTATCAGTTTATCATTATTGTTTATAAAAAATTCTGCCCTAAATCCTGTGATTTCAGCGTGACATCACTTGAGAAGTGCTTCTGCCTTCTTGTAGAAAAGGTATGAAAAAATATTTAAAAACCTGGCCATTGCCTCTGGGCAAAACTACATTGTCTGTGATCAAGCTAGCAAATAATTTCTACCAATTGTTTCCCTGGTGAAATGTAAAATATTCTTGTCTGTGAAAAACAGGAAGTCTTTCTTGCCTGTTCTCTAGGCTGTTCTGAAGAGGCATTAAAAACTTGACGATCAGTCTTCAAGCAAGCGCTCTACTTCCAGAGTTTTCAGGTTACTCAGTCTTAGTTACCTTATTTTTTAAGTATGAGGCAAGTATTCCCAAGAATGACGTTAAGAAAAATAGCTATAATGGAAATTCGTTCTGCATTTTTCTTGTCAGATGTCTGGAAGCCTCCATCCTGCGAATAAATACCTGTGTGTAACTTCACTTACATAAGTGGTCCCACTGAGCTCCATGAGCCTGCTTGCACGTGTCTGCCTGTAGTACTCAAGCTGTATTCTAGCGGTGTGCGGAAACTTCAGCCGTGCCATTTTTTTGAGACAGAACCCCAATCATAAAAAGTCAACGCTGCTTTATACAAAGTGTGTTTTACTCTCAAAGGCTATTTTCTTACCCTTCGAGATAGTGACGTCGCACCAAACTCATGAAGTCTGATGAAATTACAAGGAAGAGGAGCAGGTCTCCAAGAGAAACATGAAAAGTTATTTAAAGGCTGATTTATGACAGCAGTAGTATATTATATGTGGTTTTTTGAAGAATGTAATTAATGAACAAATTGAGCTTCTGTGGCTTTAACTATATTATGGCCTTTGAAAGAAATGAACAGTCATACATCTGAACCTACTAGATATGTTTTTATATAACTACACAGAAAATATATTATGACTTTGCTATTTTCTCTTTCTTCCTCTCCATCATCTTAATGAACGTCCCTTCCTTGGCACCCAGCATAGTGCTCTCACGAGGAGTTTGTGGAAAAGCGTACCAGTATCCAGTCCTTCCCTCCGGAGACACTCCGCCACACGCATGACCTTCTCAAAAGATCACAGAAAGCGGGTGGAATTTTTTTCAGATCAATCACCGTGGTTTTCAGAGGCACTGAAATGTTGCATTTTAATGACACAATGCTGTGTGGCAGAAAAAAATCTGTGCCTCTTATTCCTTTGAGGGATTGTTCTGCAATCCTTCTAACAGTTCCCATGTGCATATGCAATCAGTAAGTTTAATTTATGACCCTTATTGCTTTCTAAACGTTTAATTAAGTTAGTGCTTAGCACTGACTCATAAACCTATAAAAGCTGGAAGTGGTAAACTGATTATTCACTGCACCTGCCCTCCAAATATGGGCTAGTGATGAAAGCTGCTAATCAGCAGTTACGGTGCTAAACGTTTACTAGCCAAGCACTTGTAAATAAGGGAATACCTTGCAAGAAAAGGCACGGGGACAGGATGGGGGTGCAGGAATGAGTAAAATCAACAAAAATCTCTCACAAGAGAAAAGGACTTACATGTTTCCTTTGCCATCGTACACCCATCTAGTGCTGCCCAGTCCTTCATAGTCTGAAGCCCAGTAATACACGCATGCATTAATGTGCAGCATAAACAGCAAGTATCCAGTTGTTCGAATGACCCTGTAAAAGTCAACAGATTCCTGTGAAACAACTTACATCTTTCCTTCATTTTAATATGGAGCCTATTGCCTTTTTGGACCAACAATGTTTGTATTAAGCATCCGCTACGTAGTTCCCCACCTTCGTCTCTGTGAAAAAATAGCTGGCAGTTACCTGTCTCTCACATTTGTTCAAGGTCAAATAAATATCTTTCCTACAATATTTGACACAGGGTAATTTTAAAATTATGTATAATCCGCTTCTTTACCTGGCTGTGAATATTTACAGAAATGTGAAGCTATATTAATGAGGCTAGAGGGTTAATGCATTTGCCAAGCTCAGTTCAAGATGGGTTCTAAACTTGTGAACTAAAGCCAAGAAAAGTCTGAGGTTAGAAATGAACTGCTTTACGAGAGCCGTGCTCGGAAGCCTCCAGCAGATCCGCTAAATAGTATGATTTAGCAGATAAAGCAGGAGTTATATCATTCCTAATCCCTGTTCTTATGCTTATGGCCAGTTCTTTGAAGAACACCTATGATGAACTACTTAAGCACCAAGCCGCTTTCTGTTTAATACAATAATGATCTCATCGTATATCCTCTGTTCAGTGCATGAGGATCAAAAGAAAGATCTCCTGGATTTAGCTCTCCATTCAAATATTCATACAGGCGAGGGATAAATAAGCAGGAAAAGTATAGGACTTACCCAAACACGGGGAGGCTGGTATATGAGTTTATCTGCTACAGCTAGATTTCAATGCATTTTGCAGTGCATAGTAACTGAGTGCAAGGTTTTATGAAAATTTGTTAAGTTCTAACTAAGTTAGGTCTATAAACTAAGTTAATGGGAGATAATATCATCTGTATTTCCTTGCTGGTTCTTCAGGTGCCATTGCATGCCCTCTTTTGCCTTTCCATGGACATATTATGGAAAATAATAAATTTTAAAAGTTCTCAACATCAGAAAAAAGTTTAAAAATGTAAGCAAGACAGATGAAAATCATTCTTTTTAATGGTACTAGAAATTGGAGACGATAGGGAGGCAGTGATTCAGAAACTGAAAAGCAATGTATTCATCTTGTGGAAATTCAGAGAAGTCTTCTCTTGTACCAACAAGAATTTGAACAAAAAAAAACAACCCACAACCACAACTAAAAACAAACCACAAGAGACTCCTCAATAAGTGAAAGGAGACGGCAATATCAGAATGAGCTTTGTGAAGGTCAGCATCTTCAAAATACTTTAGCAGAACTTTCAAACGTATAAGTTTTGTCTTGTTTTGCAGGTGTATGAAAATACGAAAGACATGATGTTCCAACCTCCTTTTCAAATTTAACTAGTTTCTAAATCTCATAAAATATCTCATTTGCAATGTATAAATACCAAGTCTATCATTTAAATGCAATAATCTCTGAAATAGAGTAAGATGGTAAATAACAGATTCTTATTTCTGCCACAGCAGCACACAGGAACAATACATGCCCCGAAACTAGGACAGGGAACAAAAAAATCTGTTGGCTGGAGCACCTCCCCTGTAAAGACAAGCTGATAGAGTTGGGGTTGTTCAGCCTGGAGAAGAGAATTTTAGATACTAGGAAGAAATTCTTTACTGTGAGGGTGGTGAGGCACTGGAACAGGTTGCCCAGAGAAGCTGTGGATGCCCCATCCCTGGGAGTGCTCAAAGCCAGGCTTGATGGGGCTTTGAGCAACCTGGTCTAGTGGGAGGTGTCCCTGCTCAGGGTAGGGGGGGTTGGAACTCAATGATCTTTGAGGTCCCTTCCAACTGGAACCATTTTATGGTTCTATGATTCTGTGAATTGCACAGGATAAACTTGGGCTGACGACACTGACAGTACATGACAATAATGGTGACACAGTAGATGGGTTCATTGGGTCTTAGCGGCATCACTGACTGTCGATGGGCCTATGAAACTTGCCATAGACATGTCCATGGACTACTTGAGTTGGATCCAAAATTCTTGTAGTAAATGGAGAAAGTGAGAACATAGTGCAGCGGACAACAGTTATAATCGCTATTTGAGATCTGTGCTGAATTGATTCTCATTCCAAGTTCAGTCAATGCAGTGGAGGGTCAAGTTTCTGTACATGCCAAGTTCATGGTGAGAGCATATTTGAAGAAAAATGTTGACACAGGCTTAAGCTCACGACTCTTTTTAAGTACAAATAAACAACTGCTGAGGATTTGGCAGTGCTATTAGCAACCTAAAGAAACCATTCTTTAGGTCTTCGGCTAAAGAAAATTCTGACACTTGTGATCAGTTAAATTTTGACAGCAGCCTCAGTTTGGTGAACATTTTGCCTGAAGCAGGCCAGCTGAACTGAGGTCGATTTCATATGTGAGTGAAGCTTTACATTTATTATTTTAATGATTAAAATAAAACCAGATATTTTTAAAAAAATCCTACATTGAACAGTTAAGGTTGTATCATATTCTACCCAGTGCTTCACTGACAACTCATGAAATCAAATGCAATGCATTCTATGCCAAGCTTTGCATGCTACAAGAGTTAAATAAGCACATACCTGTATATGTATGCTTTGTCCAGAATAGCTTCCAAACGATCATTAAACTCAAAGAATGTGTTATGCTGTACGGAAAACAAATTCAAATAATCCAATCACTATTCTTCACCACACATCTTTTCCTAATAGTACTGACATTAGTTCACATACACATCTTGAAAACAATGGGTTTTTCAGTAGTCTGACTTTCTTTAAACATTTAAACAAAAGGTGAACTGCAAAGCAAAGATGAAAATTGAGTTAAACACTGCTTTGGGTGTTGAATGTTCCATTAATCTGATTGTAGAAATGGCTTTGCTGTTTAGGTCAGACTGCTACAGATGAACGACTTCTGTTTCCTCAAAGATAAGTAGTTGCTTGGGCAGCTTTATCCGAGAGAATTACACGCATGAAAATCCCTTTTTACGCTTTCTGAAATTCCAGGAATTCTCAGTAAGCCATCATATGTATCAACAACCTCATACTGGATGATTAGTAACAATTGCTGCTCTGTCGAATTCCTTCTGTTAATTATTTGTAGTTTACCTTTAGTTATAGCCCTTCATATTCACATATATTTTTTTTCTTTGTATTTGTTCAGTACATATCTGTTTGCCCAATACGAGGTACTTTTAACTTTCCATCCTTTCATAGTGTTTTGGTTCTGATTTATGGAACTTTGAAGTTTTGTTGAAAACTGAAGTGAAGAGTACCCTCATTTAATTCTCAGAGTTCTTTCTCAGAGTAAAGTTGGAGAGTTCTTTCTTCGACTTTCAATGAAAGCCAATTCTTTGTCAATGTATTGCTAGTATTTAGCCATAGAATGGTAAGGGACCACGGTACCAACTGCTACGTACCATGGAATGCAGGGAGAGGGCTGTGGCCTAACCCCTTCTCAGCCCCTTCATGGCACACCACCAGATGTCTTTGGAATTGATAACAAAAGTGGGTTTATGATTGTTAAGTATGCTGGGTATAGTTTATGTTGTCCTTAAAATTCCCTCCTTTGCTTTTAAGCACCTGACATTACCAACAGACGAGGAAATCACATTGGCATTAATCAGCGATCTTTGAAAACTAAGCAGGTAATTGAGAATTTAGAATAATCTAATTTAAATAATGGAAACAAACCAGCGTTAATCACAAAACACCTTTCGAAAGCAGGAAATAATGAAGTCAGAAGAAAAATAAGAGAATAAGGGCTTCATTTGGCTAGATTATATCTTGTATTTTTTGTTGGTTTGTTTACTGATGTATCTTATGCTGAAGATATTTTCCAATTTCTAAATTTCACATTCCTACACATTATAAACAACTTTCCATTGGGTTATAAAAGCATTTTTGTGTGGCTAGCCATCCATCACTAACACAGATCTTACCTTTAGCATCCTATTTGCTCTAAAGGCTGGGTTAAATCCAAAGAAAAAGTATAAAACTTCAAACGGCAATACTGATATCACATCGAGCTGTTGAAGAGCAGAGAGGTCAATTTAAACTTCACAAGAATCATAATGCATTTACTCGCTGTCAAAAACCTACTTAGATTGAATCACCATTGAGTATAATGTCTGAACAGTCGGCATGCTAAGCCTGTAACTTCCAAAGTACTGGCAGGCAAGATTATCTCTTCGAAAACACCAGCAGCTTTGCTCTGCCCTGCTTCTAAGTCCCCCGTGCCTGAGGTTTTCGTCTGTTTCCTGGGGTTTATTAACAGTATCTCAGGCATTTGATCACTTACACATTCTGTTATTTCAATTATAGTTCTGACAAGACTACAGTGGTAGGCACGTGGCTGGTGAGTGGAGGTGGGGAGAGCCCTCCACAAGCACTTCTTAGTAGCCCCGTGGCTTTTAAAACCAGGCTGCCTAAAGCAGTCTGGGGGAACATGATGATTTAGACTCCTGGCTTGCAACCAGAAGTCACGTGTTCCAAACAACAGATTCATGGTAGGATGGGAAGTTCAGACGTCTTTTTTTTAAATAGATATTGTCTTTTGCTATATTTGCGTGCTTCTCTTTCCCATATCGCTAAGATTTTCAACATGCCCCTGTGGCACATCACCATGTCATTACTTTTCTTATCTGCCTACTTTATTCTTTCCAAGAATTCTGTGGAGAGAAGGAAAGCTGTGGCAAACTTTATTTTCAAGTATTTTCAAGTATTTTCAGTATTTTCAAGACCCGCCTGGATGCAGTCCTGAGTAACATGCTCTAGCTCTGGGCAATCCTGCTTCGGCAGGGGAGTTG
>JAOXNO010000013.1:131961805-131972191 GCA_028565335.1 Limnodromus scolopaceus
CTTCGGCAGGGGAGTTGGACTAGATGATCTCTATGGTCCCTTCCAACTCTAAAAAATTCAGTGAAATTCAGTGAAACTCAGCTTTGCCTTTTTTAAAGATCCTGTGATGCCTTGCTCTGGTACTGATATCCTTTGGGAACAAAAGAGGGATGTGGAACTCTCGGCTTCATCTCACTGTAACCAGAAATGCCTTTGCCCAGGGAGACATAACTTGTGTTGGCAGGAACTAGTCTGCAGCACTGACCTTTTATTCCATGAAAGTAAGAGGCAGTTAATACCCAAACTCTGTGAAAACCAAACCAAAAGTCTGATCGAGGACAAACAGCCTTTTATGGCTTCTCTCCCTCTCTCAGACACACGTCTGAGAGAAGGCAAAATTTAGTCAGAAGTGCTTTAATATCAGTAACTGTTAATTAGTACTTAAATCGTATGTCAAATTCCCAGATTGTATCTCTGTCTTGCATGCGGTGAGACCACTCAACTCTCAGTTTCAGTCAACTCTCATTAGTTTCTGCAGAAATCAAGAGCACTAAGCATACTTTAAGTGTGAACTTAAAATAAAACTATACATATCCACTTAGTTCTCTTGCTGTAAATTTGACTCTGTCCTACTCACTTGCCTGCACAGTGTATATCCTGCACTTTTGGCTAGCTTAACCTCAAGTATATAAGTAGTAACACCACAAGCACTGAGACACATTTAACTCTGAAACGAGGCAGGTGCAAAAGGATTTCCAGGAGAGGAGGGGGCAATAGCTGAGATTTCAGAGATGTGAGCTCAGTGTCACAAAGCTGGATGGGTATCAGGTATTCAATAGACTACCTATCCTCTGTTGGCAAAAACAATATTTAGGAACAAAATTAAAATTTTTCCTAAATCAAATGCATCTTTGTTTTTACAAAGTGCAATAAGCATCAAAAATCTTAGTTTGAATTTTTTGTTTACTTGTGTGAGTCATGACCTGTTTAATACCACACACGAGAGTTAACCAAACAGAGTTATCGTATGACTTCAAAAGTTTTTCTTTTGTTTAATGAATCTCTGGCAAACTGTGCTATTGTCTTTCAGTGTGTGCGGGGATCACCTTGCACAAATCCATCAAACCAGAGAATTTAATGAATTCTGTTTTATGTATTTATTACTATTCAGAATTAATATTTACAACTGCATTTATGATTATTCTGTTCTTCAATTAAACACTCTATACGAAGATGGCAATTTTCAGCTGGTGAGCACTGACATGCCATCAAGCTAGTGCTTTCTGGCGATGTTCTTAAACCAACAGTGATTTTCAGTGAACGAAAAAAATCCTGCGAAATCCTACAGCCTTACGTGAATATGTAAACTTACATATTCACATCAGTGACACAGGGTCTGCTCACCCGAAACTTCGTAGTGCTGTGGTAGAATTTCTTCATTTCCGCTCTGTCTGACTAAAGTGATAACAAAAAGAGAAAAAGGCATAGTCAAAAACAGAATGCCAAGAATGACCCTCTACTACTCGACAATAACAATAATAATTCTCTTCTGATAGTAGGGATGATGACAGTAAATAATGGTCTAAAAGTATGAATGGAGAAATATCTGTAGGAAGTAGCACTTTTATTAGACCAGTTTACATTTGATCTGATTTTATTAGACCTACTTGAAAAAATCCGGTTTGTGGTTTGCCTGATTTTTTCCAAGTCTTGCTGTTCATCTGGCAAAGTGTGTTACATTTTTCCTACAGATCTTCCCTCTCAAGACATCTCTTCCAGTTGGTGCTTGACCCAAACCCCTTCAATTTCAGGGCCAAAAATTCCATTTGACTTCAGCGGTTCCAAGAAAAATGCAAAGAATGTTTCTGATGGTGGTGTACAAATTTAGCTCTTTGAAAGCTAGCATTAACATGCTAGCATTATTAGCATTATAATAATCAACATTGCATTCATTAGTAATGATTAGCTATTTATTTTTAAATTGCTCTCCATGGGAACTGATGCTAATACCTTAATAAGAAAGGGTAATCACAAGTATCGAAAGAAATGTATCTATTATTATACTTTCTGTATTTATAACAGGGACACTTTAAAAATAGCTTTAAAATCTTAAGGATATTTCCATGCCATCTTTTAACCCTTATCATTTTAAGCATTAAACTAAATGCAGGAGATCAGGCAGTAGATGATCTCTTCACGCACTAAAATCTATGAATTGTACAAACAGCTTCAAGGGAAGTACATGGTAAGCTTCCTACACTGGAGTTTTAACCTTGTTCATAAAACTTGAGTTTTGTAGGATTTAGGCAACTTTGCCAGTTACTGAATGTCTAGGCATGGAAAAATACATTACACCGCACTGCATTAAATATCCATCCAAACTATATTTGCACAGTTTTATCTGAGATTCCTTTGTAAAGGTATCAGTAATATCTCGTATGCACAACGTGTAAAATCTTATGTAAAAGCACTGAACTAAAGCTAGTTCCAAATTAAATTTGAGGATATATAATTTTGGATTTTCTGTCTATTGGGCACAGTAATGTCACTGAACTAACCCAAACTTTTTTTTTTCCACATGAGATTTTCTTCCACATGAAGTCAAAGAATCAAAAGTAGAGAAGATTTTAAAGAAAAATTAATGTTGCAGATGTCCTTTTGATATATGAAGGACAAGCTCTACCTTTTTTCAGATACTCGCTTAGAGTTTTATTTTCCACTGTTCTATAAAAAGATAACACAAAAATAGTAGCAAGAAACAAAATTGAATGTACATATAACATTCAAAATGTTACAAAACAAAAACAAAATATCTCAAAACAAAATATCAAAAATATACAAAACAAAATATCTCAAATAAATTATTTTCAAATTCCTGAAATTAAAGGAATTATTTTGAAATTCCTGAAATTAAAGGAATTTGTTCTGATTTTGGCAAAAAAAACCCCACAATCTCACAGCCTGTAACAAAACACACATATCCTGTCTTCAGTGTCACAGAATATGCACTGTCTTCAACTATGATTCTTGCACAAGGTGAATTAAAAGCTGAAAGTTTCCCACAAACGTGCAAACACATGCATACACGTATGAGGCCATAGATTCCAGTGAAGCGGCCTGTGATGGCATGACTGGATAGACAGATGGAGGGAGAGCAGTGGATGATGTCTACCTTGACTTCAGCAAGGCTTTCGACACTGTCTCCCACAGCATCCTCACAGCTAAGCTTAGGAAGTGTGGGTTAGATGAATGGACAGCGGGGTGGATTGAGAACTGGCTGAAAGACAGAGCTCAGAGGGTCGTGATTAGGGGCACAGAATCTAGTTGGAGGTCCATTACAAGTGGTGTTCCCCAGGGGTCAGTACTGGGTCCAGCCCTCTTCAATATATTCATCCATAACCTGGATGAGGGGACAGAGTGTGAGGGGACCCTCAGCAAGTTTGCTGATGACACAAAGCTGGGAGAGGGGGCTGACACACCAGAAGGCTGTGCCGCCAATACAGAAAGACCTGGACAGGCTGGAGAGCTGGGCAGAGAGGAACCTGATGAAATTCAACAAGGGCAAGTGTAGGGTGCTGTACCTGGGGAAGAATAACCCCATGCACCAGTACAGGTTGAGGGCTGACCTGTTGGAAAACAACTCTGTGGAAAAAGACCTGGGAGTCCTGGCGGACAACAGGATGATCATGAGCCACCACTGTGCCCACGAAGGCCAATGGCATCAAGAAAAGCGTGGCAAGCAGGTCGAGGAATGTTATCCTCTTCCTCTACTCTGTGTTGGTGAGGCCCCTCTGGAATATTGTGTCCAGTTCTGGCTTCCCCGGTTCAAGGACAGGGAACTGATGGAGAGGGCACAGGAGAGGACCACAAAGATGATTAGGGGCCTGGAGCATCTTTCTTTTACGAGGAAAGGTCGAGGGACTTGGGTCTTTTCAGTCTGGAGAAGATTGAGGGGGGATCTGATCAATGCTTATAAATACTTAAGGGGAGGGTGTCAAGAGGATGGGGCTGGTCTTTTTTCAGTGGTGCCCAGGGATAGGAAAAGAGATAATGGGCACAAACTCGAACACAGGAAGTTCCATCTAAACATAAGAAAGAACTTTACTTTGAGGGTGGCAGAGCCCTGGAAGAGGCTGCCAAGAGAAGTGGTGGAGTCTTCATCTCTGGAGACATTCAAAACCTGCCTGGACACGTTCCTGTGCAACCTGCTCTAGGTGGACCTGTTCTGGCAGGGGGGTTGGACTAGATGATCTCCAGAGGTCCCTTCCAACCCCGTATCATTCTGTGATTCTGTGATTCTGTGATTTACTCTTGATAAGAAAGAGCTTTATGCTCGTTCTGACTGCTCTCACGTGTTACTTTCAAAACTGGTTTTGATCTTTTTTAAGAATGCAGACAATGAATATGTTTTGTTCTTCCAAATTAGGATAATGGAGGGTCAGTGAAGAAGAACATAGGTATCCTTTGATTAATAAAAAAGTTTCATAGATTCAACACAGCAGGAAATAATGTGTCAGATTAGACGGAATTTCTAGAATGTACTTTAACACACAACTACTACCCATGGGAATCCCACTTACAATACTTACTATTATATCTCCACCTCTTAAAAACTGCACTCGGGGCTGGAAAATCAGTAAGTCACACAGGTAGCAGATATCGCAAACGACGTCTATGGCAAACCAATATATGGTATTACTTGGGGTTTGATACGGAAACACAAAACGAAGGGGAATAAACCAGCAATTCCAATTATAGGCGATTGTCACAAGCATGAGCCATGCTACATAACGGCGATCTGAAAGAAAAAGCATTGAATTTACAGCCATGAACTTAGAATCTTTTCTCATTCTTTTAGATTCATTTCTTCTACTGCAGTCTCTGGGAATGTTTCTGCTCAGAGCAAACTACCATTTGTCCTTTTTCGATGGCACAGGCTGCTAAAGTGATATAGCTTGGAACTAGGAGTCACAGCAAGAATTTGCAAAAGGGAAAAAAAATGAGTTTATGAGAGCATATAGAATTTAATGCTTGATATATTTTGCATGTGCCCTGGTGTATGTTTTAACTGACAAAAGAATTATTTGGCCCTAATCAATGGAACAAGTTCTAGATCAAGAATCAGAAGACTTCCTTTTTAATTGTGGCCGGTTTGCATATCATCTTTGTGTATACCATCTTTCCAACTGTTATCACTTTTCCTGTCTTTTCCCTGTTTGGAATAAATGTTCTTCAGGGCAGGATCTATGTGTCCCTCTGAGTTGCAAGCTGGAATGTGGATCTTATGGTGACTCACGGGTACTATGTAATAGCAGGTCACTTCAATATGCTTTCACCCCATTCTACTGCATAGCTTTTAATTTACCTGTGTATGAGTCTATGCTGTCTGGTAGCTGCAGATACTCCATGTATTTTTTCAGTGGAGGTTTTTTGAATTTGCAGCACAGCATGTCGCAGTAATGATCCTCCTCTGGCTTTGCTTCTGCATCCTCTTTCTTTTCTTCTTTTTTTTCTTCTTTTGGTGGGGGTGGAGGTGGCTTCTTTGATGGTGCTAGCCACAGAATGGCACAAAGGGCGACATCTTAATAATGGCTCACTTAATACACCCTGTTTTAACATGTAGAAGAGCCTCATCATGTTAAAAACTCCTCTAAAAACAACTGGCAGTGACTAAAGCTACAGTTCTTTATAATACCATGTTAGAAAACAGATGGAAGAATAAAATCATGAGTGATATATTCATGCACATTTTCTATCAAGAACAGTGCACTTCATGTCACAGAGTACAATATATATATATATTACTGTGTTTCCTTGGATAGTGCCCACAAGTAATGCCATAAAATACTGACAAGAAATAAGGTAATTCATAATTCAGCATTCATTAATGCCACTGGGTATGTGTTTTTACATGACTGTTGCAAATAATGCATGTGGTTAGGATAGAAATAAGAAGAGATGTCTGTTCCATGGGCTGATCTCTTCCCTCTCCTGAGAACTGATATGCAGGATGCAGCAGGTGAAACTAAGGGGAAGACAAAAGTCTTGGGGCCAGATAATTTTCTCCATTAACTTATTCCATTAATTCTGGTGGCTTTACCTCTGAGTAGGATACTCAGTCCCAGCAGTAAACTGGCAAACTGGATCTATAGTGATTTAGGAAATAAATGATTGCAAGTTCTACAAAGAGAACAAAAGAGGTAAGTGAGCAAAGAAATATTTTTTTTTTTAAAAGTAATTCCTTTATCAGCTGGTACAGTTATAATACTTCACTATTTTTTCCAGCTTATTAAAAGCCAGGTAAGAAATAAAGAGCTTCTAAAGTATGTCAGAATATAAAATCACCACACTCAATTCTTTGTGAAAAGGAAAAAAACAAGTCAAACTTTCCTCTAAAGAGGAAATATTATATTTGTTTTATGTTTCATGTTTTGTCAAAGTAAATGTTTAATTAATTTCAGATGCATTTGCTCTATTTGAAGCACGTACTTAGAATCCTCAGCGTGTGTGGAAGATTGCTGCCATGGCGAAAATTTTATTTACTTTTATACAGTAAATCTAATCTCAGAGTGACTAATATCTACTCACAAGATATATATGTTTCTTCATATGTTTCAGATTCATCTGCATGAATAAACATATCTGGGAGCTATTTAAAGTACATAAAACTACTTGACAGGGATGTTTCTAGACATTGCCCAAGACTTTTTCCCCAAATTCTTTAGTGATGTGGTTCAAAAGGAGCTCGTACCTAAGGACCTGGTTTATTGTAGACTAATAAGGATAAATTGACTTCATTGGGCACAAACTGATCCATTTCAGTGGGTAAACATGCTATAGTTACTTGAAAATTTTATCACAGTATATTCTCTTCCCATAAAATAATTTTCATCTTTAAAGTCAGCGAATGGACAGCTATTTTTGGAGTCACTTACAAGCTGTAGGACTGCCTTCAGGGGAGGACAGCACAGGGTCTTTCAGCTTTTCCTTATAGACTGTCGCCCTTTCACGCATTTTTCTGACAATCTCTTGAAGTTGGGCATCAGCATACTCATTTGTTTGGAAACCTGAAGGTGTTGGTTTCTGTGTTCTAATTAAAACAAAAGGAGAAAAGGTTAATATACTGGAAAGCACTGGAAGGAAAAAGAATCATAGAATCATAGAATTGTATAGGTTGGTAGGGACCTTTGAGATCATCTAGTCCAACCATCAACCTAACTCTGACAAAAACAAAAAACCACATCACTAAATCATGTCTCTAAGCACTATGTCAACCTGTCTTATGAATACCTCCAGGGATGGTGCCTCAACCACTTCCCTGGGCAGCCCATTCCAAGGCTTAATAACCCTTCCAGTGTAAACATTTTTCCTAACATCCAATCTGAACCTCCCCTGATGCAACTTGAGGCCGTTTCCTCTTGTCCCATCGCCTGTGACTTGGGAGAAGAGACCAACCCCCACCTCTCTGCACCCTCCTTTCAGGGAGTTGTAGAGAGCGAGAAGGTCTCCCCTCAGCCTCCTTTTCTCCAGGCTGAACACCCCCAGCTCCCTCAGCCTCTCCTCGTAAGACTTGTTCTCCAGACCCCTCGCCAGCTCCGTTGCCCTTCTCTGGACCCTCTCCAGCACCTCAACACTTTTCACCAAGTTCTACTGTGCCTAAGTAAGGCCAAGAGCTTATCCTGTGCATTTGCTAAGACACAAGGCATGCTCTTACCATCTGTGCATAAAAATGTGCTCATTATTTTATGGCAATATTCTAATAATGACAGGACATAACTGAGTTAAAGACTGATGTGCAAGTAGAGGAGGAGAGACTATATTTACGTTATATTTCCTAATCTTGGGAAAATTGATTTAATCTCATTTTTGCAATGGATATCAGCTAATGTGAGGTAAAAAAATAGATATTTTACTAAGTGGAAGCAAACCACTGGTGTTCCTGCTGAAGCTTCTTCTGTTTCCACTAAGAAGTTCCCCATTGCAGGTTTATTCAGGGTCACAGTAACACCAAGCTGATGTTCTGGTGCTCACAGCATTTCTTCCGACCTGAGGACTGTTCATTTTCCAACACCTGCATTCTCACATTCTGCACCCAAACTAACGCTTTTAATAAGATCTATGCATACTGCACAGTCAAATAGAAAATCTAGCTGAAGGTGCTTCTTGACCAACTCTTCTGAAATTTCATCTTCAGTTACTTGCTAGTATCTGATTATGCAGACTGGAGCTGCTTTGCAGTGCCACCTAGCTGGCTGCTGGGCCATGTGTTTGCACTTCCTCTATGTGGATATAGGATACAGGATATAGGATTTCTTCTGTATTCTAGACTCAACACTTTTCAGCTTGTGTCCCACACCAGTGTCAGAGCTGGCTGGAAATGGCTGTGACCGGTGCAGGGCAGCTTGAGACCTCCTTCCACACACGTCACAACTGCCACCCCTCTACCAAAATCCTGCCAGCTCTGCCCAATACAGGGAGCCCAGCAGAGAATTGTTCTCTCTTTCTTGTCAGTTTTTCAGCTCTGTCCCAAATACCGCGGGGAAGTGGATGTTACAGCAAGAGAAGAAGCAGAGACCAAGAATGAGGCATGCTTGAAATTTCCAGATTCTTGAGAAGAGTTTCCCAAAGATGAGTACAGAGAAAGTGGTATGACAGCGTCTTGGGTAGGCAAGAAATTAAAAACACTCCCAGTGATCTTTGAATAACCACCGTGTCTCCTCAAGACCTAAACCTACTTTGAAGTTCCTAACAGAAGGAGCTGTAACTAAAAAAGGAGAGTGTCAGAGTGGGATGCGTGCAGCTTTTTGAGAAGCACAGTCTTCTGAAGACACAACACATATCACAGTGCCCAAGGAAGTATAATTTAAGGATGTGAAAATCCTTCAGCAATAAAATCATTGGATAAAAAGAAGATAAGCTGTTAAAAGCAGAAGAAGCAGAAGTCTGGAAGTATGTGCTTATCATTCCTCCAATTTAAGTCTTCTGTAGTGTCTATTTCTTAAAACTCCCTAGACAGGAGATTAATCAAACAGTTCTGATATACTTTGTAATCTCATCACAGTTCTTTTCTGTCACATATTCCCTTTGCTCAGGCCATCTGCAGTGTAATGAAATCCTTTCTTGTTTTGAGCTAACATGTCACAATTAGTTTTTCAGCTTCCATGCAAGGAATTTCAAATAATTCTTACTCTTTGCTGTTGCTGTATTTGCTCAGGGCATCAGCTATCTTATAGTAAAATACACTTATCACAAGTGTCATGCCAAAGGCGCCTTCTATCAGCTTTCCAGGGATAAGCTATAAGATGTGCGGGATTTTCTTGTTATTTCACAACCCTTCCAATAGAAGTTAAAGTCTCCTCTATCATAAATTTGGTGCTTTATCATTGCAGTGTAGCCCAAAGGAACCATGTTGTTATTTGGCACTGATTAGAAACTATGTGAATCTGTTTAAAGCTATTTGCCCCACAGTTGATGAGAAATTGATTTTCCTTGCCCTACTTCTCATTTGGTTTGCATTATCTCCTGCATTATTTTCTAGTAATGAAATGCTTTCTTTAGATTTCCTCTGGTTAATACAGATGGAAGAGGCTGCATGTTGAACACTGCTAATCTGAAGCTGTGCATTGTACATGTGCTTTGTGGGGAGGTGCACTTTAAAGTGTCTTGGCTAATGAAGCCCATTCAAACTTGACTAAGAGCCTTTTAATAAACTTGACTCCATCTCTCGCGTTAGGTGGTGCTTTGCCACGAACGCATGACACCAGTGCCGTGCCGCTGCCTTGCACCACACGCCGCATTCTCGGTGGAAATTAGGGTCTGGCTCAGCACCTCCGGACTGGTCTGAGATCATTTCCCCAGCAGACTTGAAGTCCTTTCCTCTTTTTCTCCTCTGTTTTTGTTTGGCGATGTTTCTTTCACTATGTGTGTGCTCTTTCATGTGGTAAAACTTCACTAACTCTATTAGTATATGTTTAATAGATTAATATACATAAACACATAGCTGTCAGCAGAACATGGCAACCAGAAGGAACAAGAGTACATTTTCCAGGTCAGAGACCCTGCTAAGGTAATTCTCTTTAAGGAGATCACATTTAATAACTTTAGTTTGTCCGTCACACTACACGTGTGTAGTGTTTTCTGGTTCTGATTTGCTGCTCCTCAGACTTTCAGAACTTACACCTGTGAGAAAGGTTAGTTTGATGTATGTTTTAGCATGTTCTGGTAAGGAGATAATGCCTCATTTTGAATCCATAAATATGTTCATTCTCACCTCACAGTTACAATTGCAAACTATATTGATTTCATACTGGGCTCTATTTGGTTTTATTCTCAGAATCACAGAATCACAGAATCACAGAATCACCTAGGTTGGAAGGGACCTTTTAAGATCATCTAGTCCAACCAATG
>JAOXNO010000013.1:131972291-132000704 GCA_028565335.1 Limnodromus scolopaceus
TCACCAGTGCCCAGTACAGGGGGACGATCACCTCCCGGGTCCTACTCACCACACTGTTCCTGATACAGGCCAGGATGCTTCTCTGCATGAAAGGTCTTGGGGGGTGATCGAATTTATGGGGATTGATCATTCATCTCTGTCTGTGTTACATATCTGAATAGTTTGTGCCAAAAAGGGGCAGATCTGCACAGTCAGAGGTAAATCTGCTCCTTTACTAACACCCTGCTTAGCTGGGCAGAAAGATGCTTTGCCTTTGGTTTCCCACGCTGAGCTGTGCCGAGTGCTAGGATTTGTCTCTAAGCTGATACATTATTATTTAGGCAAATCTACCTCTGACCTTTGCACAATATGTTACAATAGGCCTAGGTCTATATTATTTACTACACCGTATAGTCCTTCACAGAGGGGAAATGTTTATCCCCTGCAGAAGTAATAATGTGCCATGGCCAAGGGAACGAAAAATCAGGACCACAGCTCATATAACCATGCAGAGAGTTTTGTAATTTCTGCATTTACGTTTTGTTAAACGTTTTGTTTAACAGTAGCAACATAGGTCACACTGGAAGTATAATAACAGCATCATTTTCTTACGCTTTTAATTTGTAGACTTTATCGCTTTAACTTGTAGTTTTTAACTTGTTTGTTTAGTGAATAAAATTACAGTGCCTTAATTCTCCCCATGCCAAGAGAAAAGATTTAGACACCCATAGCATAGTGGAAGAAAATGGCCTTGAAAGAACGGGCCATGGAAATACCGTGTTGAGTGTGCTAATGTATGGAACATCTGTTATGTACTGTGGCTTTGAAGTTTCCTCTGTCGAGAGTTCAAACAAAACAGGGATCAAGAAAAGTAATACGCTATTTCAGAATAAATTCATTTTACCCTTTTCTAAGTGGCAATTTAAGGTTTAACTCTTTCTTGCTTTTTGGCCATGAACACCAAATACCTGAGTTCACGTTCATCTTTTACCTACCAGGTGATCCCTGAGGAAATATATTCCATAAATGTATGCTGCTGCCTGAAAAAAATCCATACCACTTTTATCTGTTTTCAGCTTTAACCCTTGTTTTTGCAGCAGTTAAGAAACTTCTTCCTGCCTACCTGGAAATACAATTCTTGACCTTGCAATAGAACTTCAAATGGTTTATTGAGCACTGACATTATGATTTATAACTGTATTTACAACCTGTGTCTTGAAAAAATAATTTGGCGTCTTGAATAAATTATGGAGAATCCCTAATTCAAATAACCAATTTTCAGAAGGGTATGGCAACGCATAGCTATACAAATGTCCACGAAACATGGTGGTATAGCTAAGAAAGACTTCAGTGAGACAGAAAAATATACTTCGAGGCATCATGAAAGGTATTGATAGAAAATCACATCCTCAATTTGTGCTGACAATCCCTGCGTAGGTAATGTTATAGAAACCAGAACCCTCTATCTGTCCCCAGTTCCAAGTCTAAGCTCACACACCCTAAACGACTAGAAAACCTAATGTTTCTCTGTAACAACAACAAAAAAATGTTGGTCATCTGCTTGGTACAAGAACAGGGGTATTCCAAAAAGCTAACTCTAGCTACTCTGTTTGTGTTCTCTTTATAGTCAATAGGAGGCTTCTCTGAGGAGAGGTTCTTTGGTGCTAAGAAGGTGAGTTTATAATATAAAGATATCATCTCACAGTCTTGAAAAAACCTGTTGACCTGTTAGAGCCCATGGAAATTCAAAAAGTTCTTAATTAAGTTTTAATTTTCATTAGCAGTCTTGAAACAATTATCTTCATCTGCCCCATCGTCTCTTAAGAGGGAAAGTGTTTGAGAGAGACACATCTTTAGTGATCCAGAAGATTATGTCTTTCTCTATCTGCTGCATTGTTTGAAATACTGGCAGTATATTACCTTTTCTTTCCAATAAAGTAGAATAAAATACATTTTTATTTTCATTCTATTGTAGGATTGAGTTATTCCTCACAATGCAGTTTGAATTTAAACTGATTTTACTTATGTCCTATTATCTATTTGCCTAAATCTTGCCTATTTCATTAATTTAAACATAATGATATAATAATATTTAGGTTAGTTTTGGTTATATAGAGAAACAAGGAGAGGCAATAAGCATTAATAAGCTTCACGTGGACACCACGTAAATAAAACTTTCCATTGTAATTCCTTACTTTCCCTTAGTTCAGAGCCTTCGTACAGAAATTATGCTTGTTTGGGCCCTAAGCAAGTGTTCTTGAAATAAAATGCAGAGATCATCCATTTCCCAGACTTCATGTTGTATTCATACAGCAAAACGGATATAGAAGCAACAACGTTCAAGGAAGCCACCATCTTTCAGAGTTATCTACTGGCACTGGACTCAGCACAAACTTCTTGATGCAGTGAAGTCTGAAATCTAATCATCTAGGCTGCATGAGATCCCTTCTGTTTAGTTCAAAGGTTTGTCACAGCAGCTTCTTTGACAATCCTCCTAGTTATTCAACCACAACAGGCTGTGAATCCTCTAATCTTCTTTGCACTACTCTCTAAGGAGAAGTCTGTCTCAATGCTGAACACATGGAGCTCTTGCTGAGGTACCAGATTAAAATGTGAATAAGACTTTATTTTAATTAGTAATTTTGCAGTATGAGCTATGCAAAAGAAAGTAGGATGAATGTTGAAAGCATCAATTAACTTTGAAAAATCACCTCCCTTAATGTCATTGGTGATACAAAGTTGTTTAATGGCATAGGATATTTACTATGACGTAAAAAATAAGGGCAGCATCATTTCTGACGCTAATCGCTTTAGAACAAAAGTATAATATTCTAAGAAAGAACCATATGATAATAAGTGAGGCAGTCTTGCCTCACTTATTTCCTTATCTGGTGCTGTTGTGTTTTGTTACCTGTAAGTGATTAAATCTGTCTGGGGCATCTGCCTCTTATCAGGAATTTTGAAAGATATTTCTTATCATATACACATAACATCTGCTACACTCAAACACATTTAAATGCAAACTCATAACTAATTTACATAAGCATATAATAATTTATGGGTAAGAAAAAAATGTCTTAGAGTATGATCCAGTACTGTACAGAGTTTATAAGCACAAAACAATTCCTTCTTCAAACTTTCTATTCTTCAGTTTTCATTAATATGCAGGAAATAAAAAGCTAAAGTAAAAACACTGTAATATATTCCATAGTGAACTTTAAAAAAAAGTTGTAATAAAGTGTCTCAAATTTGAAAAACTTGAATTTCATAGATGCTTTAATTTCTCATTTGTTTTCATACAAATAGTAAAAAAAAAATAATCACACAAGCATAGGGCTGTAGAGAACTTCAGGACATCCCATAATCCAAGTCCCCACAGCTCAAAGCAGGATGAAGTATACTTGTGCGACGCCTCATAGATCCTTGTCTAACCTGTTTTTAAACAGGTGATGGTGACAACAGGTATATAGTGATGGCTATTCCATAATCTTCCTAAAGATTTTATTTTAGTGGTTCATTAGCATCATTGTAAGAACTTTTCTCAACATAAATCTCTTCTGGTACAAGTTTTCCTACCCACTGTGAATAGTGGTCAAAAAGTATAGTCTCTACTCTTTTATCTTCCATTTTGGATATTTGAACATTGTCAATTTCTATAGCTATTTCTATGTTTTTCCAAAGGAAAAAGATTTGGGAAAGGGTAATAATTGCAGGCTGAATAAGTTAATTTTATAATTTTCAGTGTGCAGAGGTGTGAGTACCTGAGTAAGAATCTTTTAGCTGATACACGCTTTAGGAAGCTTCGATTCAACTAGCAAGGGTAAAAATAAAAGAGAAGGAAGTGGTGGCATAGATTCGGCTTGCGTGGCAACTGGAGTTGCTCCACTGTTGGGAACCCTGGCATACTTTCACAGTGTACTGAACTTCATGCCAGTATATGCTAATAATATAAAATTAGCTTAGTGAAATCAACTTCATTGCCGTTCTACCTTCACTAGTGGTAAACTGCTATACAGCCGCTTGTGCAGGTACTCATTTCATGTCGCTTTCCTAGTATCACAAAGAAACTTGCTGAGAGAAAGAGAGAACCCATTCCTCTGAGATGACTTTCAATTACCGCTAAGACCTTCACCTTTCACCTTCTGCAGGCTCCTGCCACATTCTTTTCCAATTCAGCCAAAAAAGTAGGCATGTTCTCTATGGGCAACACTGAATAAGACTGGGCAGCCAGACCCCTTTGTCTTCTCATCTGATCCTCATATCTCTGCCTGTCACTGGTTCCTCTCCTCTTCTCTTGTGCTGCACAACATGGCCATTTTCATATTAAATAGCTAATATTTGGAAAATGAGTAAATAACTAGAGACAGGGTATTTTAATAACAAGTATTGGATAAGATTAATTATAGGCATGAATACTTATGCTAGTCATGAAGTAATAATCAGTTTTCCTTTATTAAATGATAATAAGCATTATGTCTTACATTTGTCTTTTAGATTCATGAAGACACTGATATATTTGCAATTGTTTGGTGCAATTATATTATACACACTAGTGTACCTGTGATTCTCATTGCTTTGCTTTTTACCCTGCAATTGACTCAACAGATAATACCAGAAACTATTGTTTCTTCCTTCACAAAAAAAAAGGTATATTCCTACTTAGAAAAAATTTGGGTCAGTGAAGGATTTATACAAAATACTTTTAATTAAAGCAATAAATCAGTGGTGATGTATGACAAAGTATAACCTTGTTTTCTTACATATTCTATAAAAAAATCATTTCTCCGATTTATACAGTCAGAAATAAATATATATGAATATTATGAATATAGAATTTAAAATAATGCAAGGAAAGGAAAACAATTAAAAGCAGTATTTCGGTATGTAGAATGTCATTTCTGTCCCTTTATTTGCTTCATTTCGTCTTCAAGGAAAAACTTCTGAATTTGCTACCTTTTAAACTGCAGGCTACCTACTTGATTGTCATGCAGAGTGAATGACATTAAATAGCATGGGTAACTGCATCCTGCAGAATGGATTGAATTTAAAGGCTGTAGAAAAATACATCTCAGCAATGATTACTGCAAGTTTAATCCATTTTGGTTCAGGCAGCACACCATCACCTTTCTATTTAATTTGCAGCTTCTCAATTTAGCCATTGCAGAAATTCAAATCCAAGCACTAAAAGTACAAGCTCTGAAAGAAAGATCTAAGCAGAAGGAATATAAGTGCTAAGAAAAGTATTTTGATTTTTAATACATTAATGTCTTTTCAGTCAAGCTTACAAAACATACTGGATGCGTTCCATCTGTTTACAATTTCAAGTACTGCAGTGATTAGCTGGAAACAACTAAGGAAAGGTATTATTCCTTTATAAAATGTGATTGTAACTATGTGTAAACTGGGATTTTTCAGAAGTACCCAGCATTGCCCTTATTTTTACTTTATCTGAGGCTGATTGGAGCTTAGTGCCATGAGTGCCATCTTTTTGGGTCCCTGGTGTTCCTACAGCAATCAAGGATTTCTGGAGACCCAGCAGAGGGTTTATACTGGGTCCATTTCACCAGGGTGCTGAGATTTTGTTCTTGTGATAAGACATAGCTTCTCCAAGATGCATCTGCTTGGTGAATTGATGTGTTGCAACTAGTGGATGGCAAGCACTAATAAGCACGGTAATTTTCTTGGTCGAAGTAATTGAGCTAAATGAAGTGCATTACTCACTAAGAACATGCTACCAGCAGGAGTTCTCTTTATTAACCTGGCTATGCACCACATAGCAAATTGCTGCTTAATCTTTGTTTGTTTTGTTATCTTTTTTTGCTATTAGCCAAATTAGAGAGGAAAAAAGTCTTCCTAAGCCTGAGAAGGACTAGTACAGCTTACTAGGTAACAGAATGTGGCTATAAAAAAGGCAAACTATGAGCACAAAACTCAGTCTTCCTGAACCACCTGTGCTCATATGGAAGTTTGTGACACTGGAGCTCCGTTTTTTTGGAAAATGTTGAAAGCTGTGTTTCTGAATTTGTAAAGGCAAAATAAGAAAAGCACGTTTACTGAGTGGGAATGTTAAATGTGTTTTGTTCAATGTTTATATTTTATCAAAATTTATGTAGTGCATTTTATATGAGCGTGTTTTCTTTACAATACCTAGATTCTGAAGGTGACGTACCAGATATAATTCTTTTTCCCTCTCTAAGCATAACCCAGAATATGTAAGATCTTGAGGTGAAATCTAAAAGCAGCTGAAGTCCCAGGTGACCCACTGTATTTTTTCTTTATGTACTCTTGGATATGCAGCCTGCAAATATGGATTGTCATTCTACATAGCATTTTGCAGAGTAGGGTTCATGATCCTTGACTGCCTTAGTATAAATAGTACATTGTAATCACCTTGGTAATCTGGGAAGATTAAACACTCTTACAACTTTAGCCAGGCTTAAAGGCTTTTAAAAGACACAGAGGAGAGAAGAGGTCATAGAGGCTCTTTGTATCCCATTTTCTCTGATCTATACTCTCAGATGCTTTGTTTACCATTCTTCCATACTCTGCTTTTTCTAGGACTCACTGCAACCTCTCTGTCTCACCCCTTGACACCAGATACCAACTACTTCTTGTTCCTTAGGCATCTGTCTCCCCTCTATTCTTACATGCAAAAACACTTCATACAGTTCTCCTCTTCATCAGCTACCATACGCCACAGGCTCTATGTTGGTTCCCAGCCTTCAGTGTAGGGTCACACAAAAGTCCCACACTTGCCTCTCCTATGTCACCTTTGAGATCATCTAAATCATGTCTTTTTAATTTTTTCTTTTTGTTAGATTTTGGGTTCCAAACAGTCCTCTCACAAAGCATGTTAGGTCATTTTCCTTTGTGTACAAATAGCTATACTCCATTTGCAGAACAAGGTGTTCTGAGAGACTTTTGCTTTTTTTGAGTGAACTAGAGGTGTTGTAAGTGGCGCTGAAATCAGGAGAATTTTTCTATTGGTACCTAAAACATTCCTTCATCTTTGTTGTTGATAAGGTATGTTGCTGGCGTTATGTCACTGCAGAGAAACAACATCGCCAATGTTTCTTTAACCGTATTAAGTAAGTTTTCTTTTAGTTTAACACCAGAAGAAACCATTATGTTGCGTTTGGGGCCTTTTATTCTCAGGACCTGCCTCATAAAATGGTGGTGTCCTGCCGCCCGTCCTGTGTGTTTCTGTGGTGCCCCTGTGCTGGTACAAGGCCATACGATAAAAGTCCTGTCACCACAGAGTTACCTGGTGGTGTGGGCTCTGGGCTGGCCCTGGCTGCTGGCCTTGTGCCTGCCCTGCTCACCATGCTTGGGGCCAGGCCTGGGCCTGGGCCTTGGCCGGGGAAGGCCCCGGCCCTGCCCGCCATGCTGCCAGCTCCTCTGGCTCCCTGAGGCAGGGGCTGCTCTTTGCAGTGCTGCGTTTGTTTAAGTGCTACATGGTATCTCACCCAAAACACTTGCACTGCGTTTTTTCAAAAAAAGTGCAGGATTGTGTATGCGCATACGTGTTTTTTATGAACCCCCCCTGACAGAAAGCAATCTCAATACATTATAAAAGCGGCAATGATGTTTTATGCCAGTTCCCTGTTAATAAGACTCCACTGCTTTCTATTAGAGTGCAAATTACGTTCTGAGTGTTGTTCTGTTCCCTCATTTCTTGCTGTGAAGAGACAGCATAGTCTTAGCCCTCCCTCCCAGAGATTATTATTGCTCAGGAAATAGCTATTCATGGAAATTACCTATCGTTCTGTTACATTATCATTAAAGATGGAGGGGAGAAACAATATATTGGCAGACAGGGCAGACTTGTGTGCAATTCTATCTAAGCCATTAGGAAAGAGACATTAAAAGTTTCAGTCACTCGGCTGTAATTCAGCGCCTCGGCACATCAGCCGTCCCTGTGCGTCTCCTCTTTCAGACGTAGCCTTCAGGTGGCTGAGACCAGTGCCGTGTCTCTCTGTGGTTTACCCATCGCCATGTACTTCTGCATTTTAAAAATGAGCAAGTGTTGGGAGAGAAAGCCATAATTGTTGGTTTTTTTTTTTTTTTTTGCGGACAGTTTCTATGGGAATTTTCAGGAGTAAAGCCAATCTTTGTCATAGCTGCCACTCACTTAGCAAGAGAAAAAAAATATTTTTTTCTTTCAGAGGAAGTTCAAAAACCTATTTTCCTATTAATAGATAATACAGGCTGTGCTGCACCATGAGTAAAAAGCTACGCTAACGCAGCTGAACTGGAAGAAGGACACAGCTGGTGCACAATCTTGCAAACTGTCATATATATAAATGGTCTTAACAATTTCAGATAAGTTAATTACATTAGTACAATTGTTCATAAAGCCATATTACCTAAGATTTTAAAATCCTTACGTGGAAGCTCATTAACCTCCCCTGAAATTCCTCATGAAGAGAGACAGGTCTGATTTAAATGAAAAGTGTGCATTTTCAAACAGGACATCTGCCTTCTTCCCTCTTCCTTAACTCTTAGGTATCCAAGCCTGCACAGATGCGTGTTAAAAAATTAGAAGTCACAGTAACAGAAGATAAGGTGAAATTTTTTCTATTAACATCATTTCCATGAAAGTTGAGATGCTCTGGGCACTTGGCCTTGTTGAACTTCATGAGGTTCACATGGGCCTACTCCTCAAGCCTGCCAAGGTCTGTCTGGATGACATCCCTTCCCTCCGGTGAATCAACTGCACCGCACAGCTTGGTGCTGTCTGCAAACTTGATCCACTATCTATGTCATTAATAAAGATATTAAATAGTATTGCTCCCAGTACAGACCCCCGAGGGACGCCACTTGTAATTAATCTCCATTTGGACTTTATCCAAATTTAGATTAAACAGTGTCAGGGAAAACTCCTGGACGATGGGACTCTCAGTTGACTATCCTGTTGAGTTGTATGATACAGTTTTGACAAGTCAAACTAGCACTTTTCCAAATTAATTCCCAGGTATGGGAATACCCAGAAATTAGCATTGAGCAAAGATATTTCACAACTGGCACTTTTTCAGGAGGCATTTTGTATTGTTCTGGTTGGCCTCAGTGCTAGAGAGTGATTTGAGCATGCTTCATTTACTGCTATTTTTGTAGACTTACATGTCTCTATTTGACTCAAATTCTCCATATGCATACACATTTATGTAGCTTTTCTCACGTGATAAAGGCAGTCGATTTCCTTAAAAATATTCTAGTGAGTAAATTTGAACACATAGACTCAATAAGGTAGTGACTTTGATCAAGATCTGAATATACTCCCATGAATCTTCAGGGACAATGAATTAAACTCTCTCAAAGGCACATTTTTAAAATTATTCTCCCTCCAGCTCTGAAAGCTGTATTATAGATCTGTTTTGTTTAGTTTCATACCAATGCAATGACATCAGCACCATGCCTTCCAAGCTGTCCTGCAGAATGTAGCGGGTAACTGTTTTGACAGTAGAATTTACCAAGGATTTGCTGTATTTTTAGAAACTGTTGCTCAAATTAGACTGACTAGATATGTCTGGATGCACATGACAGTGAATCAGAACAGCTCTGAGAATTTTTGTAATAAACATTTTTAATTTCCTTTTAACAGACTTATTTTGCCTTCTACTAATAAGCAACATACTCCTTTGTTTCATAAGCATATTGTAATTATGTTAGCCATGGTTACAGGATTTATCAGTGGAACTGTAAGCATCTAATAAGATATCCTACAACAAAAAAAGAGATGTTTTATCTAGGTTTTCGTTGTTGACCTACTGATTCACATTCAAATTACCAAGTTATTTATAACATTTCCAGTCATTCTAGTCAGAGTTATTTTTCATTGCATGTATTATTTTATAGAGGCGTATGCATTAGTATTCCTTGTCACTGCACTACAAGGTTTTTCTTGGCAAATGAAAGGAAATAGCTAATCTTCTCTATAAATTAAATAACTCCATGTCAGGGAAGGACTTTTGCTTTGTGTCACCAGGATAATCAAGATAATAGAAGGCAAAAGCAAGCAGGAAGAGTTTCTACTCTGTTCTGGGCTGAGGGTATCCATAATTTTCCACTCAAAGGGATCTCAGCAGGCTGAGAGGGACAGACTGGCAGGAACTTCATGAAGTTGAGCAAAGGCAAATGCAAGTTTCCACAGCTGGAACGGAATAACCCCATGCAAGAGTAAAGAGTCGGAGCTGACTGACTAGAAAACAGCTTTGCATAAAAGGATCTGGGGGTCCTGGTGGACAACAAATTTAAATGAATCCACAGTGTGTTCTTGCAGCAATGAAGGCTAACTACTTGCTATGCTTTAGGACAAGCACAGCCAGCTGATTGAGGGAGAGTGGTTATTTCCTTCGGAAATTTACGAATTGCATCTGATTCCAGCTGTGGTCTCCCCTCTACATGAAAGGCACCGACCACATGGTGCAACACTAGCAGAGGGCCATTAAGATGACTGAGGAATAGAGCAAAGGATGTATGACGAGATGCTGAGAAAGCTGGGTTTGCTCAGACTGCAGATGAAACGAGCTGAGAAGATGGAGGTAATTGCAGTGTTCTACTACCCAGTGGATTGTTATAGAGAACACGGATCCAGACTGTTCTGTGGGGTGCACAGCAGAAGGATGAGAGGCAACAGAAGCAAGTTAGTACAAGGGGAACTTTAATTATATGTAAAACAATAATTTTCATAATAAGGATGGTGAAATGATGGACCAGATTTCCCAGAGAAACCATGGAAATTCCATCCTTAGAGATATACATTCACAATCACGCAGAACAAGGTTCTGGGCAACCTGATCTGACTTTAGAGTTGGGTCTAACCTCCAATTGTTTCCTACTCTTATCAGGAGTTTGGGCCTCTGTCCTCCCAAAGAAACCTTCCAACCTGAGCTGTTCCATGAATCTATGCATCTGTAATGAATGTAGACTATTCCAAGATTAATGTTTTCTAGATTTCATATTTATTTCTATTTTAGGAAAACAAACAGTCACCTAAGCTTTTTGCAAAGGTTTAATGACCCTAGATTTTCCCCTGAAGGACCATTACTGTTTAATTTGTTTGTCTCTTCTCAGGAAGAGACAGTCTTAATCCTCTCATCGCAGAGACTAAAGCTGATTTAATGGTATAACTCAGCAAAAAAATATGCAGGGTAAAAAGGCTTTTAAGTCAAAATGATGTGACAAATGTTCCAGCTATTCAGGGCAGCATCCTGGGACTTACTCCTTTGCTAAGGTAGAGAAATAATAGCTGAGCAGTGGCATTGTTAAAATTAGTATATAAAAGTACCTGAGCAAATCCTTTTTCTTATTCCTGGAATTTAGGATGACATACACAACAAATTTTCAAAAGCACATGCTAAATGAATGCCTCATATATATTGTTGTCTTAGAATTGAAATAAAGCTCTTCAGATCCTTACAGGACAGGAGGAACTTTTAAAAAACTGAAATTTGGCACACAGAAATATTAAATCAGGATATCAGGAAAAAACCCTCAAATTTACTCACTTAGCGTCTTCTTTCCCATCATTAAGCTGACTCTGTTCCTGTTGAGTTGTCTTAGCTGGTTCAGTTGATGTTTCAGTTTTTGAAGGCTCGGGTGCTTTTACTGGTACTGTTTCTAGAAAAAAAAAAAGGTTTCAATTTTTGAATACTAATTTTTAAAGAATTCTGATAATATTTTTGGAGGAATCACAGCTTGGCTGCCATTATTTCTTTGCACTATGTGACACTGATTCTGGGACTTGACCTTTGAATAATTTCCTACATAATTTTATTTCAGTGCTAGCTGTACAGAACATGTTTATGATGAGTGCACCGTTTAGAACATGTAACTCATTTGTGGTTTTTTATCTAGATGCATCTGGACCCGGCTCAACAATGGTCAATACAGAGCTCTTCTATATTCATAAGAAACAAGAACACACACGCTGTGATAGAATCTTAGTCTGTGCTTATTTAAAAAAAAATATGCAGAGGACAGATAGATAGATCTGTCCAGAAATGCCTTGTGAAATACAAGAGGAAAAATGAAGAGCATATTTGCTAATGCATAGCAAGTGCTAGTGACATTATTTATACTCCAGTGTTTGAACTGCATTAAATCTCTTGTTGCTTCAGCTGCCATGACAGTCTTGTTTGTTGCGGAGTAAATGATGATTGAAATATATCAGTAAGGATGTGAGTAGAAATTCAGCTAGTCTATTTCTTCATTTTTGTTACAAGTAACTTTTTAAAAGGAGTTTAAGTGGGAAGTTTGTAGAATTTGAAGCAAACCCTATGCAAATTATATAGTTTCTTGTAATTTAAGTGGCCTTATATGATTAACTTTTCCAATTAGTCCTATATCTTTATTTTAAATATTCATGCTGAAAAATAATTTGAAAGCTGTCATCAGTCTGACACTTTGCATAAAGGAGGAACAAACTCACCCTTCATAAATAGTTTAAGTAATACGATTAAGTAATATGAGGAAAAAGCTTGGCAGCAAAACATCACAGCAAATAAATCAGGAACTTGTTGTGTATGCTGTATTTTAAATTCAAGACAGCTCAAAGGAAAACAAACCTTGAGTATTTTGGAAAGATAGTGTAAGATTAGTTTTCTGATAGTTATTTTCCATATTTAGAGAGTTATTAATTTCAGGGGGGTAAAAGCAGTCGTAACAGTAAACTGTTAAGCTGCTCAGCTGGAAGGTGATGATTGCTTGAAATAGCATTGAAACAAAACTTAGTGACGGACAGCGGGTCCTTTTGTTTACAGCACTTGATAAACCAAACTACACTCCTCATATTTGGGATAATAATTTCTTCCAGGTTTCTCTTAAGAACAGACACAACTTTTCTTGAGGTGACTTTCAGACTTTTATGGGGTGGATAATTGATTACAGGACCAGTGTGGCATTTCTAGAGAGAATTTTTTTTCTTAGCATGCAGATTAAGAAGCGAGAATGCCCTGTGTGAGCCCTGTTGCTCTTAAAGAAATCTTTTTCTTAAACAAGATCAGAGACAAAACCTAGGTAGAGGTATCTGTGGATATTTTACGTGTAGAGTAAGAAAAATTCCAGAAATACTCAAGCCAGAGTCAATCAAGGAACTGAATAGAAGGCAAAGAAAATCATGCTCCCTTAGCAAGTTTAGGAGTTATTTTTCAAATAGTCCCTGAAACAAATTTAGCATTATTGAGTATGAAGTCTGCAGGATTTATATTACTTATCACCTGTATCTGGGAAGACTTTTGTGAGGAATTCCATTAAAAACTCTGAAATTCATTTGGATTTATGGCTTAAATTGGTAACAGTATCTTGTCGACTTGATGGAAATGCAGATTTCCTTTCTGCAGCAGTTACTGTTGTAGTGCTATCTTGAGGAAAAGTCTGTTGGAAATATAACTCTAGGGAATGTTTCATCTTACCTGAGGGATCTGCCAGGTAATTTTCAAGATATACAATAGCACACATTCAGGAAAATGAGGAAGCGGAGGACTGTTGCTGTTCCTGTCCCCAGGAAGGTTCAAGAAAGGAAGAAAGAATTTCTTACCATTTGATTACAGTATTTCAAACTGCTTTTCTGGGAGTTCCAGTCAAAAAGACTTTTTCTTAGGAGGGAGGAATTTCAAAATGGATTCAGGCTTCTAGCAGAGTGAATACATTTTCATAGTGAAATAAAATTTATCTCTCCTAGGAATTTCATAGACATCCTCTGTCAGAAAATCTCAGAGGAGCTGCAGTTTCAAAAAAATAAAGGGGGTTTGGACCTATTTGTGAGTCTTGCTACTGAACCTTAACCTGTTAAAATTCTATTTAAGCCTTACCCCAGGAGATCTCTACAAATGATGCTACTGAGTCTGTGCTTCCCTTGGCACACAATACTCCTGTGGTTTTGTGGTCAACATAACATGCTGTAGACAAGAAGATGCAGGAGTCAAGATTTTCAGTATTTGCTGTGATTTCTGCTCCCTTCTGAATTCACGGTTTGTAGTTTCCCAGTTCTCCCTGCCCTGACTCCCCCAGCCAAAAAGCCATGTACTCAAGAGTGACAGAAAGACTAATCCCAACATTTCTATAATTGCTTCACTTTGGGAATTTTCTTTGTTATAGTAATTGCCCCTAGTTACATCTATACTAGTAGGAAATACAACCCGATTGGAACAACGAGAACAGTGAAATAATGCTGAAGGCCCGGCATCCATGTTAGATCTGTTTGAGGCAGCTGTATTTCAAACCAGGTCTATTATGATCCTCCAAAATAAACGACCATCAGCAGCTTGAATAAAGTAGGCTGACCCATGGAGTGCTTCTTCTCGTTTAGTTTCATTCTAAAGAAAAGCAGTCATGCATTCCTAGAGTTTTTCTGGTGAAAAAAAAGCAGGGCACAGTCGGGGACAACTGGAAGATTTGTTTCAGAAGGGCATTCTTCATCTGAAATAAAATGCCAATGTAGACACACTGTTTAGAGCAACAGGCTTCTAAATAAGACTATCCATCTCTGGAAAGACAACATATGTATGGGAAGGCAAGACCACAAAGTAAAAAAAATATGGTGCTTGCATATAAGCACCCCATTGCAGAAGGATAATGGCCTCTCAGCCTGCTAGACATTCTCAAGGTACTCAGTCTGAGGTCTGAACCCACACTAACCATTAAATGCTGACTGGACTCAGACTGATGGAAAACATTGTAATCTCATGAATGTTCCAAACCTCCACAAGTTTTTAGACTTCATAAATCCCCAGGACCAATACAGGGTTTATTTGTATTAGGATTAGGATATCACAGCCTAGCACCACTGCCAGCTGTGTGTCACGTGTTAGTTGTTTCTTTCTGTATGAAATTGTGAGGGCTGCCTGTGTCAGTCACATTTAAAAAAACCCTAGTCACTCTTCACTGCCTAATTCTAGCTCGTACCCTTCTGATTTATGAGACCAGACCCAAAGGAATGCCTTTAAGAACAATGTGGTAGTCATTTTAGGGAACATTTAGAGTACAAAAATTGGTTTCTAGAATAAATAATGATCCTCTTTTCCTAGAGATGGCTGAACACCTGCCTGCTGATGGGAATTAGTGAATCAATTCCTTTTTCTGCTTTGCTTGCATGTGGGGCTTTTGCTTTACTTTTGAAACTGTCTTTATCTCAACTCACAAGTATTCCCACTTCTACTTTTCTGATTCTCTTCCCCATCCCAATCAGGGGAGTGAGCAAGTGGCTACTGTGGTCCTAGTTGCTGGCTGGGGTTAAACTATGACAGGGGCTAAGCAGAACAGTGGAAGAGCTGGCAAAGTTTTTCTTAGTTTAAACTAAGACATTAGTTCAGTAGTAGACTAATTAGTAAGCGTAGTTTAATGGAGGACCACCTCCACTCTCATGTTTCTAAAACCTAGCACTGTACAGCCTGTTCTAAAGCTGTAGACATTAGTCCTAAGGACCTTTTTCCACAGAGGAAGCCATTGGTATGGCCAGATTTGTCAATGCCAGGACACAGAACAGCAGAGACGCTGTTCTTGACATAATAATTTTTATTCTTTTAAAGCCTTCAGTCCACACAAGTATTTGTGGATAAAACCCCCTTCTGTCATGGGCCTAGCCCCATCGAGGTGTTGCTGGCTTCACTTCTGGCAATAAGCAATGTCAGCAAAGGACTCTAAAACCCCATGGATCCACTGAGATAAGTGTTAGCTTGTGGCTATGAATGTTATCACAAACCTTCCACCAGTAGAGCATAAAATGTTATTTCCTAACATAGTGAGTACTTAGCAAACAGAAGTGCAGATTAAGTCAGTCATTTTACACTAATTCATCAATTATTCTACTTTCCAGTCCTATTCCTGCTGTTACTGGTGTTCTTCAAAAGCCACAAAAGGCTATTACCACCTCTCCAGGCTGGCTAGAACAGCTCCTTCCTCTTATTCCCTCTGAACATCAACATGGAGATGGAGGAGCTGAGCTGCCAGCCTGCTCTTCAGGGCAAAGGAAGAGATTTTTGGAGCAAGCAGGCTCTACTCTCCTAACCCTGCTTCTGTCTGTGCAACCAGCAGCAGGAGGCTTAGGGACAGGAAAGAAAGCACTTTGTGTTGTGGAAACCACCAGCCTTACTGGTTATTCAGCATCAGGAGGTGTGCCTCTGGAGCTGTCAGCCAATCTGAAGGGACTTTCTTCCAGAAAGTAATAAAACACAAATCTCTCAGTTACTAGGCTGACTTTAAAAGCTCTATTTCTTCAGCCAGTTATGTCCAGGTACACTTTTTCATAGCCATAATAACTGGCCTTTAACATCACAAATATATTATCATTATTGCAAAAAATGATGAGAAGCAAAATGTCGAATAAAAGATTAGTTTTTAGAGGTAAAGACGTGAATAAATATCAGCAGATAGATAGTAGCAGTTAAATGTATATCTGAGCTTAGAACAGAAAAAGTGCTCTTGCTTTGCCATACTTTGGAAAGGGAAACCTTTTTTTCCCCCCAGAATTCTCAGCCAGCTCCACTGCCTTATACTAGCAAATCTGACCAGTATCTTATCTCTGCTCCCCCTCCCTTTCTGGACTGGCTAGGTATATGTGAAGGAAGAACATTTAATGGCTAGCAGTTGCTTATGGTCCTCATATAAAAAGCAAAGAGTTCCCTAGGATTCTTCTTTTGTGTGTACAAAAGCACATTATAGCACAGCTTGATCATTACCTGATGTAGTCTCCCTTCATTTTGAATCCATTGTTTTATAGGACTATTTACAAAATGTTGACTTGCTTCTATTTTTTTCTTTGGAGGAAGAGGTATCACAAAACCTTAGTATAGTGTGTATTTTATATTAATTAAATGTATTGTCAAACACTTTCTACTGCTGCTGACTGACTTTTACAAAAATGTAGACATTTTAAAATGAACTGATACTTAAAAAGTACTATATTGTCTCACATTGATAGTGTTGTACTAAATATAGTTAATTGACTTGCTATTTATATGACAGTTGTAAAATTTAACACTATTTAACACTCAGTTCTGATGTTTATTACCAGGATTAATGTAGGCAATCTTGATTTGAAGAACATTTAATGCTGTTCTTTTGCATTCCTTCCATAAAAAATAAATAAATATCTGGAAAATCTGGTTGGTCTGAACTGTCTTGATCAGCTTCTCAATACTTAGCACAAAGAAGGAAGTTAGTCATGGCAGAGTTTGGTGGTGCACCTCCCCCTGCCCCACTCCTGGGCAACTTGGTGCTTGGGACAATTCTTCCTTCTGGGCCACATACATTTGGGCCTAAGATAAATTGGGCACGGATCGTGAAAGGCAGAGGACCAAAGAATTCAGGCATCCCCTGGTATGCCTGGCTCCTGCTTCCCCTATCATGTAGGCAATCACCTGCTGACAGTCTAGTACATCTACTCCTGGGTCATGGCCCAAAGATACCAGAACTTCAAACTAAAGCAAGTTTTGGGCTTGCACAACTGGTGGAAAACACCAGAATATATCATTGTCCAAGTAGAATGGAAATGGAAAAGGACCTGATGAAATTCAATTATCTTGGACCCTATAAATAACAACCCTAAGTGAGAGCCTTTGACCTCTCCTAGATCGTAGCAGGCTGTGACCAGCATCTCCTCTGAGTTGGGACACAGCTCATACATAATCTCCTTGAGGTTCAAAGACCGTCTGCCCATAAAGCTGACGAAGGGCCACGGTGAAATCAAACTTCTCGAGGTTCAATTTTCACCTGTTGAGGAATGTTGATGCATTGTGAGTATTTAAAGTCAAAAAGAGGGAAATTTTAACCATAGGCTAGCCTCTTCCATCAGTCTATCTATCTATGGGTTTGAATACATGCATCAGCCTTCATGGGGGCGGGTGTTTATGTATGTCACTGGGTTCAAATATTTCTGTCTGTCTGAGTGTGTGAAGTTGAAAGGGGCACCACCCCTGTGAAGGGACTCTGGTCCTAGCACTTACAGACCTGGGTAGTGTGTGTGTGTGCAACCACTTCAATGGTGTGTGTTTGTATGTTTTGTGTTTATACATATGTACACACGTATATTTTGATTTAGGATACCTTGTAGTAAGTTAGTGTGAATCTTGTCATTCTCCAATCTGTAATTAAGTAGCTGTTTTAATTATAACATATTCTACTGAATCAACTTGTTAATCCTTAAATTGCTTAATGATTAAATGCTGCTAAAATTCAACCTTTGGATCCAGCTCAAACCACTAATAAATCTTGAATTGCTCCTAAATCATAACCGTGTCAAATATTTCATCCGTGACAGAGAGAAAAAGCCAAAGATAAAGGAATCTTTTATCTTTGTTCCGTTGAATATGTAGATTTAATGACTGCTTGAAAACCTTTTGTAGCCTGATGTTTGTGCTCTTATGATAAAACTATTTTAGTTAATATAAATACAACAATGTTGGTGATTTTAATGTTGCATGGAAATACTTGAGGTTAGACAGCATTGTTTGAAATGGGAAACGCTGCATAAAGACCTGGGTAGACCCTGCTAGTGGGAGGCAGAGTGGCTAATGTTTGAGTAATCTGTTTTTTAGCTATGTCAGTGACGTATATCCCTTAGAAACATATTTTTAAGCACTTAAAAGCAGTGATTTTTTTGTCATTTCTTTTTTTTTTTTGCAAGCTATTAGATTTCTCAAAATATGTTAGAAGTCTCAAGTAGGCTCTTAAATGTTACCACCTGCTAAACAAGCAGGTTCTCTTAAACAGCAGGAGTGAAGAACGACTTTGAATTTGAAGCAGTAGAGTGGGAACAAACTTCCTGGGTTACTTCTGTCATAGTTAATCATTTTCCTGATTGTCCTTGCCTCCCAGAGGTGTTCTTAAGCTATGTCCATAAATATTTGAAAGATGTGGCTATAGGGTCATGAAGATGTCAAGAAAAATAAACACACAAGAAACCTAGGAGAGACGGAGCTTCAGCTCTGACATTACAAAATACGCACCTTCGTGACTTTCCAAGTAAAAGTTTTTGAGCAAATGCTCTGTGCAGGCGAGAACAGTTCAGAACTCAGCGGGACTGAAGTAAAACAGTAAGTAGGTCCATCTTAACCCTCATCTTCAGTGGCTAACAAAAGTATTATAAAAGTTTACTTTCCATGTGAAGAAAGAAAGAGCGTATGAAGAATCTGGGTTTGTTTTCCTAGCACTTAGCCCTGCCACTCATGTGAAAAATGAAGATCTGAAAGGAATTAAAAGACATCACATCAGCAGGAATGGAAGCAAGCTGATTAAACGTGTTCAAGCTCTTGGTAATCGTTAAGAAATACATTTTACGGGAATAATAGCTGCCTGTTGACTGAGTGCCAGTGAAAAGTAAAAGGATCAGAAGACAAGGAATAAAATTATTATTTAAAAATCTCTTTGCATTGACAGGTTTGGTTCATTGAGCTGCAGCCTATTATATCAAATTGCTGTACTTGATTTGTGTTTTTTGAAATACAAACAGCTCATTTAACCCTGGATTTTGAGGAGCTAGGGGACAGGCTTTGTAAAGCAGCTTAAGAGTCAGATTCATAACAGGCCAAAGGCAGGTTTTAGCTGTGAAATTTCACATGTAATTCAAACCTCCCTTCTCGGGGGCTTATATCTTGATTGTAGTCCACGTAGAGTTAGGTGGTACCTAATTAGCAGAAATTAGCTGGAGTTTCACAGCAACAGGATTTTGGTATTCTCAATAAATACATCTGCTTTACTTCTATCCACAGGAAGAGGAAGCAGCCGTCTTTTATATAGCAGCTGGTGATCAAAGCTTTCCTCCAAGAAGAAGAAGTCTTGGCTCTGGGCATTGTTTATTTGCAATAGGGTCAAATACCTGCTGTGGGAACTAGCTTTTCCTTTTTTTTTTGAAGATTCAACAATATTGTAATATAAATACATACTGAAATCAAAGTTCTTTATTCCTCCTACACAAGGTTAGTGATTCAATTAACATCTAGGTTAGTTCAGGGCTCCATCTTGTCCTCTTATCTTCTCAGACTTCACAGGTTTTTGCATTCTTTTCTGCGTGGTGGCCCAGGAATTAGGAAGGCCACAGAATTTCCTCCCACATCTCTCTAGTATAGACTTTATGTGGGCAGTCAGGGAACTCTACTGGAACATGAAAGATATGGGTTTTACACTTCCTTATTAAGAAAGAGTGGAGGTAAACCAGCTAGGCCAATATATGAAGGTGGTGGCTATCAGCAGCTTTTGCTGCTTTTCTTTTTTTAGCCAAACATTTAATGGAAAAGTGAATGCTCCTTGAGTACCTAAACAGAAGTGTACTCACTGGGAGAGTCTGGAGTGGACTGAAACTCCTTTTGAGCAGCCCTTTCTTTGAGTAGCAGAACCCCAGCTCCTCATTCAGGGATGCTGATGAAAATTCTTGGTTGCTGGTCAGGTTTTTTTTTAATCTTTGTCGCTTAGGATAGAGATTTTCTGAGTCTGTCAAAAACACTAAAATCTCATGTGCTATAGAATGGCATTTGCATTTAATTTGCAGGTAGGTGTATAACCTTTTATATATCCTCTCGGTACTTTTCAAAGCATCTAGGCTCTGAAGATACTAAATATCACTGAAAATTAACATGTAATTTCCCAGGTGGGAGATTCTGTCTGCTTTACCATCCACGGGTGCAACTGTAGCATGTACAGAAATACCTATGATTGTTTTAGTCTAGCTAAAACATCACTCTGGTCCTACCAAGAGCAAAGTGATGTCAATAGGGATTCTAGTAAAAGCTGCATAAATATGTCTGCCAATCTGGATAAAATCTTTGAGACAGTTGTTGATTTAGTAGAAGTAGGAAGACCAAAAAGCAGACTACTGGAAACAGGCCAGTTTCTAGAGAGGGAAAAGTGAGAAAGAGATGACGGCAGACTTCAGAAGAGCAGTACTTAAATGCGGTGCTGAGAAGTGTTTAGAGAAAGGGAAACAAAAGGGATGAGTTGGAAAGGATCATACTGGAAGGAGCTTCCAGGAGGATGAGAAGAACTGCAATACAGAGAATGACAACAGACACCAGCTGGCAGGTGGAGGTTGGTCGTGGCCTCCTAAATAGCATAACTACCAACAGAGTTATTGAACAACAGTGCGTAAAACAAGTGAAGCATTTGTATAGCCAGTCAGTTACGGGAGGTGATAAATATACAAAGAAGCTATAGCAATTGGATCCAGTATCACAGAGAATGTGTAATTAGGTGAATCACACTTTGTTAAGTACATAAAGAAATGCAGGGAATAAATTAAAAAATGAATCCATTATGGAACAAACTAAAGAGTGAACTAATTATGCAGAGAATTAATCACAAAGCAAGCTAGTGAGAGAGAGGTCAACTGAGGAGGTGGAGATGAGGCAATGAGTAGCCAATCTAGAAGCCAAAAGTACGTGGTGTTGCTGAGTGATGCAAGTGGACAAGTTTTAACCAAACAGACTGCAATTGTGCCTCCTGCTGAGTTCTCATCTGTGGTGGGAACATCATGCTGCTTTGTGAAGTGCTAGGAGAAAGGGAGAAGGTGATGGCTGCTTCTGGCCATGTGAGAAGAAGGGGGTGAAAATAAGCTCTACTCAGTCTACTGGTTTGTGTTTCAGGACTATGGAGTTGCAAAATGAGACTGTGATTAGAGGCTTTACTGGTCTATTTTGTTCTGATTATACCAGAGAAACTAATGAGAGATCTTGGAAAGGCTATTATCGGACTAGTTTTAACTTCTCCATTTAACTGATCTCCCTTAACTAGGGTGGTTGAGCCCTGGCTGTGCTTTTAATAATTCTCCACAAATCTGTACATACACCACAAACTGCTTTCTCTGGTCTCTTGTGCTTTGCTTACCCACAAATATTCTTAATTTCTTCTTCAAGCAGCTGTCCACATGATTTTAGCTCTGATAAAAAGTTCACCAAGTTTTGCAGCAGTCTTGTGTTACTGCCCTGAGCATTATGTTCCTATGTTCTAGTCCTGGATGTCTTCTGAGTGTTGATGGCAAATAATTTTTAATCGCCTTTCTTTTTTTTTTTTTTAAATTGTTTTAAAATTATTTTTTTGTTTGCTATTTTGAGAAAAAGTTTGAATGGCTGTTCAATGAAAGATTTGAATGTCAGGTAGTTTAAAGTCTGCCTTGTCTTTGTAGTATGAAAGGTATACCCAAAAGATACATTAAAAATATGCAGATTTTTTTCTTAAGCTTCCAAATACCTTTATTTTAAAGTAAGGTTTCTAAAAAATCAACTTACAATAAGAGGAAATAGATTTTGTTAGAGTAGCTGATTAAAGAGGACAAGTTCCTGAAGGAACTGTGTGCTTGAAAGCTTATCGCCTTTTATTATTGTTGGATAGTGCTCATATTTCTGTAACAAATCATTGGTTTGGGGTCAATGGGAATTCAGAGTTCTTAATTTCTTCCACAAATAAAAAACAAGATCAGCACCTGGCAGAGTATTTGGAAGAAGAAAAATTTTATTTACAGCTCTATATAGTGCACATATATTTTGCCCAGATAGTATTTGAATACTCATAAAAAGCTTATTACTGACCTTGTTGCTTTGGTACGGGTTCTGTTTTGTTATTGGCCTCTGCTTTCTGTGGTTCATCTGTTTTTTTATTTTCACCCTTAAAAAAATAAACAGGATTAGAAACTGTAGATGCTCGTTGTTGAGAATGATAAGGATGGTATGATGTCTGCAACATTCTCCTAGGAATTTGATTAACCAAGCTGACACACACTGAACTTTGCTCCTGGGTGTTCTCTGCGTGTTCTTGGACAGGACTTTCCAGATAGGTTCACAAAGGGGCTTGGATGCTGAAATCAGAAACTGATATATTTGCATCTGCTGTGCAAACCCAGTTATTCAGCCTAGAGTTCTGCTGTTTCATGTTCCCAGAGCCTCATTTGTGTTGTCGAGGCTGACTTGTTCAGTGCTGCCACTCACAAGCCGGTCCACATCTCCGAATTAGTCCTTCTTCTGCCTAAACCTTCTGCTGGGCTAATAGACCTGGTATCACAGAATCACAGAATGATATGGGGTTGGAAGGGATCCACTGAAGATCATATAGTCCAACCCCCCTGCCAAAGCAGGTCCACCCAGAGCAGGTTGCACAGGAACGTGTCCAGGTGGGTTTTGAAAGTCTCCAGAGAAGGAGACTCCACCACCTCTCTGGGCAGCCTCTTCCAGTGCTCGGCCACCCTCAAAGTAAAGAAGTTCCTCCTCATGTTTAGATGGAACTTCCTGTGTTCAAGTTTGTGCCTGATATCTCTTCTCCACATCCTTGTATGTTTTGAGCTACCTTACCACACTGACAGATCTCAACCTTTACAAAATACAGAGACAGTATCAACTTTCCCTGCAAAAAATTAACATCCTCCCACACTTGCTGGCTTAGATCCATGAACCAAGTCCTCATGCGCCTTGGTTCATCTCGGCTTGGAGGAGGTTGTGCGAAGTGCATGCGGAGGCTTAAGTGTTCACAGCACTACATAGCAGCACTGTGCTAATCAATCCCATGAGCATTTTTAATCCCAGAAAGAATGATTTTTCCTGGTGTTTATCATACTGATTAATAGAGAAAGATTTTAGCTAGTATAAGCATATGGAAAATTATTTGACTTTAGGAGATTTTAGGTCTTCATGCACTTTTTTTTCCCTCTCCCTCTCCAAACTCAATTACCTTCTCATTGTCTGAGTTTCTGAGATTAATTTGGGGTTTGTCTTTTTCTATAAAAGTACTTGTTTTTTCCTATCTACTTTTATTCCAAGAATCTGGCACTGAAGTTCTAATATACTTATATATAAATAATTAAATTAGATATTATATACATATAAATGAAAATTAAAAGTCTAATCAATCTCTGTGCATACTAGAGGTTCTTGTTTTGTTGTAAAGATTGTTTTCTTTGTTTCAGGCTTCCTCCTAATAGTGTAAGAACATTAATGTGAGAATAGTGCTCTATGGTTACCAGATACTATGTACATTTCTTTTTTTCTCTTTAGATAGTATCTCCTTGCAGGAAGAAAATTCTTAATTCTTGACCCAATTCATCTGCCTCCATCTTAACAGTATCTATAACAGTGGAGGCTGATGGTGATATGATCTGAGTGTTATGCTGATGTATGGAATAATTTGGGTGGGAAGAGTAATACATGTCTCCAGGGAAATCTAAATATATATTTTTTTCCTAGAGCAGTTTGCCAAGTGAGGTATCAGGCTGCACAGAATTCAGCTGTGGAGATTCAGGATTTTTCTTCTTTCAAGACAATGGCTTATTGACCCAAGAAAGCTGCTGTGCAGAAGCACGAGCAATAATTTGCCTGCAGATCTGCAGTATATGAAGTTTGTTGAACAGGCATTTTTTCCATTTTGTGTGGATGGCAGTATGGATATGCCGGTTCATCAGACATTTGGGTTTTTGCATGTTTATAATAAATAACAAATCAAATTTGAGTTGTAGTTAGGTTGGATTAAACCACACCTCTTCCTGAGGTTGTACAAGCCTATGAACTTCTGAAAAGCATCAGTTCTAAGGCATTATTCAGTCTTATGAACATTTATGTTTCTATCAGTCTTACTTAAAACTGTAAAATTTATAGAACTCTTATACATGTAAATCAAGGCTCCCAGAAGTTAAGTCAGAGTCTTTGTACGTGTTCGACTGCTGTCAACGTGTTAAAAGACGCTACTTGGTTGTATCACTTTTATAATGCTGGAATTTCAATTGTTTCATTCAGCATGAATTCAGAATAGCTCTGGCTGATTCTAAAAAGCTCATTTCACTTTCCTAATTATTTGGTGAAATCCTAAATTGTTGCCATTTTGTCTTGTAAAGTTTTGATAATGTCAAGCTGGAAAAAACCAGAAGACTATATTATTGGGAAAAGATTAAAATTCAAAGGTAATGCAGGAGTATCTATCCTTCTCTCTCATTTTAAAATATTCCATTAATTAAAAGAATGAGAACTTTTACAGTAAAGAACTACTAAATAAAAAATACAGACCGTAAACTAATATGGCTTACTGTATTTTTCAAACAGGAGTTATATTAGTAAAACCAAGCCAAATAAAATACTTCTTAAAAAGCTACTAAACTACTTTGCCTTTCTGACAGGTATAGGGAAGCAGGCTGATATATACCTGTATGCCTTTCCAATATTCAGAAAGGATAACTGACATTTTCTGCCAGCAGGGAACAAGATGAAGAGGAATACATCAGCACACCAAATCAGCCATGGCAATATCTCTAATTCTCCGTTTGCAATGTTGATCAAGGTCTCTCATAAGCTTGTACTGTTTCAAGTTAGCCCTATTTGGAAAGTAAATGTTAAAGGAGGAAATCTATATTTTCTTCATAGAGAAAAGGGAGGAGGGGAATAAAGGCTTGAATTTGATTTTGCTAAATAAAGATTCATACTATGTGCAGTAAGTATGTTTGAAAATCTAACCTTTGATATTTACTTACGTAAATACTTTCTAAACAAAAGGCAATATTACTTGAGTCCGTATTAAACAATAAAAACTATACCTGGCCTGTAGATGCCTTGGGTGGTGGAGGGGCAGCTTCATTCTTGCAATCTGTTTCCTCAGGTGATAATTTTGCTCTAGAAAATACTGCTTTTATTTTTTTAAACATCTTGGCCATTCAACTCTCCTGAAGCCTCTATAACTCTTTTACCATGAGCAGGTACATAGCACATGTTTTCTTACCATTAAGCACTTAAGCCAATTAAACACTTAATCAGGTTGAGGTCTGATTTAATACCTTAAAGAAATTCCTTGCACAGTCTGTTTCAGTGACAGCTTTTTCTCACCATTAGTACTTTTGGTTTATGTTGTAGACATAATTCTAATCTTGACGGTTACGCTGTATACAGACTCAACTTTCCATGCACAAATTCAGAGGAGAATGAACACTATCTCTTTAGACTAAATCAGCATCTAACCCTACATATATTGGATATTAACATTTAGTTTATATTTAGAAATGAGGTTTTACATCCTAACTAAACGTGTAGTTTAACCAGGAAATGGAAAAGATTAATTGACCGATAATCACCAGCTACCCAGCAGCCTACATGAGATCTCAAGAAGTTTAATTTCTTTGCAGTTATCTTATTTTATTTTTTGACTGAATGACACTAAAAGGTCTTCTGCCAGTATTTGTTGTAGCAAGTTTATACCTGGTTTTATTCCACCCTTCTTAGTTAAAAGAATGGAAATAATTTCATCTTTCATTTTTCAATGTACTTACAGACAACACTATTTTAAGCAGAGTCTTAGATACAATGCTGAGGGGTTTAAGTTTTAGGTGAATGTCCTACAAATCAGTAAAATATAAATCTTTATAGAGTTTATAACTAGGACATAATTTTGAGATTCTATAGGCTTTGGGTCATCCTATATGAATCTCTCTATAAAATCAAGCATGGTTTATTTTATAGATAAAACTCAATTTCAAATGCTTCTAGTGCCTCGTTGATTCAACCCATGTTAACAAGGATCTTCACAACTTAATTGTCTCTTTTTGTCTGAAATTCCCCTTTTATTAATTACAAGTCTCTGTTTTCACTTTAAGCTCTGAATTTGAGCTAAGAGCTTAAAATTGATCTGTGCTATGATGTCATGAAGACATCAAGAAATGTAGAAAACTGCTCTTTGAGTTCTTTCCATAATTACATTTTTAGCATTTATATTGAAGTATTAAAATTGTCCCAGTGATTTCCTCCTTGGGGCTTCTGTTTTCTGGCAAGAACAGTTTCTAATAATTTTTCTACCATAGTAGCTCCAAGAATGAACCAGCAATTTTTTCATTAGTTAGTTTGTAAGCCTTTTTCCATCGACACTTATGAGGCAGATCTTTTAATAGTTGGCTGGACTTCAGTCTTGTCATTTGGACACCTAACCCCTCCCTGCCCCCTGGCATGATTTCATAGTTACTAGATGCAGCAAGAGCTTGGAACCTCCCTTTTTATTAGGGTCTGTGTTCTGTTTCCTTTTTAAAGCAAATCAATTCTTGCTAATGCTTCAGTCTGTGTTTAAACTTAGTGTATGAATGACTAAATTATAAATTAAAATCTAAAATATTTTCACCTATTTATGCAGGTCTGGACAATAGGTAGCTTCTTTTCTTTTGGATGTGAAATTCTACCTCCTTGCTCTTTTTACATTGGCTCATAAGAGAAGAATCACAAAAGAAATCCTAGAAAACTAGTTAGTTTTTCTTTTACTGTGTGAAATTTTAGTGGGTTAAATTGGCTAATGCAGGAAACTGTCAATCACTTCCCACAAACTGTACCTGCAGACTGAGCCTTTTTGAGATCAACTGTTTTCTCATTCTAAAAATTAAATTCCTCATTATTAAAATTTTTTAGAATAGCTAATTTTGGTCTTTGTTTATTAAAAGTAGTAAAAGTAGTACATAAAGCATAATGCAATGAAAATATGTAGAATTTATTAAAGGAAAACATGTATTTCAGAATTTCTGCAAAATTATGCACATTTATCTTTTAAAAAATGTCAAACAATAATGTGCTTTAATTATTTTTTTTATTATTATAGTGTTTATGCTGTTTTTAATTTACAATTAAAAGGCGTGAAAAAGGAATAGAGCAGACATTAAAAGGAAAGTGCCTTTGGGAACCTGTTAATAACTATTGACGTCTGCAGTTAATGAATGTTACATTGGTTTAGTCTGTGACTAATTAAATAATGTTTGAAACTCCTTCATATGACGTGATTTTGTAAATAATAAGCAGACCACAACAAACCTAATATTTTGGTACCGATGGAGGTACAAGTTTAACTGCTGACCCTAGGAAATTGATTAATCTGCTTGAATATTTCATTTCTCTTCTACGTAGCATGGCTATTTAGTTATTTTTATCAGACTCTGAACATGTTAAAAGCACTTCAGTTAATTGAATATCATGATGCACTATTAAGTAAGAAGATTAAGAGTACAGCAACAAAGCAGATAGCCTGTATCCAGTTAGCTTCTTAGCTACATTGGCTTCGACCAGTGCTTACTATAGGCTGTATTTATGGTAAACCCTACAGGGTACAGAGATTTCAAGCCTGTCTTACACGTTCTCTAGATACAGGAAGAGTACATCCTTTATTTATTAAGGATGTATACGCTTTCCCATTTTTTGCCTTCAAGGAAATGTTGCTTCTTCATTTAAAAATTTCGCATATGCATAGGCTTTCCAAACTTTTCATAATATTTTTCTTAGCTAGATTTTTTTTTTTTTTTAATCTAAAAGTAAATTTGAAACAAGGCACTCACGGAGTGGATCATCGAATCATAGAATCATAGAATTATATGGGGTTGGAAGGGACCTCTGGAGACCATCTAGTCCAACCCCCCCACCGGAGCGGGTCTACCTAGAGCAGGTTGCACAGGAACTTGTCCAGGTGGGTTTTGAATGTCTCCAGAGAAGGAGATTCCACCACCTCCCTGGGCAG
>JAOXNO010000013.1:132006507-132022344 GCA_028565335.1 Limnodromus scolopaceus
GGAGTCCCCTTCTCTGGAGATCTTCAAGACCTGCCTGGATGCTGTCCTGAGTGATGTGCTCTGGGCAACCCTGCTTTAGCAGGAGAGTTGGACGGGACCTCTAGAGATCATCTAGTCTAACTCTGACTATTCTGTAATTCCATAGCTGAATAGGGTTGAAAACAGACCCAGAGGTGCAAGGCAGGCACCGGTGGGGAACAGCAGAAATAAGTGTGGAGAGCAAACATCTGTGTCCCCTGCTTTCCTATACTGTCTTGCACACAAATGATCATTGTGGGCAGGGGAGGAAGGGAGGGGAGGGGTGTTGCATTTAGGGTGTTTCAAGCCAATAATGTTAATACTTGTTTAATGTTAACACTTTTATTTGAGGGAAATAGAAATAGGAATTTGGTTATAAATTGCATCTTTTCTGGAAAGCTGAAATTCACTGTGTTATCAAAAGAATGAAAACTCTCAGAAGTGTGTAATGTATTCCTCTAAACCTATCATATTTTATACGTACCCTCAGAGCATCCTGTTCCCACTGCAGTGATGTTAAGCTTTATGTTTTTGCTAAGATAAATATTTAAAGCATGCCACCAACACAAGCGATCTAAGCTAGTTAACAACAGAGCAACAAACTGAGAACTGAGCACTGCATAGAGGGTGGCTTAGAGGAGGAAAAAAAAACCCTCTTAAGAAAACGTCTTTAAATGTGGAGTTAATTAGATATATTTGATAAAGCACTGAAATGGGACTTGTCCCAGTTTCAACCAGTTGTTAAAACTATTACAGTTTTTCTTTGTGTGTTTTTCTCTCCTTAAAGGTAAAGTTGTAATTACTGTCTGAGGAGGCATTCCCTGCCATGATTGAGACTGATATAGTTGGTTTTTGATTCTAGCATTTTTTTCGTGCTTTTGCAGTTGTTATGAATGCCAAATTTGTTGTTTGCATGGGGGAACCTCTGGTGGAAGGGACAGGAGTTCTTATTACTTTTATTATTACTTATTATTTTTATTAGTAGTAGTAATGGTACTTCTAAGGCAAATTAACAGTCCAGCTCACTCTGACGAGGTTGTGCATTACGAAAAACATATGTTAGGCAAATGTTCACTTTTCATGTAAGTAGCTTGGTGCAGAAAAGTAGTGCCTAATATGATTAACTTCTTCAGAGTGCTGTGTTGGCTTCTGCTTTCTTTTCTCATCTTCTTTTAAAGGAGAGCAGTGAGAATATTTCAATGCAACTATCTAGTGGGTTGTATCCTAAGCTCAAATACAGGACCTGGTTTCAGTTCTGACCTCTGAAAAAGAAGGATGTTCACAGCTCCCACTCTTCTGCAGTGCTGCGTTGACCTTTTGTAATGATGAAAGAAACTATTCTCAACATTTCCTGTTGAATCAGTATAGCTGTGTAGATTATAGCTCAAAGATTAACTGAAAAACAAAAAGAGAGGGAGCGCAAGAGCAACTGTTAGCCCTGCATTTCTATCATTTGCAAAGGGCAAAGCAGGGTGGTAGCTTCTGTGAAGCCAGGAAGTTTTATGCAAATAACTTAATTTCAAGTTACTGTGTACATGAAACTTGTAGGAGTGAAAATCAAAAGGAAAATGCTTTGAAAAAGATTACTCTTTATAGCACTCATGGCCTGTTTGTCTTGCGCTTCACGAGGGTCTCGTCTTAAAGATTGGATTTGATTTTGCAACTCATCTGATACATTGACAAAAGGTAGAAGAGTAATGACTCTACAAACAAGTCAGGCTCCATTTCTTGCTTCTCCTGGACTTCTCATTTGCAAATATAACATTGGTAATGTGATCAGCTCTAAGAGAAACTGTAGAGGTTAATACTTCACCATTAAGAGTCACTCCCCCTAAACAGTGAGACAGGCTTAAAGAGAAGAGCATTTCAAGGCAAAAAATGTGTATTGTTTTGGCTGACCTACTGTATTCCCTTTATATTTGCAGAAGGGGGCTTACTTATCTTCAGGTAGTGCTGTGAAGAATTCATGCTCCCTTTTAACTTAGATTTTAGGCCAGTGCAAATGAAAAGCTGGTCTTCCATTTGCAAATTTTAAATTGATGGATTATTACTGGCACATGCTTTCCTAGTCAAAAAGAACGCTTCTAATTCTGACTCTCCTATTCTGTAGATAGGAAAATCTGACAACATCCATTGTATCCCTGTTAACCACGACAATATTTTTAAACTTAACAGGTTTCATTTTAGTTGTCTGCCTCTTTAACCTCAACACTCCAATCTCTCCACAAAAACATCTTTCTTTATTTTTAAGATTACCTCTACATAGCTGTCACATAATTTAAGGAGCAAGGTAACTTAACCTTCTCTAACTCAATGTACTGAAATTAGCTTGCTCCCATGTGAAATACCAATCTGTCTGCTGTGTCCCTGAATAACACTGGAGGGATTCTCATATACGTACAACAGCTGTGTGAGACAGTTACGCTAGTGATTCTTCTACTTGCCATCAGCTATCATGCACTTTGATTCTGGGTCTGCTGAGATGTGTCCATATGGCTAACTTTAAAAAAGGTAAATTCCTTCACTGAAGTTGTGAGGTAAAAAGAAATGAATTTGACGGCATTATCTCTTTGTTTAAAGTTCACCCACATCTTTGAAAGACTGTGTCTTACGTGTTAGGAGTTATACTTGAATGTTCTTATACTCTGAAGTACTCTGTGCTGAAGATAAACCTAGATAAAGAGATTCCAAAGGAGATATAATATGATCAGTAGTAAGGTACCATAAAATATTTGCTTTTTTAAGGGCTGGAAGTCTACTTCTATTTAAGGAGGAAAAATCCCACAGAACACCTGAAGCGTTTAAAGGAGTGGTTAAAATATGGCTTCTTTTTTTCCCCTTCTGTATTAGACTTTGCTAATGTATTTGATATCATCTCAGGTTTAAGCTTGTTCCTGGAACAATGAAAGTTTTAGCAGTGTAGGAAAAGAGATTTATTTAGTATTTAAAAGCTCAATCGGCATTGTAAAAGCTGGAAAGAAGCCATTTCCCTTCTGATACAGAGTTAGCTTGGTTATGGCTCTCACTGTGACAAAAATGCCATTTATTCTGATAAAATATGACCTTTTTTTTTTCCCCCCAGTCATTAATCAAAAACACTAGTAAGTCTGTGATTAAGCAGTTTGTGAAGAACAGTAAATTTCATCAGGGAAAGCAGAAGATTTATGTTTCTTGTCTCTCTTTAAAATTATAGTATTTCCAGAATTATAAAGCAGCAGACCAGTAGTCAGTTTTCATTCAGATTAAATCCTAGAAAACCTGCTCTTGGTTACAACTTTCCTGTTTATTCGTACCTGGTTGTTTCGTCTTTAGCAAATAACCTCTAGTTTTAAGGGCATCTGAATGATAGAGGTGGGCTAGGAGCAAAGCACAGTGAGTTCCTGGATAACCCCATTCTTCTGCTTCTTTCTATGCTCACGTGTGTGAGCATGGAGGATAGTATCTACGCATATCTCCAGATACCCCGGTCTTTTGCATTCTCAACCCGTGTGTATCGTGAGAAACATGTTCCTTTGGTAGTCTGGCAAAACTCTCCCCCATTTTCACTGCCAACATAGTGTCTACTCAGAAAACCCATTTATATTGCTATAAGTCATATAGTTATTCATTTTTACTTGTATAATCACCCAAATTTCCTTTCTTCCTCATTCTCATTCTGCAAAATGTCTCTTGCATCTTCTGATTGCCTTCTTCAGCTCCTCCACAACAACTGAAAATTTTATTCTTTCTTAGGTACTCTATTGTGGTTCCTTCCATGCCGACACCGAGGAGTCCTGAGATCCAGTATCGCTTTGTTGTGAGACCACTAAACTTCTCTTGCTTCTTCTGTCTGTGCCCCAGCACTGTGTCCCGCTTAAAATTGTGCTAGATGTTGTAGGTCTCCTTAATCTGCTTCCTGAGTCTAATTAATTTTCTACTGAGCTTCTGTAACCTCTTTTCTGTTGCTCTGCCAAATCTGTCGGAGAGAAAGCAGCCTGTACAAGGTGATGGTGATGCTTTTTGGGATCCTTAATTAATTGGTGCTCTATTAGCAAGAGCTCTATTAGCAGTGGCAGCTTCTAATGGTCAGTGGAGTTCCTTGCACCACTAATGTACAAAGCAAATCACAGCCAGGGCTCTTCAGCTAGGTGTTTGGAGAATTGTGTTTAGATCAAGCAAGTTGTGACAATGGTTCACCACATACGATTTTTTTCTGCTTATTGACCAAAAGCAGTTAGTGTGTCATGAGTGGAAGAGTCCTGCTAGTTACCAGAACACAGATCCAGCAGTTTTGAAAGTAATGCCGAAACCCCAATGAAAGACTGGGTTTTTTAGCTTCATTCATCCATTTTGTACCAGTAAATTAGAAGTGCTTTACTCTTCGATAAGAGCTAAGTGACAGATCTACAGAGGGTTTCCTTGCTTACCTCCCTTTAAAGTCAATAAACGCTAAATGTCTATTGCAGTATTACTGTATAAGGCATACATAAATACCTTTTGTGAGTGCTTAAAGACCAGGTCTGGTGAATTTATAACAAGATGTTATAGATTCAGAGCCTCCTGCTGCAGTGTCTACTCTCCTGCTGGATAGAACTTAAACCCATTCATGTTCTAATTTACTCTAGCAGATAACGTTGTACAAGAAGGGGCCTTGTATCATCAGGTCTTGCCAACTTCATCTTAGACATCAGTCAAACTTTTGACTACCACTCTCTCATCCCAAGGTTGTTCTGAAAATGTGAGTAGACTGTAGTTAAATTACTAATTTGTCCTGCCATTTCTCACAAATAACCAAGCTCTACTTTCAGCACTACTTCTGCTTTTGTGGTGCCCTCAGGCACAAGTGACGGGGAAATTGTCAGATAATTGTACCACTGTCAGCTGGACAAAGTGTAATCTTTGTCATCCGCTCTCAGCTGTATTGGTTTTGAAGGACCAAAAGAGGTAAAAAACAGTAACAAGTATTTTCTAAGTGTGTAGATATGATCCTGGACTCAGGAGGAGCAGCTTGTTTGGTGAGATAATGACATGTCTTTACAGTTTGTTTTACCATAGACTGAAAATTACATCTTGCTATCTCTAAATGAAGTAAGTAGTTCATACTGAATATACAAACATTTTAATACGGATGTTTCTTTTATTATTTATTCTTTGGGTAGAAGCAAGCGGATTTTGCTGTACTGCTCTGTAGCACAATAACATGAGATAACTATGTCCTATAGGACAAGCTACACGGAGGAGTTTATGCATTCCCATTGGATTCAGTAGCCTAACCACATGCAAAGATAAAAATGTCTTTGAGGTGCTTACTGCCTACAGAATCTGCCAAGAAACCAGATGTCACTGCAAGAAAAAAATACAATAACCTCAGCCACCCACTATGCTTTAGCCTTTGATAAATAGCAAACTCCAAATCATCAGTCACTTTCTTGCCAGCTCTTTGTGTTGTATTAATTGTTTCTTAATCCTGCTGTGTATTTTATTTGTTCTCCTTTTTATGTTGATTTACTCTTTGTCACACACCTGTCCAATGAATTTGAAAATGACAATTTGGAAAAGGATTCCTTTGACAATAAGCACTGTATTTAAAAACTCTGACTCAATATCACTTATTTCACTTCTGGAACCCAGAAAAGTTTCTTCCAACTTGATTTGGTAGTCAGAAAAAAATAATCTTCAAATAAGGAGATTGTTTTGCGAGTATACAGTCACAGAAATATCCTGGGGAGATGCTTTTGCCTTGAGATTGCATTCTTGAAACCTGCATTTCAAGAATAAAGCTAATATTTTTTTTACTGGTTCATTTTTTTAAGAGGAAATATTATCCTTCAGGTTTCCATGTTAATATAATTTTATGCAATTTACAGATTTATTTTTTTCTCTTCTGTTGAACCACATATGTTGTTGCTCTGTGGACAGTATATGATAAGTACATTTTGAATGGTAATGGTTAAAGTCTGCTGTCATAGCACGGAAACAATCTAGGAACAGTAGTTCTCAGATCTTACAGGAAGACTATATGTATGTATATATTTTCTTTTTAAATCAATTTTTTCTCTACATGTGAATTTTCCAAGTAGAAAATCGCAATGCCTTTAACAGATGATCCCTTGTAAAGAAAAGACTACTGGTATACAGAATTCTTTTTCTTCTAGTTATGAAGCTAAAGGAAGAGAAGAGAAAACTTTGTATTTCATATAAACAAAATGTATTGCAAGGGAAAGGTTTGTGCAACATTCCCCATAAAATTGTCTGTATTTTTGTCACTGTGTTTGTTTCTCCTCAGCATTTGTGAGACCTTATGACAGTATCTGAGTACATGTCCATCCTGTAACATGTTTATTCTCATTTCTTTGCTATGTCTTAAAGCAGTACTACTGTCTCACTGGGGAGCTAAGAGCTGAGACTGAGATTAATCCCAGTTATCTGGAGCTGGAGCAGTATATTTCCTGAAGGGAGATTAGGCTCATTTATGCCTTTCTTTTCACAACATTATGGAAGGAATCAGGACAACTGAATTCTTGAGCTGAGCAATTCAGATGAGTGCCTGCAGATGAAGTTACTTCACATCTCTTACAGGTCTCCTAGCAAAATCACAAGAATGTAAATATCAAGAGTTCTTATCTAACAGATGGGCTAATTTTTATTCAGTGGTGCATTTTAACTCTAAGAAGTCATAGCAGGAGGGGTGTTACTGCAGTAGTACCAAGGGATCAGTGTCCTTCTGTATTTCCTTCGCATCTTGGAAAGTGCATGGCTTTTCTGTGTTCTGGGACTGAGTCACCAAGTCCTGCTCTTAGCATAATTTGTAGTTTAGAGTTCTCCTGCACTGTCTTCACATGCCTCTTCCTTTCTGTACAGTGGAAGACCATGGCTGATGTTCAGTATTTTGTTTGTTTACCTCTGCAAAGGTAATTCAAAGAATAATATGGAGGGGTGGTGGGGTTGACATTTTTTGTTTGTTTTTTTTTTCCTGTATTTGGGGAAAAGATGGACTACTAAAGTAGACAGGAAAACTCCTATAATTGTTGCTGAATTTGGAAGCCAGATTAATCTAATGAATCGATAGGTTCCTGGTACCTGACATAGTTACTGGATGTGGTATAAATGGGAGGAAAATATTGCCTCATGGTCTATCAGAAATGTTAAAATTGATTTTTGCCTCGTCACAGAAGAGGATCTTCCATGTTGCCATGGCAAGGCTGTGAGCTGGGATAGGAGCACACTAGATGGTTGAGCTTACTGCTCCTGCAAGCCCTGGAAGGGCTGAGGTTACTGTTAGGAGATGATCCCACCTCACTCCTATTAGTAGTTGGCATACATCTTTATTTCTTCCTCAGATGCAGAAGTTGGGACAGCTTAGTGCAGGAAGGGTAGCTGGCCATGCCATGCTGTCTTAGGTGACTACCTGTTTTGCTTATGTAGCTCTCAATTGGCTGTCAGTCTCAGACTTCCAAAATGTAGTTTTCTGTGACTTGAAATAAAGGAATTCCCCATAATATCCAGGCATCATTTATCTTCTCATTTACCCAGCTATTCAAAAGGCACCGCGTCTGTTAACAGACCCATACTTCCTAACATCAGCGTACCAAATACGTACAAGAAACTCGAAAATACATTAAATCCATGCCATGCTAAAATACAGAGTTCAGTTTATGATCCAACATATGTAAAGCATGTTATGCTTTTTGGAAAGTACAAATATTTATTCAACTTCAGAAATTCACTCCACAACTCTGAATAGACAAACATAGTCTTTTATGATTAATGGTATAAAACATAGGCACAGAGAAGGCAGGATATTTCCATAAGTTTAAGAAATATGTGCATATGTAGAAAAAATTAATGAAGTATTCTCACTTAAAATAAGATTTTTTTTTTTATATTTGCAGAGAATAAGATTTTTTTTTTGATTTTGCAGAGAATAGACTATGGATTGAACATAGCATAAATGATTAAAGGGAGAATAAAGGTAGCAAATTAGGTATTGAAAATGAGACTGCTAAGACTGGAGAGCCAAGAGTCTATTTGGATGTTTAGTACAAAAAAATCCAACATGAGAGATCAATTTCCACAGGATTTTGAAGGTAAAAATATTGAGATGTGCATATTGTGAAGGGAGAATTTTCTATAGAGCACATACTTGGCTGCACAGTAGGACAAACAGGTAGATGTGACTTGATGTCAAGGTCATGATAAATTCAGATGCCCCAAATTCTACTGCTGAGAAGAAGGGGAATAAACTTCTCCACTTTCTCACCTGCTTATAGTGGCATCTTAATCATGGAATATGGCTTAAGTTTAAAGATTGTCCTTCCGTTTCTGCTCTATTTTAGAGCCATAGTGAGTGGGTTGTCCTGCTGTTTTGGGCTTGTTTAATCCCTCAGTAGGTGTCTTCCTGGGAGTAAAACAAATTAAGTAAATAAACCACTTTTTTATTTCTCTGTGGATTCTGCTTTATTCTATGAAGCCATAAACTTTGGAGTTGCATCCTTGTATAGAGTGATCTCTGTTCTATGTGGTTTCCTCTTGCGCTGTTTTTACTGAGGTGTGCTTCTGTGTATATGTTTTTAATGCTTTGCAATAATCCCATAGGATTTGTGAATCATGGACTACTGAGTCTGTGATGATGATTTGTATTTGGATAGGAACATAAGTCTTGCAGTCCCTTGAGATAAGGATTCTTATAAGGTTTCTTCATATAGGTTTGTTTATTCAAAAGAAAAAGTTCTAAATTACTTGAAAGAGATTTTGAGAAGAAAATCATTAAACAAGATACATAGTTTTCTAGAGGAACTGACAATAAGCAGAGGGGAAAAAATTACTTCATCTTTGAAAGCAAGCTAGTGGAGCAGTTACTGAGTCATAAACAAAAGGAGGCTCAAATATATTGGGTCCTTAAACAAAGCATATTTCAAAAATACTAAATTCAATTTTCAGCCAGGAAATCAATCACTCAGATTATACCTATTATGAAGGAAAGAAAGTCCTTGTCTTCAAATCCTTGCAAGGTGAACGATTTCAAAGAATAGAACCCAGTGGATTTGTGTTTCTGCAACATTTATTTCGTATTTTTACCACTTACTGGTTTAGAACATTTTCAATGCTCCTCAGTTTATAAAAGGTTCACAAGAGGTTAATGGGAGTTCTTTCTAGAACAACCCATTTAAGAACGGCTGAATTCTTACCCGCTGCCCTGAGACGTAATAGGAGCTAAAATGAGAGTGCCATATCATTAAGTCTGTCCTTGTCAAGTCCATTTTATTTATCGTTAAGGCCACTGTCACGTAAATAAGCTTTTACATGGCATTGAATTACATATACTGTATGTATCGAGTACTGTCTTTGGAAAGGTTTACATCTCCCAGCTATGCAAAGTGATAAAATGCTGCTGATTGTATGCTGAATTTCGTGTCTTTTTAATTGAACTTGGATGGTGACATGTCAGTTCTCTTTTGCATTAGACATTTTTTTTTTGAATGGGGAACAATGAAAAATTATGAAATTGGAACAAGTATCTTGTAGAATTTTTTTTTATAACTATGTCACAATTTTGGAGAGACGAAGTCTAGTGGTCTTCCCTCTGCGGCTTACCTGTCGGGGCACGTAGGCTTCTCGGGGTGTATGGGCAGCACAAACCTATAATAGCTTGGAATGGTACAGTCGGATTTAAGCTGTAATGAAGCCGCGTATGAGAGAAATCAGGCTCTGAAGAAATGTGTCTTTTCAGTGTCTTGCCTTGCAGCAGGTTCTGCGCTATGAAAAACCGCTTTGCAAGTAGGAGTGAGCAGGAATCCCTCACAGCTGTGACTTCCCCCAGATCCACGGGATGGCTGTAGGAAAAGGCACCACGGCGGGGGACGGGTGGCAACAGGCTGTGCCTTGTCTCGTCAGCCCCCTTGCTACTGGCTCTGTGCTCCCAGGGCTGGGGCGAGCAGGGGGTGGCTGTTCTGAGACCCTGGCAGGAGGTGGCACTGAAGGACGTGCAGCACATCCGAGGTTTGTCAGCACTTTCGCCACATCAGTTGGTTTCTGTGGCTGCCTCTCACATCAGCTTCAAGAGCAGGCGTTTTAATACAGGGAGAGTGAAAGCTTCAGCCTTAACTGGCTTTTCGATGGGAAAAATACCTCTAGGGCAGCAATTTAAGGGACCCAGGATAATGCTTCTAGAACAGCAGCATGTCCAGTTTGAAGTTACAGTGAAAGCAAAGTGGGAATTAATATTAAAAACCTCACTGTGATGTCAAGGAAGGGAATTGAGCTAGTGTGGAATTTTCCAGTGGAAAGGTTTTTTTTCCCCTCAGAACTTGTTGCTTCAACAAGCTTGAACTTTTCCTGGAAAAGCACATACAGAATCTGACAGGAAATACTCTTTAAGCGAGGAAAGAATTTTTTCATCAAGAAAAGAGCAGAAGAGAGATCGATTTTTATTTATTTTTTAAAATAATTATTTTTATTTTTAGAAAGGTTGCTTGTGGTTATGTGGATTAAGTTTGGATCTTGATTTATAACCTATGTAAAAGTACTAAGGGCTACACGAGGGAGACAGGCAGTTGAAAGTAGAATCATTCAGTTCTATGGACTATCACTCATCTCATTTTTCTGCCAGTGTGGTTTGGGAGAAGCTCCAAACTGTGTTATGCAGAAACTAGAATCTTTACAGCCACACACCTCCCTTGCATCTTAACTGCTCAGCTACTGGTTACTGTAAGGTAGCTGAAGATTTGTCACACTTTGCTGAAAGTAGGAGTTCCTCCTACAATAAAAGAAATATTTAATAATTTCACAGTACAGTTAAACTATTTAGCATAAATATCAGAACTGGGTGATAAAGAGTTTGTCAGGAATAATTCAGTATATTTTCAAATGAGTTAATCTCCTTGAGATATGATACAAAATTTTAAGAAAAGTAGCCTCTACTGTAGAACTGAGTTGATTAAGAGACTGATGGTAGCAGTTCTTGTGGTAAATGTGTGCCAGTTGACCGTCAGATGTGCTCATGGACAAGGTAGATACTACTTTTATATAAAGGTAGCTGTTCTTCAGTACTCCAGTCTCCACAGGTTTAAAAATTCTTCATGCGTACTATTCTATTTTCTAATGGTGAGCAATAATATTTTTTTTTCTGAAGACATCACTCACTGTGAAATTAAGTAATAATAGTCCTGCATGCAATCCTTTATAGGCAACAGCTCTAGCCCTTTCATCTGTGAGCCTCGCTAATTTCTTGGAAAGTTGTTCTTTATTCTGCTTATAAATGGTTTTGTGTTTGCCAATGTAAGCAGAAAAGAGTCCAAGTCTGAGCAAAAAAAAAAAATAAAAATAAATGGCATATCTCTACCTTTCAGGATATGTCCAAAGACACTAAATTAGTGAATTGCTAAAAGCTTCTTCCAGAGCTCTGCAGCCTCCAAATTTACAATAAATCCTAAGGCATTCTCAGATAAATAATACTGCAAGCGTAGCAGTTCTGTTGTTCTGCTTTAATTTAAGGTTAAAGTTACACAGAGTCTTGCATTAAGCTTTTAGAACATCAAGCAAAGTTTTCACAGAACCAGAAGATGAAAGTCCTTCCAGAGGATGATAAACAATCCTTAATTGGGATTTACTATAGATACTTGTTCAGGATTTCTGTGATTATGCAATTCTTTAAACTACCCAATACAAATGTGACTCAAAGTGTAACAAAACAATATTGCTTGCAATAACAAAGTCATAATGCTTCACTCTGAGTTTTTAATAAAATCAGGCTTATACAGTCATGTTACCTGTCTTTAGTTCACCCCAGTAATTTTATGTTGCCCAGCTTAGTAAAATCTGACAGAAACTTAAAGGTCTAAAACTGTCACAAAATTAGATAGAAATCTGAATTTGTATTCCTGCTGATGCTGCAGGTAGATGTTAGCCCTAAGCTGATAAAAGAAATCAGCCAACCAAGTTTATGAGTAATAATCAGTTTGTCCATAGCTCTGAATCAGCCAACTGCATGGTGGCTTGTGCTTGGTCAAAGTGGTGGGGCAGGATGAAGGAGAAGTCTGAGGAGGAAAGGGATATATTTCCTGTCCTTGGGAGAGGTGCTGTGGGACATACACTCAGAGATGACTGATCGCTTTTGCTATTTCTGCTTAGGAAATAACTTGGAAGGCAAGTGGTGGCCACATTTTTTTAAGAAAAACATTTAAATATAAAAATGTATCTACTTAGGAATATTTTTTAGGCGTTTCAGCCAATGCCTATTGTCTTTCGGTAATAATGTGAGCTTTGGAGCAAGTGCTCTGTTTTCAAAGCTCAAAATCATACTGTTTCCACTTACAAAAACCACATCAACATTTTGGAAAGAGAAAAGGAATCCCTGGAAGTCTAATAAATGTATAAGGTATATCCCAGTGCTGCAGTTCATGGTTCATTTTAATTTATTTTGAATAATCCTCTCTAGCTGTTTTGCAGTTCTGCCTTTATAAACTGCTGTAATACCTGTTATAACCCTGGAGAATTTCTGCTGACTTTAAAAAAAAAATGTTATGTGTCTGAGACCTCAAGCCTGAAAAACACAGACTTTGTTCAGTGCTAATTTATTTTCCCTTGAAGTAGAGTAAAAATGTAGGAAACTTTCTTCCAGAAAACTGGAAGAAATGAGTAACATTGGAGTAAGGGGCACACAAAACAGTTTATGTAAGTCAAGTGATTATGATGGGTAAACCTCTTGACTTAGCTTCTCCAGTGCTAAAAGATTATTTTTCTTCTTTTAAAAGAGACACAATTAAATAGCTTAAGATTTAAACTGACCTACTTTTAGTTTCTTATGATTTTCTGTGGATTAAAAGAAATCATCCTATACATCTTTGGAGTCTGATACTCCTCAGATTAAACTTAAATGAAGATGAACTTCTTTGAAGATGGCAGAGTACTTCCAGTGTAAAATTGGCTGCTTTGTGAGGGTAATCAGGCCAGTTAGTGGCAATACAGAAAAGATGATGGCAGCTTTACCCCTGTGAAGTAGATATAGTTACTTTAGTCTCTGCAGGGTCTCTTGCACAGCACTTCAGAGTACAGTCAACAGAGTAAATACATTGGTCACATTCTGAAAATTATACTTACCTAAGGCAGTTATTAGCAATTTGAGTTTCTGGTGTTCAAAACATTTAAAGGTGAGATATGCAGGTCTGCATACAGAGATCCAAAGGATGGCAGACTGGCATATGAAGTTCCTCACTCAGTGAGCAAAAGAGAATGTAAGATCAGGGGAAATTTAGTCCTGTGCGGATTGCAGATGGCTCCCCCTTGGTCTCTCCAGTAACTCTGTATTTGAAAGATGGTCATTAACATTTTTTAATGTGGGAAGAGCAGTAGTCTTGCAGTTAAATCATGTATCTCAGCATCGAAGGTTTCAGATGTACATCTCAATTTTCCCTGTGCTGTGTGAGTAGTGTAATAGCTCTGCTTCCTCACCTGAAAAAAATCTGTATATTTCCAATTTGTCATCATTAAAGAATAAGTTGCCACTAGAGTAGTAGTAGATACAATTACATTTTGGCATAGGTGGTCTTTTCTACCTAAGCTTCACCTAGTGCAGGAATAGGCTTGGACAAGTAGAAACAGTAATAATTCTTTCATCCTTAAAACTGAATCCTTAAAACTTAAAACATCCTTTAAAAAGGTTCTAGTTTCTACCCCAGTACCGTGTGGTCCAACTGCAGACACATCAGTAAGTCAGGGTCAAGTGTAGTCCAGAAATACTCGGAATATCTGTGGGGGGAACTAGACTGGGTAAGGTACTGGAAGCAGTAAAATTCAGCGGGTTTTGAATTTTCAGCTGGGTAAACTGGACTGCAGCAAGCACTGCTTCATAGCTAGCTAGAAACTTCTGCCACGGATGTTTCTCTGGATGTGCACCCATAAGGCACACTGCTTCACATGGTGTTGCAAAGCTCCATCTCACCTGGTTTCCACTACATCCTTGTCCTTGACGTCAGTATGTTAGTTGCCTGGTCAGACCCATACCCATAGTTACGCCTGTGATGTTTGCATATAATTTCCCAGAAATTATGATGTTTAGCTGTAGTGAAAAAATGTTTACATAGATATTCTTAAAGTGACATTTTGAGGGAAATAATGTGGAATTCTGAACAGCAAAATTTCAAACACAAATGATTTAACAAACTGTAAACAAATTAGCTGCTACTTAAAATTGTCATTAACTGATGCAAATAACACTTTACACATGCAGAAACACCTTATTTACTGACATTTTCAGATAGAAGATAATACTGGGCTTAAACAAAAGCCAGCTTTGAGCTACACTGTCCAAAAGCATGCAGAATATGTTGCCTGATCTGATTGTATAAATTCTAACAGATTTCATGTGTTTATCTTTTACACTGAAAACCAGGGAGAAAGCAGATTTTCTTCAGTCTTTCAGAGTGGCAGTGTACCCTGGAGAGATGATTATGAATCTCAGGCACCACTATGTACACACTACTTTGGAAATCTTTTGAAACCCAGTGCTTTGCAATCAATGAGATGCTCCTTAGAAGGGAGTGTAATACCAGCAGTGTACCTATGCCATTTTTTTCCCTCTGCTTAAAATAATTGGTGATATTCCCATTGACTTACAGGTGCTGGAACGGTAATTTACTCCCTCTAAACTGATCCTGTTTCTGATCACCAGGTACCATACATGGGGAATGCTTCTGTACTGGTCGTACTTATATTTTTGTTCTCCTTCTCTGCCTTTTGTGTGTTTATAGGGAGAAATTCAGGTCTTTTTGTGTTAGTACAGTCTAAATTAGCATCTGTTCTTCTGTATAGCTTAGTGAGGTGAAGGCCTTCAAAAAGATGCAAAAGACATTACTTAAAAAAAAAAATTGAGATTCAAAAGTCTGTGTGGCTTGCAAAAGTCCTTTCCAGGTGCGATTAAGGTTTGAGGCACATCTGTGTAAAACAATGGCACCAAATAATCCAAGAATCGCAACATCAGATGTAATAAATCCAGACATAGAAGTACACAGACTCCTGTGTTTGGCTATTTCTTGGAGCCAATATAAGAGATCAGTTGAGGTATAGAACTCAATAGGATAGTAGCAGCCATGGAAGCCGTAAAATTCTGTACTAGTTTGTTTTTTTTTTTAAATGAAGAGTAAGTACCCAAGAAAAACTTATGATGATTCATATGATTTTTGATTAAATCAAAAAAAATGATTTAAACTGCATGCTCTATTTTCCTTCTTTGAAGTGTCAGAGAAAAAACATGGAAAAAATGAAGTATAGGGATGGATGCAAATGCAGGATGGAAAAGCAAAGCTATTAAATTAGTTTTTGATGAGATGAAACAAAATATTTCCTCATGGGGAGAGTTTAACAGTAGTTTCAAGTTACTTGAATTTGGATTACTTCGGTCTCGCATATACGTTAAACGAGGCAGAACTTCTAGGAAACAACTTAAGGCCCTTCTTGATGAGTATCAGAATGTGTAAGCTTGCACTGATGGATAAATGCAAATAGTCGGGATTGAAGCCTAGGGTCTGCTTCTGTAGAAGTCACTTGCAGTACCTCAAACTGACATTGTGGGTCTGGGATCTGCTCTGTACAGTAGGCATCCTCTAGCGCATCTCTGTAGTTGAAACACAGCCACTTCAGCAACAGTAGCACGTACAGAAGCTGGAACTGTAGAATAATGAAGGAACTTCTTGAGATAGAATCATAGAATCATTAGGGTTGGAAGGGACCTTAAAGATCATCGAGTTCCAACCCCCCTGCTATGGGGAGGGACACCTCCCACTAGAGCAGGTTGCTCAAAGCCCCATCCAGCCTGGCCTTGAACACCTCCAGGGATGGGGCATC
>JAOXNO010000013.1:132022444-132038995 GCA_028565335.1 Limnodromus scolopaceus
AGGGGCAGAATCACCTCCTGGGACCTGCTGGCCACACTTCTCTTGATGCAGCCCAGGACACGGTTGGCTCTCTGGGCAAAGCCAAGATCATCTTGTCCAACCCCTGCTCCAATCAGGGATGGCTTAGGGCAATTGTTCATGACTTTGTCAAGTCGAGTTTTGAATACCTTCGAGGATTCAACTCACTGGGATAAGTTGTTCCCATGGTTGATCACCTTTATTGTAATGTTTTTTCCTAGTGCCTGTGTCTGTCACCTGTCATCCTATTACTGTGCACCACCAAGGCAGTCAGGCTCCATTGTCTCGCTGCCCCATTAGGCACTGTCTCCACTTACATTACCATTAGCCTTCTTCTGAAAACTGAACAAACCTGGCCTTCAGCTTCACCCTGCATGCTTCAGCCTGCTGTCCATCTGGGTGGCTGCTGCTGGACTCATTTCAGTGGGACATCTCCGTATCCCTTCTTAAGTTTGTTATATGCGAAGGGCTAAGGATGGCTTTGGTTTTTCTGGTTTAGACCTGCAACATTCTTTCACTGGGAGTAAGGAGCAGGAGAGAAATTGACAGAGTATGGGACCTGAAGTACTTCTTCCAGCTTGTTTGTGTTGCTGAGTGCAAGAGTTTCACAGAAAAAGATCTGCAACAGGGGTATTTTTTATTATTTCAAACCAAACTGGTTTAAGATTGAATTGTAATAATGTGTCTGAATGACCTCGGACCAATGAGGTTGCTAGGAAGCCAAATGTTGTTTTCCTAGGGAGTTCGGAGAGAGGAATAAATTTAGATTGAGCTGTGTAAGAGTATGGAAATGCTTATCCAAGATACTTACATAATCATAATTCTGTCCTACTCCTTCATTTGCAGAGAAAGATCAAGTGTAGTAGTTAAACCACTTCATTTAACCTGAGTTCACAAACACTAAAATGCCATAGTCAGAAGTGTATGGTTTTGCAGGATGTCAGAACGTGAAAAAGTTATCATTCTACTCTAAGCAAAACTTCCTTGTAATAGAAAAAAATTACCCTAAATCTCCACACACAGATTCTGTGCAATATTTCAGTGGCTTATAGCTAGAAGCAAATGCAGCCTTGTTGTGAAGATTAAGCTTTGCCTCCAATGACACTCTCAAAGGCCAAGAACCGCATGGTGCAGGCCACGAGGAACATCTTCATACAGTTTTGGCAAAGGCAGCTTAGCTGGTTCAATCTGCTTTGTCTTAATTCTCTTCTTCTCGCCCTTACCATATGCAAAGTGCTTCAGAAAGCAAGAACTCCAAATTAATATGAAAAGTTCCTGTTTCATTAAAGTGGTATTCTTTGTCAGAGAATTTTTCTTTTATAAATTGGGTTTATAGATAGCTATTGTATTATACCTTATATCACCAATATAGACCAACAGCCTTCATTTTAATGTATATTTTTTGAGCTGCATGAAGCCTTTGCAGTGATTGAAATTAATATTAAACAGATTAAACATTTTCCTCTTTCTCCCTATATTGTTTGCAAAAGGTCAATGTGTGTATTAACACGCACAATTAAAATTCTTCTGGAGATCCTGAAAGGTAAGAAGCAGAGCCTGCATGCAGAGAGATATGTAGTCAAATACAGAATACAAATTAAACAAAGGACCCTTCTTGTTTCATAAGTTGTCCTCTTATTGCATTTTTAAATCCATTCTTTTCTTCTTTCCCCTCTGGCAATCTCTTATCTCTTCAAATTTTTAATGTTAGAGGAGATATGAAAGTTATAATCTAAGGGCAATTAAAATAAAGTTTTAAAATTCTGAAACACTGAAACAGATGGATAAATCAAAGTTATCGTGGGAACAGGCAGTTAAAATTAATATCTCTGATTTTTAAATCAACTTGATGATGCAGCTAAGTAGATATTGGTAAATATTTCAGCAGCTCGGGATACAAGAAGAAACTGAAGTACTGTGATGCACGTCTGCAAAAACTCAGCCTGGAGGCTGAATCCAGCAGTGAAAATCTCAACCTGGAGTGAAGTCAGGACCTAACCTGTGATTCACAGGCACATGCCAAGTGCCAGGTGCCTAAATAGGCCAACAGATTGTGCCACGCGGTAAGAACTGGCTGAAATTCTGCACCACCAGAGTTTAGGTACGGAGGATACGCATTTGTGCAGGACTGGCTGGATCATCCCTCTCTCCTTTAATGCAAACCAAAGTGATATTATTTGGGGGATGTAATGGATTTGTGGTTCCCAAAGTGGTCAGCTTACGGTCTTTGCACTCCTTGGTACTGTGTGTTCTAGAGACATCTACTGCATTACAGGAGAGCTCCAGTAGGGACACAGTAGGGGTCAGTGGTGATGTTTTCCCTCCTTTTTCTAAGTCTGAGCCGTTATGCAGTTGGGACAGTGGGACAAAATTTGAGGGACAGTAGAAGATGAACATGAGGGTGTGTGCCTTTGCATTAATGTTAGGGTATCTAGAAGGGAAAGAGCTGGTGCCGATCTCCAGTATTTGCTCCTAAATGTATTTTGTGCATTTTAAATCAAGCATTTTAAATTTACTGAACAAAGTCCCCCTGTATTCAAGAGAACCGAGTTTGGTAACCGTATCTTTCTTTTCTTGGGGGAGTGCCCTTGCCTTGTCTGGTGGTTAGCATGCTCTTATGAAAAATATGAACTTCATTTCCCTTTGATATCAGGAGAATGCAGGTGTCTTGTTCCCTAGAGGAAAGTTCTGGTCTATTGACTATAGGGCTGGCAGCACTGCTTTCTCTTCAACCCACGTATTTGATGGGAAGAGCTGAAGCTGCTGTGCTTTGTATGAACTTCTGTGCTGACGGTGTGCTCTTAGCATTTCTATGAGGCTGGAATGCTAAAGGAATTTGGTTGTAGGGATGGCTAGCTTGTGAACCTCAAACAGGCCTGCGTGTGGAACAGGGAGCACAATTGTCAGCACGGGTAGGAAACCAAGTGTTCGGACCATAAGCATTAGCAAAACTCAAGGTATGCAAATGCTTCTCGAGATATGATGTTAGTACCTTGCATTTCTCGCTTCAGTGCTTCTATACCACATAATTTTCACCCAGTGTTTAATACTTTTATTTTAAAATTGCAGCCAATGCAGGTGCTTGCTTTCACCCTGAGGAATGTGAAGAATAACGTAAGGAATATTGTACTCCAGTTGTGAAGAACTGTTGTGGAAATAAATGCTGCAAACTAAGGTGGAATGCTATCGGGCTTCAGATGGTAGGTTAGCAGTGGATTGGGTAAGTGCATCAAACTCTTGTCTGCTCGCCCCTTGTTCCTTTGTCTCAGTAGGGGTAACAGGGATGATGGAAACATTAGCAAATCAACAATTGTCCCAGAACTCTTTTCTTTTAAAGAAAGAATATTTTAGTGTCACCTGGGCCTGTTCCAGCTATGGCACACAACCAAAGCCATTCCTCTTAATGCAGGAATGGTAGAGCTAGGAAGCAGGGGAAGATTGCATTTGCAACAGTGTTTGGTTCTTTAAAACCATACTGGAAATTGAGCTGACTCCCCAGATGTCATGGTGTTGCATTCCCTTTCTCTTACCTCCATTCTGACAATTCTGGTTGGTTTCAGCAAGACCTGGAAACTGTGGGTGAAACAGTGTTATGCTCTGACCATGTAAGTAAAAGGATAGCAAATTAAAGTAAGGCAAGTGAGAGGAACATCATGAACAACAGAGCAATTCATGTAAGTTACAACCTATATTTCCAGGCGCAGTGATTTGCAGTCCTTGTTATCACATACTGTATTCTGGGTTTGTACTTATTTTACAAAGTCAGCCCTCTCTGTTTCTGTTTGTATTTTTACTAAGCTACTAATCAGTGATTCCTTTGCAAGAGGAGATACTGCAAGAAATCATTTAATTTCTGGGCTTTATTTATTCATTTATTTGTAAGAGTATTTATAAGGGCAGGTCTTCTTGGTGATGATGAAGAAACTTATTCAGTCACTGTGGAGTATTGAAAATATGTTTCTTCCATCTACAAAAGTTTGTCAAAACACAGATTGTTTTTGGTTGTTCAGGTTGTTGACTGTCAGCTCACCCACTCCTGTTTCTTCTTGTCATTCTTCTTTCCCTCACATTAATATTGCCTTCCTATTATTGATTTTTCTTTGTCCTGTCCTGTCTCAGACTATGAGTTTTTCACAATGAGAAACATGACACTTCTATTTGTTCATGGTGCAGATTTACAATATTTGCTTATTTATTTTACTATCACTTATGAAGATTACAAATTTTCTTTTCCTTCCCTCCCTTCTTTTTTCTCATTCAGATTAATGTTTCAATACCTGCCTGTCATTGTCTAACAATGACTGTAATTCCTCCTATTTCTTCTCATGAAATAGAACAGGAAACTGGTCTACTAATGCTAGGGAAGGTGGAGAAGATTTTGTATAAATTGAAATGTAAAATAGCTGGCATTAAAAATGTACTGCATTACGACGTCCCTTCAGTCCTGCGTCATGCCATTTCAGTTCACAGCAGCTCAGACTGTTTGGATGAGATGAAGGGAGCTGAAACATGGCAAGTTCCATCTTGCCTGCAGTGAAAATATGATGACAGTCGGATTACAGCCTTCCTCATCAGTATGGCTAATTAATTTGTATACTCTCTGAGCACAGTAGTTTATCCAAAATAAAGATCAAGAGAAATAAAGTTAACCCTTCTTAGGGCTTATTTATACAGGATCATTCAGAAATATTGAAGAAAACTGATGGAGATCCTGAAGTCAATGGCAATGTTCTAAGGATTATTCTGCAGTTAATTAAAATGGGTTTACTCCTCAGTCCCTTCAATAGAGGAATTTTTAGAGGGATTTAACATACGTTAAAGATGAGAACTGAATTTACACCCTTAATATGTTTGCCTTACTGCTTTGAATATTGAACACACAGTCTGTGAAATATAAGTGAGCAAGTGCCAATAGTGGAATATCTAATGTAAATCTTTATAATTAAGGAAAACGCTTACTGAGATATTCGATGTAGGGTTAAATAGAAGATTCTTTTGAGCCTCAGACTTCAGTGGAATCATAAAGGAATAGAAATTAAACTGTTCCTAGGTCTCAACTTGCAAGGAGTCACTGGTCATAGCGTTTATTTATGGTAGCATGTATTCATTAATGGACATTTTCCAGTATTTAAGAAAGCTCATATAGGACTATACGGAAAGGCAGTTTAACCCCGTATCCTGTCACTGAGAGTAACCAAAAGGGGATGCCTATGAAAAGTTGTTTGAAGAATGGAAGCAGAAATACCAAGTATATTGCATTTCCCCGATGATCTCTCGGACTCTGAACGTTTTTTTTATATCAAGCCAAATGTCATTCCTGTGCAATTACTGACCCTCAGTGGCTTTTCTTTCATGAATCTCTCCAGTATTCCACTGAAAATATTTAACTTTTATACAAGTTTAAAAGGATGGTGTCCTTTGTTTAGATTTTACAGCTAAACACATTAAAAACAATTGAAGTGGGGGTAGAGATTTCCATATACATAGGTAAGGCAAAAATATATACTCTCAATGTATGGAACCCTATTTTTCTTTCCAGTTATTTTCAGCTACAATTTGGAGTACAAAGGTCTTTGAATTTATTGAAGTCTGCTTAAATCAGAAACCGAGGAACAATTTTGTTGTTTATAGTATAGGGGAGTATTTGGAAAGACTTGGTAATGCTTCCATTGTTCAGGGTATCTTGGCATTAACAGTACAACAAATTCCAAAGCAGATCTTTTAAAAGATGTAATAGTTTTAAAAGTATGATTTTCACTTGCAACCAGTTTGAGTTAGAAAGTTTCTACCATATGGCAGAGAAGGAATATGAAACCATATGCATCCAGCACTGGGACTGTATTCCTGAGAAAAACCAGTTTGCTATTTTTATACTGGCCAGCAGGTGTCAATACCCCAAAGTGAAGAAGCTGCCCAGCAGCCAGATACAGTTAAAAAGATTGAGGCTGGAACAGAGATCATATGTATTTTGTGTATCTCGCTTTGAAAGCTGACTTTGTGAAGTTATTCTGTGCTTCACACCACCAGGAAGGAAGCCATCCTCTGAGAGGAAAGGAGGAAGGGAAATTAAGCAACCCTTCCATCCAGAAGGAGATACCTCCTAGTTTCTTTTCCTACTGATCCTAGTAATAGTATTTTTTTCTCCATCCCCACAACTCCAAAGCTCTGTGCCTCTGACTTCAGTCTTCAAGCCTCTGTGCTCCCTAGCCATTCTGGCCAAATCCAGCCAAACACTGGAAAAGGGGCTAAAAAGTGGGGTACTTGCCTGTTTTGATCAGTGCAAGGGAGCCTGATCAAAGCTGTTGAAGTGCTATTTCACCCTATCCATTTTTCTCCTAACGGTGCTATTCTAATGCATATTAATTCTAATGCATAATCTAATAAAATCAAATGCTTTTATTTTTAAGATCAGAATACCTGTCAGCTGCCAAAGTGAAAAAATCTTAAGTGAAATTCTTTTCATCACAAATGTCAGCATTTGTATGATCATGTGTAAGTAATGTCTTTTTGGACCCATTTTAGACTTTTGTGAAATAGAATCTTGTAACGTTTTGTGTAGTTGCGGGACACATCCTCCCTAGATCAGGCTTTGGAACTTTTTCAATTAATAGTAAAAATATCCATCTTTTCATATTATTATAATTAAGCATTATGGATATAGACTGAGTAGCTCTTAGGAAAGATTTGTTGTTCCTTGAGATATTTCAGCCTTTTTTTCCTGATTTCCACAGAGGTAGTGCGTACAGATTATATCCTGCTGTTTTAAACCCTGCATAACCATAATAATGAAATAGTCATAACCATTGCATTCTTTCACCAATTTATTTTTACTTTTACACAGCTTCTCAAGGTAGGATGTTTTACCTTGGAGCAGTTTTTTTGATCTCTGATAATAAGCAAAGACTTGTTAAAAGCTGATATAATTTAGGCAAATATAAAATTTATCATATTACTTTCACAGTCTCGGTCTCTATCTATCATGATGAAATTCTGGCTGAAGCTGAATGTTTTGAGCTATTGAAATTCTGGCCTTAACTTCCTACCAGCTGCTATTTTACAGTGAGCTGGTAAGAGCTAGGAATTTACATACTCCATTTTTAATTTAATCAAATGTTGTCAGTCAGCATCACATGTTAGGTACTATTTCCATCAGAAGGAACTTAAAAAACAACAACCTGCAAGATTAAAAACCTCTGCCTCTTGAAGATAATAATCTTAGTGAATTTTAACAGATTGCTTTAGCAGATGGAGATGTGATATTCACTACAGTAAATTACATTAACATTCTCTCAGACAGAGATGTCACATTTGCCACGGTAATTTACATTAACATGATTTGAGACAGATTTGATTCCCCCAAAAGAATTAGAAATAATGTTTTATCAATTCACTTTGCCTTGTCACTTCTTTAGATAATTGTCAGTCTGGAGTGGGACATGTTTTTTACCAATGGATGCCACGGTGAACAGGACAGAAGTGCTGTTTTGCTATGGCCATCTATAGACACCATGTATGAAGACATAAAGGAAATAAATCTCAATTATTGGTACAGAGTAGTGAAAAATAAGTTACTCTTGATTCAGCATAACAGATTAATTTGATTCCTGGACAAGATATCTATACTTTTGCGTGCCTATGTAGCCTTCTACCACTGCCTCTAGGAGATCTTGTCACCCACTTTAACAGCTTGATGGAAAGCACTCTGAAAAGAAACTTAACTGTCTGTACTGTGTGTTAGCATCTTCAGCCAGAGGACTGTGTGGGTGTAATTTAGCTGTCATCCAGTATTGTGCAGGGGATCTGGGCAACGTGTTTATGAGGGCATCTACTACTTGAAAGAAAGCATGTCTGCATCTCTGTGGACTATCCGAAATAACTAATGGTCCCAAGAAGTCCATCATCTCAGAGCTTGCAAGAGTTTTGCAGAGCCTGGCTCCTAACACAGTGTAAAAAGCTCCTACATACCAGAGTGTGATTGCTGAAGCCAGGTAAGGTGTTGCCTACACTGGAAATTTATACTGATTTAAGGTTGCTGCAGTAAGTAAACGAATCCACTCCCTCATCTCAACTCTTCTTCCCCTGTTATAAGCTTATAATTATATGCAAACTATATGGAATGACATGTGGCTATATTCTTCTCAGTAAAGCATTATACTTATAATTGAAAGATGGTGCCGGTAAAATCTTAAGTAGAGAGGGGGCCAAAACTTGTTTGAGAAGAATAGGCTTGTGTACTAACATCTCACCAGAAATGGCTGCAAAGTACATTCCATCAGAAGGAAACTTCTAAAACATCCTTTCTGTGTGCTCCCTTCCCCCCAAGTCTGAGTGGGAAACAAAGTGTAATATTTTTTTTTTTCCTCAAAAAAATGTTTTACTTTTAAACAAACAGAGACCTTTACTCGTCTAGGTCACAAAAAGTCCAGTTTTCTAGAACTAATGGTACTTTCCAAAGATCTTGCACAGATTGCACAAGTCACTACAATGGTATTCTGCCAAATAATTATACCAAAAAAATAAAATGTGTAATTGCAAAACTTTTAAGAAAAAAGCACAAAGGAGGATCTAGAGTGAGTTAAAGAAGTGTTATATGAAGAGAAGCATGTTGATGACTATCTTGCACAATTCCATTTTCATACATATATTTTTTGCATGTAAACAAACATAAGGTAACAATGATTCTGGACAGCAACGTTGCTACATTAGAGCCAATAAAATAAAAATACAGAGACAAATAGAACTTGTCTGTCTGATTTTGCTTCATAAAGAATGAGGTGCAAAAGGCTCTAAGTCGTGTGTGAGTCATATGACTATATGCTTAAGAAAGCTTCACAAAAAACAGTGGGTTTTAGTATAGGGACTGTAATCCATCTGCATGTTTCAGCTTGTAGGATTGGGTTTTGAACAATTAATATAAATAGTAAAAGGTAAAGCTTTAATAGTCTGAGTTATCTTCAGTAAAACTAACATATCTAATTCTTATTTCTCTTGCAGCTATTTCAGAGCAACGGTTCCTAATTCATACCTTATGGAGGAATGCTGTGTATGATCCGATGATGTTGCTCCCAGACAGAGGGAACTGAAGGGTTAAAATTAGGCACAAAGGGATGGACACACTACAGAGCTGCTGTCAAAACAGTGCTTTCACAGGATTGTTACTCAAAGACCAGTGATGTCTGGGAACTGCTCTTTTGTGCATTCGATTTAAACTAAACCCAAATTTTTCAAGACAACTAAAAGTCTGGCCAGTGAAAAATCATGGACGCTTTTGAAAACGTTACTCTACATTCCTTACAGTAAGTGTGATAAATACACTAGTTAGAATTGCAAAACATGGTTTTTGGTTTGGATCTATTAAAGAGATTCATTTTCATTACACTGAGAAAATAACCTCAGTCTTTTATTTTTCATGCTTTGTGGAAACAGAAGGGTTGAGCTGAATTTATTTGTATAAATAATCTCCACTTGCAGGTGAAGTTTGACAGAATGTCACAACTTACTTTCCATTTAATTTCTAGCAATTGCCAATCTACTCCCTCTCCCGAATTAACAGCCTGGAGACATTCAGATTTCACATTGAGTGCAACTGAGTCACAGATTTCAGTCTTTTTTTTCCCTCTTCCTTGAAAAGTTTACTGTTGTGACTGGAAAACAATATTTTTTTTATACATTTTATAAAAGTAAAATTCTAGATACTAGCTGTGAAATCTTCTTTCCTGACACAAATCATAATCCCCGATGCCGTCATCGCTGATGGTATTCCTTACCTTGATACACAAGTTTATATTCAATCTAGGAGGTAAATTAATTAAATAATAGTGATCTGTGCAGATTTTCATGAGTCTTGTTTTAATTCACTGCTCTCAGCTCCACTCTGTGGATCTTCTGCAGTGTGGGAGCAGAGCAGTTATTAAAAATATTCCTTAGTGTGATATGTCCTGGATACCCTGGTTGGGAGACATGAGGAAAGCAGATGATAGACTCCATGTTAAATTACACCAGGGAGGTGGATGCAAGTAAATAATGATTGTGTTGAGCAAAGGTATTTATTTTTCTGCTATTGCTATGGTTATTAGTGAAACCCTTGCTGGGTTAAGATTCGGAGCCAGCTGGGCCTACAGTTAAGAGTAATTGTTGATGCTGTTCTGTGCGATGCCTTATGAACTCCTGCTGGGCTTATAATTATATTCAAAGTGCACAGGGAATATTACATGGCTTGATCCTTCTCAAAATCTATGTAGTTCCTTGGACTTGGATGCTGTTATGTAGGTTGACCTAGAGGTCTGGTAAAAATAAGGTAAAAAGGTGTTGTCTGAGTACAGTGGGGTTAGACTTGTTCTTTTCAGTTCTTCTCCTTTTTTTCCTTTGCTCCACTGGAAAAATCAGTGATTGTTGTGGGGAAGATACAGACCTACCACCTTCTTATTCAGAACAAGAAAGAGGGAAGTCTTAGTTCAGATCTGACATCCCCTTTTACTCCTCTTGTCTGTGCCATTGTAGGAAGGCTCAATTAATGAACTCAATTCTTTGGAGGTTATGTAATAAGTAAAAATCTAGATTGCTGTGTATTCATTTTAAAAAAGAAAGCATTTTGTTTATAATAAACATTTGTTAAATGTAAGACTAATCATGAACATATCTGAATGTTTGTGTTACCTCATATTAGGTATAGCCTGGTCATGACCCAAGTTGGGTTTGCAATGGTGAGGAGATTCTGGAATTGCCTCTGATCGTGTCTTTGTGGCAAAAATCCTAGCTGCTTTGCAGATGATGCTAAATACAGTATTGATAGAGTGATAGGTCTCTGTGTTGACAGCGGACTGGACTCCATGATGCAAGAGGTTCAATGAGGAGGCCTAGATTTATGGTCCAGAAAGGCTATACAAAAGGGAATACAGTCTCTACAGTAACGTGGTTTGCGTAAAACCAGTGTGAAATGTTACCATTCTGATCTTGTTTAAAATCTCCCATGTAGGCATTTTGTAGATGTACAAATCTTCAGAATATAGCATAGCAGAGAATATAAACCTCTGGGACTAATTTCTGGTGTAATCCTATTGAATTTGCTTACAGTATTCTGCTGTCTTTGCCAGGTGAGCCCTTTATAAGTGAATTACCCTAGTTATTATCTTGTTTAAGTCTCTGTACAACTCAGCAGCACTTGCTTCTTCAGCCACAGATGTGATAAAGTTTGGTCTTTAGTTGATATGATTCCATTCTGGTATAAGTGAGGGGTTATAAAAGCAATTGAGTTGAAGCTGTAACTTCTATACAGAACTTGGGATTTGGATGTGATCTCCTGTCTAAGACCTTGTCATAGAGAATCTCACCAGGAGGGCTCTGTATTTCTGACAGATTTTAAATTTGAGTGCTTTTTGCCTTGCTATCTTGACTGGCTTCTGATATTTTTCTTAGAGTAAGGACAGTTCTTGCAGAGTACATCATTTATATAAAGCTTGTTCTAACGTCATAAAGCTTGTAACGACATATGGAATAACAAAAAAGGCATATCTTGCCTTTAGTCAATACACTTCCATCATTCAGTCTTCCAGTTTGAAAAGACCTCTTATCACAGCATTTGAAAAGCACTGTATGAAACCAGACTAATGTTCCAAAATGTTTTGTCTGTTCTGCTCTTTCATGCTGAAAGGCAATTGTGAACGTTGCTTTTGAACTATTTATTTGTGGAAACGTATTTGTTGCATTTCTACATAAAAGAAAAAAAAACCTAACACCTTCATTGTTATTTCATTATTCTTCTAGATGGAAACTAACAGATGAACAAGAGTTCTTTGAGAACATAAAAACGTCCAAGCATACAAAACCATTGAATCAAGGCACTTGCACAAGCCCTACATTATATTTCTTTTTTTTTGACTGGTGACAAAACAGGCTGAATTTTACATGACGAGGATCTGATATAAGGTAGTGGAGTACATTTGTCAGTAACAGTAGATGATCTATCCCACATGCTCCTTTTTGGGACTTTAAATTCTCTTTGTGCCTCTCCCAGATTTTCAAGGAAATTTGTCTATGCAAAAGGTTAGGGGTAGCCAAAGCCAGTGATCTTTGGTACCCAGGACGTTTCTCCTGTTTTAATTTGGTTGTGCTCCTGGAGGATACCACATTTGCTTCATTTGCATCTGGCTTTCCAATTCCGTCTTGGAAATCTGGGAATGGGCTGCCCACTGGATATATGATCTGAATGCAGAGAATCTAACATAAAGACCTTTTTCCTTCCATTTCAAACCTAATGCTTCCCTACCCACAGTCAGCCTCTTATTTTTAAGATATTTTTATCATCGGGTCCCGTTGCAGTTCATAAAGGAGATATTACAAAGCTGAGAAAAGCAAAGGGTGTGTGTGTGTGTAAAAGTGCAGAGTTGTTTACCAGCTTAATAGTGTGGAATAACATCACCCCTTGTTTGCAGTCTGACCCTGGTTTATGTGAGTATAACTCACATAGGCTCAGCTCTGGTGTGAATTTCTAAGATTCTCTGTAAGAGTACCATGGCTGAATAACAACATTTCATAGGCATGCAGTGCAATGAATGATACAGAGTTTCTTATGGCCATTTACTACAACTGATAGAGAATTTAATTTCTCTACCTTTTTTTCCTCTCATATTTCTCTTCTTTCTTCCACATTACCGCTCCTTACTCTGATTTAAAAACAGCATAATAGCAAGGAAGGGTCTGGAGACACTGAGGTAAGGTCTGGCCATACCATAAGAAACAATAGATTATAACATGTATTTATTTGGGGTAATGTTGGCTATGTGCTTTTCATAGGAAGTTTCATAAAGAAAAGTCCTCTTCCCGAATTTCAACTGCTTAACCGAGCTGTAAGGTATTCACAATGAATAATTTAGAACTTAAAATAACTAAAATTTTAAGATGTGAAATGAGACTTCATTGGTCTCATAAAATTTTGTCCCAAGGGTTTTTCATTATGCTTAAACTACATGATTACCATATGCATAAAAACCTGAGATTCATTACGTTAAAGAACTTTTTCAAGAAGGAATTTATCTTTCAACATATCTTTCATCTACATGAGGGCATTTGACAGTTCACTCTATTACAATGTAGTAAGATTGGAATATATCTCTTAATCTTTTCATTTTTTTAATAGACTCTCTTTTATTTAGGCTAAATTATTAGACTTTATGTGAAGTATCATGAATGAGACTTTATGCCTTAATACTTTTTCTGATAGAAAATTTTCCTCTGTGCATTGTTTTTATGATGTTGGAAAAAGCTTCGAAGTGAACGTAGAACATTTTAAGTCTGTTATCATCAACCATTACAATTTTATTCTTAAAAAACCAGACAACTTCACCCCTTTACTGACAGCTGTTCCTGTGTTTTATACCTTGCAGCTATCTTTGAAGAATCAACACAGGAAAAGGATCCTTGGTTATAAATTCATCTTTCTTTCTAGTCAAGAACGTCTGCAAAAATTCACTGCCTACTGATGTTCTGTTTTCCATCATTTGTAAAAGCCTTCTTGATCTCTACTGCCACGCACAGCAGAGTGGTAACAAATTCGAAAGGTAGGATTACATTTTGGTAGCAAAAAGTATTTGTTGAGTTTTCTATCTTCTCATGATCAAATTCTGCTGTTTTCTTTAGCTGCTGGCTCAGAGTACCATGACGAGAAGGGAACTGCATCAAATTGGGCCAAATTAGCCCAATAAATCTTGGAACTTGAAACACTGAAAAATTATGGGTTTTTTTAAAAAATCCATATAAGCAAAATTGCAGTGTATTTTCCCAGTAATCATTTAATGTCCACAGTCAATTAAAGTGAAGTTTTGTATAGATTAAATATGTTTGTTTATTTGTAATTAAGAAATTTCAATGTGTAAAGCCATGCGAGAAGATAAATAATTGATCTGCTTTCTTATAGCTGCATAGAGGTTTGAGAATTTTTTATGATCAGGATGTCCAGAATGTGTATATTTATGTCTTGCGGTGAATTTCCTCTGACAATTCCTGCAATTTCTCTGAAACAGTTACATTAAAAATTTGTCGTTTCACAATATTTTTTCTTCTCATAAAGAGGCAAGGTTATACTTTGAAGTATCTGATTGAAATAAATGGCTTAAAAGACATTATGTGATGACTTTATATTTTGCAATTAAAGAGCAAAATGAGAATATGAACTGGAGTATAAGATCGCTTTGTAGAGCTCTAGAGTCTAGCAACCTTTTACTAATTGGATCTGACCCATGTAAATCTTAAATTTTTCTTCTAGCATAGTCACCCAGCTTCAGCAAGGAGGTATAAAATGGCTTCTATCCCAATATTGCATCTAAAGTATTTTTTTTGTGTCATGAAAGACAGTATGTAAAAGGCTGACCCTAAGGACCACTGCATTGCTAGCATCACTCTTTGTTTAAGTCTAGAAAGGAGCTGTTAGGTGAGAAGCTTCTGCTTACAGACCTGATGACTCTTATGTTTTCTATCATGCCCACATCACCAAAACCTCTCTAGCACTTTCCTCCTCAGCTGGACAGAGGGAGACAAAATATAAGGTAAGGCTCATGGCTTAAGGTAAGGACAGGGAGATCACTCAACCGTTACTGCCACGGGCAAAACAGGCTTGGCTTGGGGAAAATTACTTTAATTTATTACTAATCCCATCAGAGTAGGTCAGTAAGAAATAAAACAAGCTTAAACCACCTTCCCTCACTTCTTCTTTCTTCCCAGGCTCAACCTCAATCCCTGTTTTCTCTACCTCCTCTCCCCCAGTAGCACAGGGGCACAGGGAATGGGAGTTGTAGTCACGTCAGCACACATTGTCTCTGCCACTCCTTTCTCCTCAAGGGAAGGACTCCTCTCACTCTTCCCTGCTCCAGCATGGGGTCCCTCTCACACGCTGCAGTTCTTCACAAACTGCTCCAGTTTGGGTTCCTTCCATGGGGTGCAGTCCTTTAGGAATAGACTGCTCCATCTTGGGCCCCCCGTGGGATCACAAGTCCTGCCAGCAAACCTGCTCCAGCATGGGCTCCTCTTTCCATGGGTCCACAGATCATTTCAGGAGCCTACTCAACATGGGCTTTCCATGGGGTCACAGCCTCCTTCAGCCCCATCCACCTGCTCTGGTGTGGGTGAGATATCCACAGGTGGATATCTGCTCCACCATTGACCTCCATGGGCTGCAGGGGGACAGCCTGCCTCACCATAGCCTTCACCATGGGCTGCAGAGGAATCTCTGCTTTGGTGCCTGAAGCACCTCCTCCCCCTCCTTCTTCACTGATCTCGGTGTCGGCAGAGTTGTTTCTCTCCCATTTTCTCTCCCACTCCTCTTTCTCCAGCTGCTATTGCTCACCACAGATTTTCGCCCCACCTTCTTAAATATGTTATCACGGAACAGTCCCACGGTCACTGATTTGCTGGGCCTCGGCCAGCAGCAGGTCTGTCTTGGAGCCGGCTGGCGTTGGCTCTGTCTGACGTAGGGGAAGATTCTAGCAGCTTCTCAAAGAAGCCACCCTTGCAGCTCCCCCTCTCCACTACCAAAATCTTGCCATGCAAGCTAAATACGCATATTTAAAAGAGTGAGTCTTCTTATTCAACAGAGGGAAATTAAGATCCTAATTTAGATTTGTGAGTTCCATTCCTGAAACTTGGTTCTTAGATGTTGCATTTCATTTCATGAAGTGTTGCTCCTTGCAATGCCTCTATAGTCTTTGATCCAACTTCAGTACTTCTTGAATACTGCGTCAGGTATTCCCTGTGCTACTACAGTGTGCTCAATTAAACAGACCTAGGCTTCTCTCTGCCAGGCTATTTGAAGCCAGATATATGGAAAACTCTGAATTTGCTTAGTCTCATTCTTGCTCAGAAAGTCTTTTAGCTCATCATTTGTAAAACTTGGTCTGCCATTTGTGACAGGTGTTGTTTTAAAGTGTTGTAAACTTCTGCGAGCATTGCACAAGTGCCAACGGAGCCGTTTGAGGTCATTGTGTGCTCTTACTATTACTTGGCAGGAGCATTATTGTGAGCTAAGCATTTTTCCACTCCGCGGGATTGCAAGATTGTAGTGTTTGTATGGCTGTTTGTGGGGCTGTGTGGAGAATTCGGGAGCAGAGACAGCTATATAGTTCTACAGATGGAAGAATACCTAAATGCAAGACTTTTGAAAAAGGTGTTTCCCCTGTTAGGTACGCCTGATGTGTAGGCACTCGTGTCATGACTGGATTGCAGGAACTTGGATGGTTGGAACCACTGATGTCCCATAAGTGATGACTGCTGACTGCTCTGCACCATGGGCTCCAAATTGGTAGGATTGTCTTCCATTACACTGTTTTAACTAGCTCTGTATGATATAGAGGGACAGGATCGCATCTTCCCTAACTCAGTTTCTTGCTTGTGAAATTTCACTATTCCTCATTGGTGTAAAAGCAACAGTTTCATAGAATCATAGAATAGAATCGTAGAATCATCTGGACCGGAAGGGACCTTCAAAGGCCATCTAGTCCGACCCCCCCGCAGTCAGCAGGGACACCCCCAACTAGACCAGGTTGC
>JAOXNO010000013.1:132045778-132056029 GCA_028565335.1 Limnodromus scolopaceus
TGGAAGAGGCTGCCCAGAGAGGTGGTGGAATCTCCTTCTCTGGAGACATTCAAAACCTGCCTGGACAAGTTCCTGTGCACCGTGCTCTAGGTAGACCTGCTCCAGCAGGGGGGTTGGACTAGATGATCTCCAGAGGTCCCTTCCAATCCCATATGATTCTATGATTCTGCAACAGTCTGGGTTCTGACACCTCAGCCTGCGGTCAGAGCCTGGACCTTCTCCCTGCCCAGAGTCCTCACTGCACATCCACTGCTGTCCCATCCAACGTGCACGAGGCAAAGGGCTCTGGCCCCAGCGCTGACACTGTGGCCTATGACACCCCTGGCCAGCATTGAGGGCTGTGGCATAAACCACCAGGTTGATGCTTTTCAGATTGATTTTCTTCAAAAGTCTAAGTGCTGAAAGTGAGCATTTAGTATCCTAGCCAAACATGTCTAAATGTTATAGAGGATTGTAGATACGCACTTGTGCCAAAAGAAATGCTTCTAGGAATCTGACTCAGCAGTTCCTTTTCAGAAAATCCTTTATCTTTCATCAAATTCTTTAGAATGTGTGAAAAATAACTAGGATGTTATTAAGCAATTTAGGTGATTTGTCAGCTTTAAAATCACATTCCTGCTTATGTTGTTACTTGTTTTTTACAATTAACAGTGCGGTTTTTGTAATCAAGGGAGCAAGAAAATAATTATCTTTTACCTTTTCTGAATTCATTATGCACTTGTGGCACATTGACAGGTTCTCCATGATCAGTTTTCCTCGTTGTTTGTTCAGATTATTGAAAGAGAAGTGGGGAAGAGAGAACTTCTACATTAGAAAAAAAAAACCAGCAAAATAAAACAAAACAAGCCACCTTAAAGATGTCTTGGTTTGAGACTCAAGCCATGTATAGTACTTAAAATGACTTTTGGCTTTTATTTTTTTTTGTTTAATTTGAAACCAAGGATATGCCAAGGTCAGATTCTCCTGACACCTCCTTTTTTCAAGTAATCTGAAAGACTTCTATGACCACTGAAGAAATACTAAATGAATGTGCAATTCCATCTCCAAAGAGTACGTATGTTTTACCCTGTATGAGGCGTGTTTATTTTCATGAAGACTAATGTTTTATAAAAAGTTTTAAGAAATCCATCTGTGGTATATAGTCAACTTTTTATCAGAAAGTTTAGCGAAAAGGGAAGCAGTCTCTTCAGTTTCAGATGGCGCAGCAGCAGCTATTGCTGCGTTGAGTCATTCAAGTGCACAAAGGCAGCCCTGGTAATAACCATATTCCTATTCCTTCTGCGTATGCAGGACCATGATTTAGGTTGGAAGGGAGGTCAGGAATACTCTAGTCCATCCAATCTCCTACTTAAAGCAGTGTCATGGGGAAAAAGATCCTCCTGATCTCTGGTCTGAAATGCTTTGTTTCAATTTGTACCCTTTTCTCACAATGATTGCGCAGGGATGTCGCTGTCTGGGATGATCATACCTGAAAACTTTTCACCTAAAATAATCAACCACTAGTGTTGGATGTTTTAACACTCAACCACCGGCTTGTTTCAAGGCTGCAGTAGATTCCTTGCTGTCCTTAAGATGGAGCAGTAGACAGGGTTACCCTGGCTGCAGAGAAGAATGCTGAGGAAGCAGAATTTGTTGTTACGAGCTGAAACACCATGGCACCTTGAAATAATCAGTTTAAGACTTCTGTCAAATGGCTGCTGCTCCTTCTGGGTCAAACATCATCTTGTACAAGCAGGGCAATTATTCCATCCATTCTTGTTTGGAAACCCTGTGAAAATCCCTGAGCGGTGAATAGTATGAGCTCTAACTCTGATAGTTTTCCATCTGTCACATCGACTTGCTAAGAAGGATTAGAAAATAAAACTAATTTACCAGAATTACAATGAATTAAGTAATGAATGACAGTAAATTATGGATGAAAACAGGGAACACTGCAACTCTGAGAAGTAAATAAACTGTTTCATTTTAAAATGCATTTGCCTTCAAAATGAGAATGCGCTTTATGCTGCCAGCCTTTACAAGGGTTTGGTGTTAGGCATTTCTTCTCCTCTTTGAAATAATTATGACATTCATACCTCGAATGACACATATCTCTGGCACTCATCTGATATCCTTAGTGTGGCCCAATTATTTTCAGTGATGAGTCAGGGGTGACTGAATGCGTTGTGTACATCCAAAGGCTATACTAATACTGCTTCATTAGGCACAAGCTGTATGCCCAGGGACACTCAAAGCAGTTAAGCATCTGGGCCAATTTAGACTTTTATGTTTCCAAAACTTTTTATTTAAATATTTTACATTTTCCCCCACCCTTTTTCCCAGCCTCATCAGAACACACTCTTCTGTCTTTCAGTCCCATAGTGCAGAGTAGGTGTTAGCATACTCCAAATATAGGTCAATTTGAATGGGTTTTTACAAAGTGACTTGGACACTGAAGGCTCTGCGGTGTTGGTTGAAGAAGAGACACGTATTCTGCCATGTGCAAAGCCTGTTTTGGTAAAGTAAATGTTTTGTCAAGCGATAAAGCTTTATGGGGCAGCCTCTGAGAGCTAGAGGCAGCACCACTGTACTCCTATTGTTGCGTAGGCTTGAATTAAGTATGTCCATGCCAATTATACGTGTGTGAGCGTGTGTGTATGCAGGGGTAGGGGGCAGCAGCATTTAGAGGAGAGCTGCAGAAGGGAACGGCTGTTCCTGCATCACCTGCCCAGGAGCGTACGGGGGCATTTCCATTTGATAAAAATGAGCTCTGTATGTGTGCGCGTGTGTGCTCCCCTAGGTATTACTTGCATGTGCTTCTCGTGCACTTTGAGTATTCAGATTACTGCTTATATTTGAATTTGCTATTGTTGAAACTGATTTGGCAAGGACTTGGTGCCCTTTCGAGATTCTCCCTACCTGTTTTCTCCATGATAACCACAACACTCTAACTCTTAAGACCTAGTATGCTAAGTACCTAAAACGTGCAGGAGAGTTTTTATATATCACTCTCCCCCCAAAATTGGTTTGTTTGCTTGAGTGCCCTACTTTAGGGTGGTAATCATAGACTCATAGAATCATTTCGTTTGGAAAAGACCCTTGGGATCTTCGAGTCCAACCATCTCCCCTGCTCTACAAAGTTCTCCCCTACATCATATCCCCCAACACCACATCTAAACAACTCTTAAACACAGCCAGGGATGGTGACTCAACCCCCTCCCTGGGCAGCCTATTCCAATGCCTGACCACTCTTTCTGTGACAAATTCTTTCCTAATGTTCAGTCTAAACCTACCCTGTTGGAGCTTGAAGCCATGGAAGCTTTTAACTCAAAATGGAACTTCAGTGCACAGGCAAGTATGGTTCTTCCAGCTCGACCTCCACAGGGGAACCCACAATATTGGTTTTTTTTGGAAGGAAACTTTCCTGTTGTTCTGTACAGATCTTTCTCTTTTCTCTCTTCGGGCCTCTATAGCTCCACTCCATTCATCTATCATCATCCTTATAATTTCTAACTAAAGATCTCATAGGAGATACTGCTTATTCAGATGACATACCGCTTTCTCTGAAGACTTCCTGAGTTCTGAGATTCCTTCTATTTTATGCGACATAGCCTGAAATCAGCCCTTCATAGCGACTTTCTGGACATATATCAGGGCTTGTTAGTTTTTCCTGGGTTTTCAAAACAAAACAAGTTTCTGCAGGGTGTTTGGTTCTTTGTTAATTGTTTTTATGTTCAAAGAGGTAAGACTGATATGGGGCTTTTTCTGTATTATTTGCGGCTTCAATACTGATGAGAAATTTTAGGTTGGTTCTTTAAGCATCTGCATGCAGAAGTAACATGTAAATTAAATGTTCTGATTCAGAAAAAGCAATTTAAAATGGGTTGTATGGATTAAGTAAAGTAATGGAACAAAAATATAGAGCATAGCAACTGTATTGCTGTAGGATTTTTATAATGAGGAATGGAGTAGGCAAATGTGACATACTTGTATAATCAGTCATTTAAAGTATTTATTATAATTAAAATTGTAGAAATTATGTGGATAGTAATCAGTTTTCATTATAGTTCTTTGCACATTTCTGTGCTATAATTAGATTGTGGCATCTGTCATTGCTGATTAATTTGTAGACAGCTCTATCTTCCCATTAAGATTTACTGTGCACCAAGGCAGAATTTTCATTATCTAAAAATATGAAATAAAAAGTGGTAGCAGTTTAGGGGTATTAGCTTTTCCACCTTGTAATTTTGGAATTAAGAAAATCCCAGAAGGATCTGTGCTGCCCAGTGAGCAGCACCGGGTAGAAGGAGCCCAAACAGTTCTTTTGGGGCTTAGAAAATAACAGCCATTTCTTAAAGCCTTTTGCCGTAAACTTACACATTTTGGATTCAGCAGTCCATGAAAATCCGTTCTAATGCGAGGAAGAGAAGAGCTTTATGAAATCAGGCTGTGAAGAATAACAGTCTCATCTAAATTGCAAAAGATTTAAATACCTCTGGTGCTCCTGCTGTGGTCTGTAGAAGCTTGGTTTTGGCCTTAGTTGTACTAGGATTTTATTTTTTTTTTTTTAACTCGTATTTGCTATTTTGGCTGTTGTCGTGAAAAGCTTTCTGCCATAAGCAAATGAAATGTCCCTGATCTGTTCAGTCAGCTACTGGGATGCCAGAATGCTGTGCTTGCTTAATTTTTGCAGCTGCAGGTAATATATCTTATCTACAGAAAACCAGATACAGCTGATTGATGGCCTGGGCTAGGCCAGCTTAGCTACTACATTGCTTCTCTGATGGGCTCTACTTGGGTCATACTTCAGATTTTCTGGATTTAGCAGCAAAGGTAGTTTATGAAGTAATTTATGAAGTAGATTCTCCTACCGTTTGTTCTCACATCTCTGGAAGATTTCACAATCTCCTTGACTGTGCTGGCATTTTTTTTCTGTCTTCAGTTAAAAAATGAATCACTGGGCTGATCTAAGCTAAAAGATAACCTTCTGAAAAGAAGGCACAGACAGCAACATATGGGCTGAAACGGGGATGAGATCAAGAAAGATGGGAACTTTTTGATCTGTTTCTTTGCCAAGATTAACATAGAACCACAGAACAGTTATAGTTGGAAGGGACCTTAAAGATCATCAAGTTCCAACCCCATTGCCATGGGCAGGGACACCTCCCACCAGACCAGGCTGCTCAAAGCCCCATCCAGCCTGGCCTCGAACCCCTCCAGGGATGGGGCATCCGCAGCTTCTCTGGGCAACCTGTTCCAGTGCCTCACCACCCTCACAGCAAAGAAGTTCTTTCTGGTATCTAATTTAAATCTACCCTCTTTCAATTTAAAATAATTACCCCTTGTTCTATCACTTCACTTCCTGACAAAGAGTCCCTCCCCAGCTCTCCTGTAGGCCCTTTTCAGGTACTGGAAGGCCGCTATAAGGTCTCCCCGGAGCCTTCTCTTCTCCAGGCTGAACAACCCCAGCTCTCTCAGCCTGTCTTCACAGGAGAGGTGCTCCAGACCTCTGATCATCTTCGTGGCCCTCTGCTGGACCCGTTCCAACAGGTCCATGTCCTTCCTTTGTTGAGGACTCCAAAGCTGGACGCAGTACTCCAGGTGGGGTCTCACGAGAGCAGAGTAGAGGGGCAGAATCACCTCCCATGACCTGCTGGCCACACTTCTTTTGATGTAGCCCAGGATACGGTTTGCTCATATCTAACTTCTCATCCACCAGCACCCCCAAGTCCTTCTCCTCAAGGCTGCTCTCCAGCCATTCTCTGCCCAGCCTGTATTTGTGCTTGGGATTGCCATGTCCCATGTGCAGGACCCTGCACTTGGCTTGGTTGAACTTCATAAAGTTTGCACGGGCTCGTCTCTCAAGCCTGTCCAGGTCCCTCTGGATGGCATCCCTTCCCTCCAGCGTGTCGACTGTACCACACAGCTTGGTGTCGTCAGCAAACTTGCTGAGGGTGCACTCTATCCCACTGTCCATGTCTCCAACAAAGATGTTAAATGGCACTGGTCCCAGTACCGGCCCCTGAGGAACACCACTCATGACTGGCTTCCACTTGGACATTGAGCCGTTGACCACAGCCCTTTGAGTGCAGCCATCCAGCCAGTTCCTGATCCACCGAGTGGTCCATCCATCACATATATATTTCTCCAATTTTGAGACCAGGATGTCATGTGGGACAGTGTCAAATGTTTTATGTAAGTCCAGGTAGATGACATCTGTTGCTATCCCCTTGTCTACCAATGCTGTGGCAATGTTGTAAAAGGCCACCAAATTTATTAGGTGTGATTTGCCCTTGGTGAAGCCAAGTTGTCTGTCACCAATCACCTCCTTATTTTGCATGTGCCTTAGCAGAGATTGCAGGACATCTGCTCCATGATCTTGCCGGGTACAGAGGTGAGACTGGGCAGCCTATAGTTCCCCAGGTCTTCCTTTTTTGCGTTTTTGAAAATGTGGGTTGTGTTTTCCAGCTATTGGGAACTTCACCAGCCTTCTTCTCAAATTTGATGGAAAGCAGCTTAGCAACTTCATCTGCCAGCTCCCTCATGACCCATGGAGGGATTTCATCAGGTCCCGTGGACTTATGCACCTCCAGGTTCCTTAGGTGGTCTCAAACCTGACCCCTTGCCAGTGAAGACTGAGGTGAAACAGTCATTCAGTAACTCAGCCTTTTCCATATCCTGGGTGACCAGGTCTCCTGTTTCCTTCCGGAGAGGGCCCACATCTTTCCTAGTCTTGCCTTTATCCCTGACATATTTATAGAAGTTTTTCTTGTTATCCTTGATGTCCCTGGCCAGATTTAATTCTATCTGGGCTTTAGCTTGTCTGAACACTCAGTTTCTCTATGTTGCACCCAGTCTAATCATCCTTGCTTCCACCCTCTGTAGGCCCTCTTTTTGGTTTTGAGCTTATGCAGGAGATCCTTCTTTATCCATGCAGGCCACCTGGCATCTTTTGCCTGACTTCTTCTTTTCTGGGACACACCTCTCCTGATCTTGGAGGAGGTGATCCTTGAATAGTAACCAGCTTTCTTGGGCCCCTCTCCAGTTCTTCTTCCCATGTTACCCCATGTTTTCCCATATTAACATGTTGGGACTGTATGGCCCCAGTCTGGTCTGGTGCAAACTAAACCACAGGGAAATCAGGCAGGCAAAGCCATCAAACCAAGACATACCTTGCATGTGCCATTTCAGGACTGTACATGGACTCTGACCACAGCTTCTAAGATATTTGTGTAACAGTGGAAAACCTATTTAGACTACTTTTGCCATCAGTTTCTTAATCCGTGTATGTTACTGTGAAAAAAAATTCATTTACTGACAGTGTTCTTCCCTGTACTGACAAAAACCTTTTCCAAAAATTGGGATCTTCACACTAAGAAATCTAGGGAAAAAAAAAAAAGGCCAAATGCCAAATGTTCTTGGTGTATGACAAAAAATGGCGATAACCTTCAGTGCCTTCAGCTCAGAGAACTACCACAGTTGTGGTTGATTATAACAGGCAGCCAGGAAAACATTTCATAGTGACTGAGAACAGCATTTTCCTAGACCAATTAGGGCAGTGGATTATGTTTGTACAATTATTTTAGGGTGAGAATTATATGGGATGTTCTTCAAATTTGTATATGGCCACTCCAAGGCCCATGGAAATATTGTAAGCTTTAGGGTTTCAGAAAGTGCAGGTTTCCAGGTATCTCTGGACATCTTTAAAATTAATGAAAAATTAAGTGTAATATAACAGCGAATTCTTGATTTCTGACACATTGATAAATTGTTTTGTGAGATGAGTTGAAAAAACCTAGACAGTGCCAGGGAAAGAAGAGGTTAATGAGCTCATTTTGACACTAACTTAAAGCACCTGTTTGCAGTGTTCAAGCATGTTCTTCCAGCTGGAAGAAATAAAGAGGAAGGGAAAGGCCCCTGTTGAAGAGGGGTGAGATAAAAGCTTGTAGTGATAGTGTTAAAGGAAGTCATATTAATGTATGCAGTGTAGGCTAACAGTCTGCTGTTGGGAAAAGGCTTATTTTTCCTTTTGAATCTTCTGTGATGTGACCTGTGTGTGCCTCATGCAGTGTTGCAGCCCAGGTATGTTATGAGTTTTCCAAATTGATTTGCCTATGAGAAAAAAACCATACTGTACTGCACACCTGTGTTGTTTGGAGTGAGACTAATATGAGTTTCTTGTGAGAGGTGGCAGGGTCGAATCCTGTTCCTTACGGATTTACTGGGGGTGGAGACTAAAGGTGGTTTCAAGTCTCATGCGCAAAGTCAGGCTTTCGTGCATATCAGCGGAATGGAAAAAGAGAGAACCTTTTTGGCACTTAACTCTGAGGTTACCTAAGGTAACACTTACCAAAAAGCATTCTGCCTCTTCCTTGCTTGAGGAAGCAATGCACTGGGAAGAAGGTGGCTGTATCCTGTGCTGCCTTGGTATCTTCTCAACTTCTAGTTGTCTTGTTTGTTTTGCAGGCGTATGCTACGGTCATATTCAGAAAAAAGAAAAAAAAAAAACCACTGAAAAACTTCCTTTTGTCTCTGTAGCATAAATTCCTGAGTAACTTTATGTCTCTGGGTGTGGCCAGGAGCTTCTTTTTTTGGTTCCATAATATATCTGTAAGGCTTTCTGGAGTTCATTGTATCACTAGTCTTTGGACTTTAGTATGTTTCAACTTGGGGCAAATAAGAATGATTGATCTTGGTTTGTTTTGGTAGGGAAAATGGTAATAACTAGCATTGCTGTCTAGGACTTCCAAGTTAATATTTTTCTTTCTCCAGAAGAAGCTGACTAACTAATATTTGAATCTCGAGCTGCACTTTAGCAAGTCGGTATAAGCAATTTCATTTCAGAACGTTCTCTTTGGAAAGCAAAGATCACAGATGAAAGAGAACTGGGTAGTTTAACTATGAGTTTGGCTGAACCATTGGAAAGCTAATGAAATTGTGAGCCGGTGAACTTGTTTCTGACTTATTCTGGTCTAAGCATTATTAGAAGCAATCTTATTTCGGTCTGCTATTTTAGCTGATGTAGAAGACTTCAGCCTGATTGGTTTAGCAAATTGTAAATAAATAAAGCTGGTCTTATAAGGAGTTACATTAGGCAACGTTTTCTTACCCATCTAGCTTCAAAATATTTTTTTGTTTTCTTAGTTCCATAAATGTTTACATACATGTATAGCTTCACATGTGTAGATCTTGCACAGTTTTCTAATATCCTCTGTTACTGAGAGTGAAGTAAATTCTGTGAAAAAGCTTTTATGCAATTGTTTCAGTCTTGCAAATGTTAAAGCTATATTAAGGAGCTGAATTTCTTCAGAAGATGAAAACAATATTAATGTATTAACTCACTTCTCTTTTATTTCATTAACATTTAAAATGGATTGAACTAGATAAAGAAAGGTTAAGTACTGGTTCTATTTATTCACCTAAGAGAAATGCTACTTTTTCTGAACTGGATATACACAACAGCTTATACTTGAAAGGTTCAGGACCAGAAAAGCCAGGGAAATAAAGACTAAGAGGCAATTACAGTGGGATATGTGTTAGACTCTTATGGTTCTGTTTCAAGCTATTCCTGGCCATTCAGACTTAGCCTTTATTTTTCTGCAGGTATCATTGTCAATAATTTGATTGTGATTGTCATCTAAAACTCTGTCCAAAAATATTAATCCTTTCTGAATAGTGTTGGGAGCTTTCACTTTTCCTGAGAATCTCGCGTGTTATTTCAGGTAAAAGAGCTTCTCAAAAGGTAAATTGTGATCACTGGATGAATTGTGTAACTTCAGTTGGCTCCAGAGCAGGTAACTGTGAGCTGATGTCAGTGTATTTGTTAGAGCAACACCGAAGGCAGGTCCTGCCAGAGGAACCTGATCTCCTTCTATGACAAGATAACCAGATTATTGGATGAGGGAAAGGCTGTTGATATTGTATACCTGGACTTTTGAAAAGCATTTGATACTGTCCCCCGTGCAATTCTCATAGGAAAACTGGCTTCACACGGCCTGGATGAGCATACGATCTACTGGATCAAGCACTGGCTGACTGGAAGGTCCCAAAGAGTGGTGTTCAATGGATTTAAATTCAGCTGGTGGCCCGTCACAAGTGGTGTGCCTCAGGGCTCAGTGTTAGGACCATTTCTGTTAAACGTCTTTATTGATGATCTCGATAAGGACATAGGGTGTATTATCAGCAAGTTCACAGTTGACACCAAGTTAAGCAGGAGTGTTGATTCCCAGGAGGATAGGGAAGCTCTACAGAGAGATTTAGATAGATTGGACC
>JAOXNO010000013.1:132060102-132075754 GCA_028565335.1 Limnodromus scolopaceus
GCAGCCACAGCTTCCCTGGGCAACCTGTTCCAGTGCCTCACCACCCTCACAGGAAAGAATTTCTTTCTGGTGTCTAAACATTTCTAACAATGTACCTGCATTGAAGACCGTATTGATACCTGAGTTGAAACACGTGCAACTACTCTGACTTGCAGAGTTGCCCCCTTATAAAGTGAAAAGGAAAGTGGCTGCTTGGCAGTGAGGAACATGGTAACCACGCGTGACTCTGCTCTTCTATGACAAACTCAGCAAATGTGTGCTAACACGTATATCCGAAAGTAAATGCTTTAGAAACAGTGTGAATTTTAAGCTGGATCTGAATAATTTATTGATGGCAATAACCTTTTAATTTGGGATGTGTCAGGAGCGTTTTTCTGAATAATTCCAATAAAAGTTTCTTCAATATAGCATCCAGGGGAAATAATTCAGCTATAGGTATATTTAGATGTTTTTTAAATTAGTTAAAAGTATATAAAAATGTGGCTTTTTTTTTTTTTATGAAGTGGAAGATATAAATTTTCATTTCACTTGACTCTTTCAATAAAAAAAAATGTGCTTTACATGACTATTTCTATATCTAACAAATTTGAAGGATGATCTTAGCATGCAAAGAAAGAAGGAAGAATGTTCTAACTTGTATGTATAACCGTACCAGACAGATCTTAGGTATTTTCTTAGAAACTAATAAGCAAGTCTTCATTGACTTTGGCAGGGCTCGGTACTGTGTTATGACATGTTTTATTACAAGCATAACTTTTTTTATTTATTGTGTGCAGTTGAATAAATTTACTTTGTATATTAACAATGCAAGGAGAGATATTGCTTGTCTGTTTATCATAAAGTACTGCCTTTTTTGAGAGGGAATTACAAAGGAGGTATCTGTGAAACATAGTAGAGGCAATATCTCAGTATCTTTATTAGGCTGACTGGTTAAATGAAAAATTGAACAAGCTTTTAGGAAACTCAAAAATTTCCTTCAGGGTCAACTAACATAGCAGAATCTCCCTTTCCTTTTTTGGCTTTGACTTGCCATCTCGTAATTCCCTTGTGACACCTATCACTGTTTTCTAAATCTTTTTTCAGTGCTTTCTCAAGGTTATTTCCATCGAACACCCGTAAGTGTACAGGATAGCATGACCTTAGAATTGGAGACAAGAGTTTTTGCAAGGTTTATATATATGGTCACAGACAAGACCAATGCTTTCATGTAGTCGCTTAAATGAGATGAATAGTGTTTGGCTGGAATTCTTTGGTGCCCTGTTAAGGCTGGTTTTGAAAGACTTTAGTCAACTATTTAATATTGTTATGGGAACTCTGCTGGTAAGACAGTAGTTTTACTTCCTCTAGAGAAACGAAACTTGATCTTTTTAGTTATGTTGTATTTGTGGCTTCTTTCTATGATAAACATTTTCGTTTTCACTGTGGTGTCTTTTTTAGAAAAAACAGTTTGTGCAAGGAACTCATCAAAAGTTTATTGAACTCTACCCCAAAGTGTTCTAACAAGAAAAGAGTGTCTTGCCAAGAATTGCTGAAGCACATCTCAAAAGGCAATAAAAATCCTTTCTTTCTTTTCTTTTTTTTTTTTTTTTTTGAGTGGAATGAAGTTTCTTTTTCTGCTGTTCTTGAGGGATGTTAAGAAAGAAGAGCATAAGATATTATCAGGTCAAGCTTTAGCACTGAATACAATGGAGCAGCTGGAGGAGACAAGGATTAGTAGCTGGTGGTAAATTCATTTTCTGCATGAGCAGAAACATCTGTTCATTGCTGAGAAGTTCATTTGTCCAACCTTTCAAAAAATTTTGGTTACGCATACCCACTTCTCAGTGTGAAGCTGAATTTGTGTGGTGTGGGAAAAGATTAAGTGTGGCTGCTTTTATTGGATTTTGTTGGCAAAAATGTGAGCTGTGTAGGAAGTACGTTGCTGATGAGAAGGTGCTATATGCGTGCATGTGTGCCAGCCTAGTCACATCCTACTTTGTACCTGCATTGTAAGCTCTTAATCAAGAGCCTGCTTGATTACGCAATCACAGTTACTCCCTGTGGTGGGTTAGAATCCTAATGGTGATTATAATCATGTTTTAAACAGCATACTGTTAATTTTAATGATCTTCCAGGAATGCATGAAATACATTAATGATATTGGAAAAGAACAGGCTTCCTATACTTTTCAGTGTGTGGTATTCCAGGGAGGACTTACAGTCCAAGATCTTACACATAAGGACTAAGATGGACTTTTAAATTGGTATTAAAATACCAGTGAAGTTAAGATGCCTCGGGAATGTGTTACGCTCAGCACTTAATATGCAAGTTTGCCAGTTGTAAGGGTGTGTTGAATATCTGTAACCATTTTAAATTGCTTCTTATTTTTTAATAAATATTTCCAGTAATTGCTAGTAGAAAATGCAGTATGCTTTTGAGTAACTAAACCACAGGCAAATATCTAATTACCTTTTGTAAGATATCTTTGGAAATGGCAATTTTTGCCAATATTTTCAGTTTTGTTTAGGAAATATGGTCATATGTAGGAAATACAACAGTAAGTGAACACCTTCTTTTAATTTTGAATTTGTTAGTCTTAAGACTGCTGTATGAAAAACTGCTTTGGTGAATCACTGTCTGTAGACACTGATTATTCTGTCTTAAAACTTAACCTTGTATTAAAAAAAAGTACATTTTGCAGAAACATTTGCCTTTGGTAGATTGAAGTAATGATGGATTGCTTCTATCTCTGTTCATGTTTGGTTTTTTTTTTTTGTAATTTACATCCTTTTCATGTTCTCTCACATAAGCAGTGCTCTGTAAAACAGAACTGAAATGAAGATTATCAGTATTATATGGCTTCAGTTTGGGTGGAAAAAACCACCTATGTTTTTAGGCAGTTGATCAAATTATTTCTTGATTTACAGAGTTATGGCCTTCGAAGGAGAGCTACAAATCTTGCTGGTTTTACATGTGATGCTCTTATAAAACCTTGAGACGTGTAAAAGCTGTGTTGATGCATTTGAACGAAATGCTGTAATCTTCCCCCTCACCGTGTTAGCTTTCTCTGTTGTTATTTTATTTTATAAAGGGTTAGAAGCACAGTTTCTGTGTTTCTGTCTCTACCTTGCCCTTGTTAATGCTGGCAGGGACAGGGATCCGAACTTGTGGAAAAAGCTCTCCTTTTTCCCTTTGGAAAGTTTCTGTCTTGCAGGTATCTGTGGGGTTATTGCATGTGTATCTGAAGACAAAATTTGGCCTAGTGACTTGAGCTTGTTTGCATCAGGCTTAGCTGCAGAGTGCTGTATAGGGAATTGTTCGTCGTACTAGGCAAATATTGTAATTGCTAGATTATAGACAAGAGCCCTGCAGCAACAGCGCTGAACAAAGCAGTCTTGAGCTCTGCGTATTTAGATTCTCCTGCTACTAAATTCAGGCTTTGAGGCAATCTGCAATTGTTTTCTTCTGGGACTCTTGATGTTAGAATGTGAGATCTTAATTATGTGCAAACCCCACCCAGTTTAGGATAAATTACTCCTGCTTATTTTGGACAGCTGTCTTCTTTGTTTTATGGAAGCACATCTTCTTCCAGTAGATTTCCTGCCCCAAACATTTTCTTCCCTTTTAAAACTGATCATATGAATGTCTTTTGAAAGTACTAATCTATTTTGACTTTGATTCCTAAAATGCTTATGTGTGCAATGTGTAGAATCACTGCAATAAAGGTATGAACAATACAGTATCTCATTTAATAAATAATTGGATGACACACAGGAAAGTTGTTGGCTTCCACAGGCGCAGGTCTAGTCTGGAATCCTAAGAGGAGCATTCTCTGAAAACTGCAGTCTAAATATACCAAAAAAGCATCTCAAAAGACCAGAGAAATAGGAAGAAAGCAAGACAGGTTGAATGTCTGTGGCTAATGTGATATGGGTGCTTTTTTGCACGTAATGCAGTTAGTTTACTACAACAGGCTTCTTAAAGTTCTGGTTTGGGTCTCGTGTTGAAGAAAACTCTGTTACAGGACAGGACAAGATTAATGGAAAACCAGTCAACTATATCACCCAGTTAACCTGGTGGGGAATGTTGTATCAGCCCACAAAAGCCTGAGGAAAGGGAACAAAAAAAGCACTAGTGTGCTTAGATGGAGCCAAGAAATGCTGCCAGCAGGAATTTCCAAACCCAAATTAAATGTTAGAATGAAAAGCCACTCAACATGCCAAGCAAATAAGTTACCAGAAGTCCTGAAGAGATGCAAGTGCCATCATTTTGCACTTTCTAAGAGTTAGGAGGCTTTTATTGTAGTAAGTATTTAGGCATTTAATTCCAGGAAAGGCTTCAAAGCTGTGAATCTTAAGACATGTCTTAAATAAACACACATCCATCAATTTTTTTCTTTCAAGAGACCACCAAAGATGAAAAAAAGAATATGTGATCTTTTTTATTTGGTATTCTTGTAGTTATGACGTCCATCTCGGAAGAGGGAGATTCAAACTAATTTTTCTACCTGTCCCACTTCTTGTAGTTTACATGGTGTTCTGGGATGAAGTACTCTTGACCTTGTCTCATTGGAGCTGCTGTTTCACAGCATTTAAATCTTTTGACAAGAGAAAATCATAGAATGGTGTAGGTTCGAAGCAACCTTAAAGACCCTGCTGCCATGGGCAGGGACACCTCCCACTAGATCAGGTTGCTCAAAGCCCCATCCAGCCTGGCCTGGAACAATTCCAGGGAAGGGGCCTCAACAACTTCTCTGGGCAACCTGTTCCAGTGCCTCAGCACTCTCATGAAAAATTTCTTCCTGATACCTAATCTAAATCTACCCTCTTTCAGTTACCCCTCATTCTATCATAACACGCCCTTGTAAGAAGTCTCTCTCCAGCTTTCTTGTAGGCCACCTTCAGCTGCTGGGAAGCCTCTAAATGTTGTCCCTGGAGCCTTCTCTTCTCCAGGCTGAACAAGCCCAACTCTCTCATCCTGTCTTCGTAGGAGAGGTGCTTCAGCCCTCTGATTATCTTTGTGGCCTTCCTCCCTCCTCTGGACCCATACCAACAGGTCCATGTCCTTCTTGTGCTGAGGACTCCAAAGCTGGATGGTCTCACCAGGGTGGAGTAGACGGGCAGAATCACTTCCCTTTACCTGCTGGCCATGCTTCTTGTCATGCATCCCAAGATGCAGTTGGCCTTCTGAGCTGGAAGCACAGCTTTCTGGATCATGTTGAGCTTCTCATCCACCAACAGTTCCAAGTCCTTCTCAGGGCTCTCAGTCCATTCTCTGCCCAACCTGGATCTGTACTTGGGATTACCCTGACCCAGGTGCAGGACCTTGCATTTGGCCTTATTGAACTTCATGAGGTTTACATGGGCCAATTCCCAAGTGTGTCCATGTTCCTCTGGGTGGCATCTCTCCCCTCCAGTGTTTTGACCCCGCCACACAGCTTGTTGTTGTCAGCCAACTTGCTGAGGGTGCTCTCAATTCCACTGTCCGTGTTGCTGACAAAGATGTTAAACAGCACCATTCCCAGTATGGACCCCTGGGGAACACCACTCATCACTGGCTTCCACTTGGACATCAAGCCAAGTGGGTGAAGTTCTTCAACCCACTTCTGTTCAGTTGTCCTTGAGAGTGCAGCAGGGTTCCAGTGTCTTGAAACTGTTCTCATGTTTGTGAGTTTTCTCTCCCTCATCCTTTCCTTTCGTCTAGCCTTTCTATCTAATCCTAGATTAACGTCTTTTGTGTCTCACTGATGGTGTGACATCAGTACAGTTGATAAGTGTGTTTCGAGTCTATTCAGTGAAGAATTGGAAGGTGGACTCCAGCCAGTTGCATGTAGCGTAGGGAGTGGTCTGGCAGTCTGCACTGTTCAGCATGGAGCTTTGGAACAGTTATTACTGCTAACTTCTTATGGCTCTCCATGGTTGCAGTGTGGAGTGCACACTGGACTGTGCAACATGCTTTCCTGACCACTTAGTGTTCTTTCTGCTGGCAATAATTAGCCTTGTTTCTTTGGGTTGCCGTGATACAAATTCTCACACAAATACGCTGTCTTTTGTTGTGGCAAAAGATTTGTTAGCTTGGGGCTTCTTAAGACGTACTGAAGCATGTGATGAATATAGAGCTGGAACTTTGCAATAAAGATAGAGCTGGAATTTGCTATCATTAGAGCTTCCACTAAGTGTGGAATACACCCCAAGGGTGTATTCACTCAATAGCTTGTTCTCCTGCCTGAAGTAAGAAAGAAGCTTTGAATGCTGAGGAATGGGCATATGGTGGCCTTTAGTGGACTCCAAGTTCAAAAATGAAAACAAAAAAAAAATACCAACCAAGTGTGAAGATTCTTCTTTTCCCAGGTCTTTTAGAGTTCTGTCAGCTTCAGTAATGTTCCTCATTGCATCAGTGTACCTTTAAGTCCTATCACAGAAGTGAACATCTGTGGATGTTTAAGCTGTCCAAAAGTAGGAGTGAGCTTCTTTGTTTGTACGTTCTAAGGTCCCAGTCAAGCTCACGTCTTGTAGCTTGAACAGGTAAAACACAAGCTTACCACTCTGATTCTTCCAGAAGTTTTTCACAATTATGTGGAGCCAACCATTGCAATGAGAAAACTCTGAAGTGGGAATGTAAGGGTAGAGAAATTGCTTCACCGTTGCATGTTCTGCCTCCTGCAAGTAAAATTTTGAAATCCGGTATTACTTTGGTGCTTTTAATATATTAGCAGATACAGAAAACACAGCATCACAATCGTTTTCGATTTTTAATCTTGAAGAGCAATCAGGATGTATTATATACTTAACAGTAATCATCCCGGTCAATATCCTTGAGCTAACAGAGATGTCTTGGAGGGAGATGGCAGTAGGACAGAATGAATCCTTTCATGGAAATTTATTATTTAAAATATAATCTAGTCTAGTGTTAACAGTGACAGGACTTTGTCGCAGTCGTAGGCTGTCAATCTCTTTCCTTTCAGGAAGCCATTCAATAAATTGTTGCACTTGGGGAGCTGTTACTTATTTTCTTACAAGAGAAAATACAGACCAGCAGTGATGATTTTATTCAATATTCAGACAGAAGAAATATATATATACATATATTTTGAAGCAGGAGCTTTCATTCTTGCTGATGCAATGAAAACTCTTTTTAAAATATATTCCGAATGACCCATTAAATCATCCTTGTGTATCCTGTGTAGTTTAGCTTACAAGTGAACTAAAGATGAATAAGCTAAGAAATTTATGCACATATATTAACTACAGGGTATAAAGAATAAAGATGTCCGTATGTACTAATGACTTTTTTATTGCTTGATGGACAACCCTGCTAGATGAAGGAGGGGGGGGAAAAAGTAGTCAACGGTTCCCTTTTCCTCTAGTTTTCTCTGAGGAATATAAATGATTCTAACGAAATGCTCAAACATTGCAAAAAAAAACCCCAGTCTACTTAACCAAACCAAATTCAATGTTTTACACTCCAGAGAATAAAGTTGGCATCAAGACAATCTTTCAATAAAGTCTCTCACGTTGAGGAAGGGAGAGTACCTTATTGGACATGGAAGTAAGGATGGAGGCAACCTGTTATGACTTTGTAAGAGCTGAGGAGCGAAAAAAAAGTTTAAAAGCTTAAACGATCTTTCAGTTTAAAAAAATGCGTTTGGTTGTTGTCGTTCCCTCTCCCCTTAAAAAAAAATATAATTCCTCAAAGAACACTGCAATCCAGTTAAAACCACCAGAATTTGCTAAGAATCAGAGATATAACAAATTTAATGTACCTGAAAGCCCAGAAAGAACAGATTTTTGGAATTTGGCTTTATGAATTTTTCCTGAAATTGCTTCTAGTATTTTGCCAGTTTTTGAAACTTTTGACCCATTTTTTCACATAAAGCAGTGTCAAAGGTCCAGCATTCCCCAGAGGAGGACACTGGCAGCTGGTTAATATTCGTCACTGTGACTTATGGGTGGTAGTTGAGAGGTATGTCAACAGAAGCACGTCTTATTCAGACAAAGGTTTTGCACCGGTTTTAAAACTTATATCAAGTTTTCTCTGTTAGCTGGAAAATCATGGTTTGGTAGTGTGTGAGTCTGTGTGGAGCTGCAGAAATTGCTTCCTTTAAATGATAACCTAAATTGCTAGCTGTTTAATCAAAAGGAAACAGAGGTGGCCAAAAGATCTCCTGGCCTTTAATGGTGTTTCCCAAATGTTGGGAAGTTAAATTAAACTTTCAGAAGAATGTATGCTTTCCATAGTATAAGGAAGCTGTTAGAAGCTTTGTGTTGTGACTTGTTTAAAAATAATGATTACTACAGAGCAGAAGACTTTGGGTGGTTATCTTGGGTTGGTCTGAGTGGACTTAAACTTAAGTGCAAGCTGAATGGAAGTAAGCCATTCCAAATTTAAATGTGAATCGGTACAGGAATCAAAATTAAACTACTGCAACTTTTGTAGGTAGTATTTAAAAACTTCTATGTCTTCTCTCTTTGTATGTCAGCCTTTTGAGCCATTTTCCTACTGCGATCCCTGTCATTGCTGCTTTTTTTTTTTTTTTTAGAAATATTTTTAAATGCACTTGTGTGTAAGATACGATGACGTTACATGATAGGCAGCAAAATCTTCAGATCCATAAACTGAACTACCAATCTCTACTCATATCGTTACTGCTCTGTTTCTCACGTAGGCAGTGTCACACCTGCTCCGATCACGTAGGCAAACTCCTGGTGCTAGAAGATCATACAGTTAAATAGAGACCATAAATTAAATGCTTATTCTTTCTGACAGCCTTTGGAGAATTATCCTCCTCTCCTACATGAGTGTCACAGCTTGCTCTTCTCCCAAGTGAGTCTCGTCTTAGCAGAGGTGTTAATGTGGTGGTGTTATGCAAACCTAATACATTTGCTGCCCACTTCCACAACCATGTGTGGGTGTATCAGGGAGTGCATATATTACCCAGTACCACCATTTATGCTGAGGTATATGTAAAAGGAGGCTCTTTATTTACACCCATTATGGGCTCCAGTCAGATATAAGTGGTCCATTGGGCTTAGTTTGATACAATTTCTACCCCAGAGTTTGTAGAGTGTAAAGCTACAAAACAGAGCTGCTCTGCTCAGGAGATTATGGGTCTTGCATGCGCAGAAAACACTCATGACTTTAATTGTGTAATTAAATTTCACAGAAAGAGCCCTTCAGAAGAGTGAGAAACAAACATTTCTGAAACCCAGACTCTCACTGCTGCTAACAGAATTTGTTGTTTGGCTATTAGTGATGACTTCCAAATGCTGATGCTTGTATTTGCTGAAGTATCCCTGGTTACCCACTCTCCCACCTTTCTCATCATTCACATATCAAATATTTCACTTTCTAGTAAAAAGGACATGAAATAATTGCAATACAGAAGGAAGATCATTGCCAGGCGGCTTGTTTTACGTGTTTATTTTCTGAATGGCATATATGGTTACTATGTAGAGTCTCTGGCTCCCTCCCTGTTGTTCTTTCTTATCTTTTTTTTTTTTTTTTTTTCCCCCTGCTACTTAGTGGCCACACATCTTCCAGTTTTCTCAGATTTATAGTTATCTATCCATGCAACTTGGAGCAAAGTGCTGTGAGAAGAAAGGAGGTGCAATACGCCTCTGTACGCTCAGGAGCTGCCAGTGCGCTGTTTTGACAGACACACTAACCATAACCTGGGGAATGTCTCTTGGCTATCTCAGCAGCACTGGTTTTCAGCCATTTGCAGTTTTTACTGGCCTCACGACTTCCAAGGTACGCTGTGACTAACTGTCATGCTTAACCTGAGGTGTTTTGGAAGGGGAATTGCAAATCCAGCTCCACAAACCTGACTACAGTCAGACAGAGGAAGAAATACAAGGACATTTTTGAACTCTGGGATCCTTGAGCGCAGGCAAGGAGAAGGAAGCCCAAAGTTTAATTCAAATTTGTAGATGAAAAACTGGGCATGAGCCAAGAACGTGCACTTGCAGTCCAGAAAGGTATCTGTATCCTGGGATGCATCAAAAGAAGTGTGGCCAGCAGGTCGAGGGAGGTGATTCTAACTCTCTACTCCACTCATGAGACCCCACCTGGATGGAGTACTGCATCCAGGTCCCTTCCAATCCGAACCATTCTACGATTACTTGAAATTTTGCTTAATGTGAACAAATCGCATGTATTCTGCCAGTTTTGTAGTGTGTTCGCACAAACTACCTCTTTCTGAAGAAATGTGACAGTTTTTAGAATAGTCTGTCTACGGACAACTCACAAACAGAAGGATTATCTGAATTTAATGACCATATTATTTGCTAGAAATACGCAGAGCCACTCACTTCTTTGAATGTGTTATTGATTATTGGTTTTTTTCATCTGCTGTCTTCGATGCCTTCGATTATAGTCATGAAATAAAGATTTTCAAAGCTCTTTAACTTAGTTACACAGATTAGATTAATCTTTTGAATACATCAAAACTCCCTGATGCTACAGATGGAAGGAAAATTGGCAAGCTATAGTAAGGGAATCTCATTTGAATCAAACTGTACTAGATAGTTTAATATGTGGTGGTGTAGCACTGGTAAAACTTGTAGTTTCTATTGAAGAAGAACACCATTTTCTTCTGTGCTTTAAGTGGTATTTTTTGCTTTATTTGGTAATTTTGGAGCAATTTGAAAATTGTGGGCTAAGAATGGTGACATGGGAGTTATACCACTATATTTATGTCAGTACTATTGGCAGATATTTTCTTATTAAGAATTATAAAGCTCCGGTGAGTAGACTATATTGAAGGTTAAATTAAATCCTGACACGGTTATAGCATCAGTAGATGATAATTTCCCTATCATCATTATCAGTGACTTTGTGTCAGGATCTAATTTAACTCGTATCTTAAAAATAGAGATGCCTCTTCTTGGGTCTTCTATACCTTCTATTCAGCCTTCTGCAATCTTTTTTTCCTCATGTAGTTACTTCATTTTTCATGTATGTGCAAATAGCTTCCTCTGGTGTATCTATATCAAGTGAAACGGAAATTGTATTGGCACCACCGGGCTTAATTAATCTTCTTTTTTTTTTTCCCTCTCTTTTAAAGAAGATGAAGAGCATTAATACAGGAAATAAATATTGTGGGAGCGGATTTATTTCCCAAGCGAGAGAAAATAGACTAACTGTCTCTAAGGGAGATGTTAGCTTGGTCAGTGATCTGTAAAACCTGCAAGCAGGGTAACGGTCATGGCCAAAATAAAACCAAGGGAGAGGAGAAAAAATAGAAAAGCCAGGCTAAGTGTATAAATACCTAATTATACTACTTTATTTCTGGCTAGTCTGTGCCCCTTTTTATACTCACCTTCAGGCTAACACAAGATATGGAAGTGACAGTTATGCCAAGCTAGTAGAAGAAAGCAGAAAGGGGTGAAATCTTAACAAAATCCATGGAGGCTGGATGGACCAAAGAGAAACCTTAAAGCTGCTTTAGAATGCCATACTGTCTTGGGCAGCCTGGAGGAAATAGTAAGAAGAAAAACAACAGATAAACTTGCAGCATGTTCACTTCAGGGCTTGAATGAGAATCCAGCACTTCGGGGGTCATAGTGTCTTGCTTGTTTGGATATTCTGCTAGCCAGAACTTTATCATTTTAATATATTCTAAGCTATCACAGAAAGGAGCTTCTCTGTAAACTTCTATTTGATAATTTTAGACTGTCTTCTTTTCATTTTTTAAGTTTAATCAGGAGTCTACATTTTTTTAATAACTTCGGTCTGTTGCTCTAATTCGCTGTTTCCTATGGACAAGTGAAAAAACCACAGGTTTAATTTCCCTCTTTGTTAAATTAAGATTTAATGAAGCACATATTGTTAATACTGTAAAACTATAATCAATGGTGTTTTATTAGCTTATAAGGTAATGCTCAATTTTTTTACTTTCTTATAGTGAAGTATATATTTTTGTGTATTTTGAAGGTTACACAGCAGCTTAAAAGAATTAGTGTTTAAAAGAATTAGTGTTTAAAGGCTGTTTTAAATAAAAAGGAAACATTTAGGAATTATATGTTTTGTGTGTAGGAGAATGGTAAAATGTGCTGGTGATGCTTGGAAAGAATAAAATTCATGGTGTTATATCATCTGATAGATTCTAAGGACAGCAGAAAATACACTTGGTGTGGATTAACCCCAGCAGGGAGTCAGGCCTTACCCAGCTGCTCGCTTGCCCCCCGCCAGCAGCACGGGGATGTGAATTGGGAGGGTGAAAGTGCTGAAAATTTGTAGGTTGAGAAAAAGACGCTTTAACAGGGAAAGAAAAAGCTGTGCGCAGGAGCAAAGCAAAATCAAGAATTTGTTCGCTGCTTCCCCTGGGCAGGCAGGTCTTCTGCCATCCCCAGGAGAGCGGGGCTCCGTCACGTGTAATGCTTACTTGGAAAGACAAATGCCATAACTCCCAATGTCGTCCCATCACCCTTTCTTCTTCTTCCCAGTAGCTTTTATTGCTGAGGATGACATTGTATGGTGTGGGATATCCCTTTGGTCAGTTGAGGTCACAGCTGTCACCTCCCAACTTCTTGTGCAGCCCCAGCCTACTCCCTGGTGGGGTGGTGTGAAGAGCAGAAAGGTCCTTGACTCCGTGTCAGCACTGCTCGGCAGTGTCTAAAACATCAGCGTGTTAACAACGCTGTTTTGGTTGCAAATTCAAAAAAAACCCAACACTCCACCGCGCTAACAACAAACTCTATTCCAGCCAAACCCAATACAACTCTTCATGGTTCTGGCAAATCCAGTCAGCTCTTGAAGTTACAGACCCTGAGCTTCGATAGCGAACCGCAAGTGAATCCTGGGTGAGACCTTTAGGCTTCACCTAAATATGAGTATTAAATAGCGGTGAGAAGTTATAGAATTTAGGGAGCCCGCTTCAATTTGCAGGGAGGTATTACCAGTATTTTTATGCACATAAAAAAAAGAACAAAAATCAGAGGAATAAAACTTCTGTTGTCTGGAGGATCTGATGTGCCTGAGAACTTCCCATGGACGTGGCTTCTGGAGTAGCCACCGACACATTCAAAAAAGACAATTGCAACCACAAAGAAAGGACTTGGTTCACAGTATATAAACACGTGTGGGTGGGTTCTGAGGTTGGCTCCTTTTTTTCCTAGAGGCTTCTGTCATCAATTACATGGTGCAAACTGGATGGAAAATGCTGTCTCGGGGACATGTTGCACTGCGTTTGTTCAGCACAGTACCCAAGGTGATGTAGAATCAGATCTCCATACCTCAATGAACAGGGTCTAAATCTGAAGATTAATGAACTTTGGCATTTACTCTGCAAACTTAGAACTTTTCTCCGCTTCCCACACCTAAATTGTGAGCACTGAGTTTATTTAAGAAGCTGCGTTAGTTTTTCCCCAGCACACAGAATGGGATTTAAGTTTTTTGAAGGCTCTCCAAGACACATCTCTGAGGAGCACCCAGAAGAAGCAAAGAAAGAGTTATAAAAAATGAACTAAACACCCGCTTCACCAGAGAAGTATTTTGGTGCCTAAAAACATAGAAAAGGATGTAGCGTTCTCCACCAAGAACCATTTTCAGGCTGCCTGAGTAGTGGGCTGTCCTGGTAGTGGACATGATAGGGGTCTTCTATACAGGATGCCTGAAGGGATGTCTTGAAATTGGAGCTGATGGAGCCCTGAGTAGTCAAGGATCTGTGAGGTCCACTGTGAAGCAAGCCATATGAACCAAATATAGCTTAAAGTATAATCTTTTCTTTTACCACACAATGATGTCAATGGGGAAAAAAAGAAACAACAGTGAAAATATTTTTAGTCACGTAAAAATTAAAACAGATGTATCGTTTTGTTCCAGTGGCCCGAGGAGAATACTAATGAGGCAACCTCTGAATGAGAATCAGTAACAAAAAAACTTTTTATAAGGTAGTTGATTTAATTTGCCTATAGAATGTAGCTACGGAGCTAATAAACACACTATTAACACTTTAAACTAGAACTTTGATACAGTCCTAAGTGGTGTGCTCTGGGCAGCCCTGCTTTGGCAGGGGAGTTGGACTAGAAGGTCTCTAGAGGTCCCTTCCAACTCTGTCAGATCTGTGAATCCGTGAACTGTTCAATGTAATTTTTAAGCCTATGCATGAGTTTCATGGCATTATAAGGGACAAAGCTTGCCTCTAAGCTGCTTCCAGAATAGAAAAAGGTGAAAGTAGCTTTAGGCAAAAGTTTAGCGGATTTATTCCACCACTTTTCTCACTGAAGAGAGAATCTTTGTTTGTATCCCAAGTTGCTGGTTAGTTAAATTAGAATTCTTGCCAAAATGCGGACATCCTTATTTAAGTATACAGCTCTTTCTTTTACTAATTATATTTTCATTTTTTATACTGTTAGAATTATTTATACACTTTAAATAGTTACAAAGGACCTTTAGCAGCCTAAAGTGTGTACAGTTGTATTATTTTAGGTGCATGAGAGGTGTCTTATAAAACTCTCTCTTATGTTTTAGGGCACCAAAACTGTCTGGTCAACCAGTAGAGGTAAATTTATGATATAAGTACTTACCTTCAGATCAGGGATGTTCAAAAGATGAGTATGAATCCCTTTAGGAAAAGGGCCATATGAACATATTTATAAGAATATTTCAGAAACCGCAAATATTATGATCAAAATTAACTTTTGCTGTTGAAGGGAGAAGAAGAATTTTAAGTAAATATAAGGGGAAATTACAAATTAAAGAAAAATATACTAGTAAAGCATGGAACAAGACCTGTAATCTTGGGTGATCAGCCACAATGCTTTCTTTTCTGACAGTCCTTCCTCTTGATCCTGTTGTGTCTTTAGCCTGCAAATTCTCTAGAAAGAAGACTATTGGGTTCACACCTATCACTACAGTATATACTCTATTTCTGTTACCATATTTAACAAAAAAAAAACCCAAAACCAAACAGGAAAAGCCAATGTGTAGGTTGCACTACAAGTACGTTATTTATTATCCTAAGCATTTACTACCTTTAGAAACAGCACTTATGATACCAGAGAAACTGAAAGTTTAGGACTGATTGATTTTTTTTTTGTTTTTTTTTTTTTTTTTTAAGCCTTAACAATATTGAATTTCTCTGTGCTGAAGGACTGATCCATTAATCACTACTGTTTGTGCATCATCAATTTCTTACAATATAATCCTACTGACTCAAGTTAAGTTAAGCATTTTGAGTACATTGCTCTTGATCTAGGAACTTAGAGTGAGCCTGTTTCTTGGTTTGGCTATTTGCTTTCCCCATTGCAGTTGGCCCAATTTTTTCTGGTCTGTGCAGGCATAAGACATTTGCTGTCCTACTGCAGCATAGGCAGTGTCAGCCACATACTTGATTTAACTGGCAATTCTAGCACTTCAAGTAGCTATTATTACTTTCATAGAATCATAGAATTGTCTAGGTTGGAAGGGACCTTAAAGATCATCCAGTCCAAACATAACCTAACCCTGACAAAAATCACTAAACCATATTCTGAAGGACTACATCAACCCGTCTTTTTAACGCCTCCGGGGATGGTGCCTCAACCACTTCCCTGGGCAGCCCATTCCAATGCCCAATAACCTTCTCCATGAAGAAACATTTCCTAATATCCAAACTAAACCTCCCCTGGTGCAACTTGAGGCCATTGCCCCTTGTCCTATCTCCTGTGACTTGGGAGACGAGACCGACCCC
>JAOXNO010000013.1:132081261-132104483 GCA_028565335.1 Limnodromus scolopaceus
TCCCTCTGATCATCCTCGTGGCCCTCCGCTGGACCTGTTCCAACAGGTCCATGTCCTTCCTGTGTTGAGGACTCCAACAGAAAAAAATTATTTTCTTTTAGTTTTTTGTTCATTTTTTTCCCTAAAATTTTAAGGAAAGATTTTAAAAATTCCCAGAATGGTTGCAAGTACCACTGAAGGGTCTGGATTTGTCTTGTGTACACCCTCCCTTCAGGTATCTGTGCACATTGATGAGATCTGCCCCGAGCCTTCTCCTCTCCAGGCTAAACAGTCTCAGCTCTCTCAGCCTTTTCTCACAGGGCAGGTGCTCCAGAACCTTAATCGTTTCCATGGCCCTTTCTGGGATTCTCTCCAGTAAGTCCATGTCTCTCATACTGGGGAGCCTAGAACTGGCTGCAGCACTGCAAATGTGGTCTCACCAGTGCTGACCTGAGGACAGGGCTGCCTCTCTCCACCTGCTGGCAATGCTTTATCTAATGCAGCCCAGGAAATCATTTGCCTTCTTTGCCGTAAGGGCCCATTGCTGGCTCATGTTCAACTTGGTGGCCACCAGGGCTCCCAGGTCCTTTTCTGCCAGGCTGTTTTCCAGACGAGTGGCCCCAGCATATATGGGTGCATGGGCTTGTTCCTTGCCAGGAGCAGGACTTTGCACTTCTCCCTGTTGGAATTCATGAGGTTCCTGTCAGCCCGTTCCTCCAGATGTTGAGGTCATTCTGCTTTGCAAGGCTAATACCATCCTTTGGTTGCTCCTGTGAAAATCTACCTCTTCACCTGATGTAATATAAATGATGAGATTATTTTTGCTTCTCTGGAAGCCTGAATCAGAGTACACTTGTGCAGTCACGATCAGGCTCTTAGTCTGTAACCAAATGCTTCTTTTTCATATGTCAGTTGTGGATATTTAAAGTAAAAAGTAAATCTTGGTTTGATTTCCTGCTATTTCTAGGATGTTTTGTATATTTACTGAAACTATATATATATAACAGTTTGCTAAGGCAAATTGGCATAATTTTTTATGTCTAATGTCTTTCTGTCTAATAAGAACTCCATAAGAACATGCAATAATGATTTTAAAAAATCTTTTTCTAGATAAATATTGTGCTGATACCTGAATGGATGGATTCTGGATTACCATAAGGTCATGTGTGTTGGAACAAAGATAAAATCTTATTTCTGTTTTAAAATGGGATCAGTTTATCAGCGTTATGTGAAAACTATTGTGAGCCTCATTTATTTTATTTCTATAGCTCAACCAAATTACATTGCTTTTCTTAACATCCTGTTTTAACAACAGTGATGTTGGGAATAGATGTAGATATTTGCAGAACTAATAAGGGAATTAATTTTTCTGAAGGCTTTAGGAAGCTTGTTTATTTCAAAGCATTTTATGGAGCTGCTTTTGAAAATGCTCTTTCAATATTTTATTCTGAAGGGAAGTCCTAGTCTTCTAAATTCACCTTTCCAATTGTGATAAAAAAGTGCCAAGTGGGCTCTTTAACCTTTGCTTCTAAGATATATTAAATGCTTGCTTATGGTGGAACATAAATAATGTTATCAGGAATTTATAGTAGTTACCACTGTTGGTGATGCTGAAGTGGAAGTCTTTTTAACATTGGAATCTTTAACATGGCTAGAAGAAAAAAAAGTACAATCTTAAACCTTGCCAGTGGCCTAATAAATTCAATAAACATCCAAATAATGCATAGAAAATGAAGTAATGAAAATCTTTTTTTGGCTGCCATCTCCTACATTCTTCTGTCTTGCTCAGAATTAATCTATGTTAGCTTTTCCCCTGAACTCTGTAGAAATCCTGTCTCATGCATCCCAACAAGGAGAATGACTCTCCAGTACATCAACGTGGATAGATTATTTTTCCTCCCATTTCCATTTTTTTTTTTTTTGAAATGGATGTGATTTTCTAGAGGGTACTGATTTTTGACTAAACATTTTCTGCCCATGTGTTTATATTTCTAAGCTTTTACACCCATGAATCTGTGTGTCAGACTCTAGTCCCTGAGTCATTAATAATTGCTTTTTAAAATGTTGGAAAACTTTGGGTTTTTTTTTTCTTAACCCCTCCCAATACCACCCCCACCCCCAAAAAAAAACCCCAAAAAACCCAACCCAAAGCCTGTGGAAAAACTGAGGGAGGTATCTCAGCTTCTTTATGAGCAAAGGATAAAAATGATACTTTACACATTTTTGAATTGTTATTCTGGATGAGCTTAATAGCTTGAGACACCAGAATGTTCAGTACAGAGTCATTCCGAAGAGCGCCATCCAAAAATCACAGTCGTTCCCACAGCCCAGGCGGTAGTCAGCTGTTCCCACAGGGTGTATAAGCAAAACCTTTCCATGTCAGCAAAGTCTTTAGATCAAGTTTCACTTCTCCAAAAGTTATCTGACACCATCGCTGCAAAAAATCTTGCATAACTGAGAGTGAGTTTGTGCATATAGGGCTGTAATTGGTGTCTTGAGGAGAAGTACATGAAACCCCAATGCACAAAAACAAGAGCACAGTGAAAAAAATGGAAGTATTTGAAAGGAGAACACCTTTCTGTGGCTTTCCTCTATCAAAATAAAGCTAAATCTAAGCTGCCCATGCAAAGGTTTGTAGTATAGAGGTGAGGATCCAGAAGATGGGGTCATGCAGTTCTCGTGAGCCTGTACTGACACCAAAAGAACTGGAGGGTGACTGAAGGAGGGAGAAGAACGAAGGCATTTGAGTTATCTAAGAAACGAGTTCTGGACATAGTTCTCTCCACCTCCCCCCCGCCATCTCTTCTATAAAACTTGCCAATCACAACTTATATCCTGTAGAAATTTTAAAAAGCTGTAGAAGCTGTTCCTTACCCAAATTGGACCTCCTAACGGATGCATGCCATGTGTCTCAAGTGACTGCGACATGCTAATTTCTAAAAGGGGATGAAAGGTGGTACTTTGTCTACTTTTGTAATTTACTTGCACTGCTTGGATCTCCTTTGTGCAAAGTCTGTTTCTGGCCCCTACTAATTGGATGTTTCTTAATCAAGTTATTTTCCTATAGCACAAGATCACTTTGCAGTGATCCTTTAGCCCTTAAAACTGTTTTCTATTTGTTGAAGTAATTCTTTACTGAAGTCATATTTTACATTCATAAGAATAATAAATATTAACTCCCCAAATCATGCAAACCCAGCTGATCCCACTGTTTGACATTCTATTAGAGGCTTGATACTGTCATTATGAGTAATGCTGCTGGAGCTGTGGCTTCAAGATGATGGATCATAGAATCATAGAATAGTTGGAATTGGAAGGGACCTTTAAAGTTCACCCCCTGCAATGAGCAGGGATATCTTTAAGTAGATCAGGTTGCTCAGAGCCCCATCCAACCTAACACGGAAGGTTCTCAGGGATGGGGCATCTACTACCTCTCTGGGCAACCTGTTCCAGTGTTTCACCACCCTCATTTCAGAAAAATTTCTTCCTTATATCTAGTCTATTTCTTCCTTCTTTTAGTTTAAAGCCGTTACCCTGTGTCCTATTATAACAGGCCCTACTAAAAAGTTTGTCTCAATCTTTCTTATAAGCCCCCTTTAGGTACTGGAAGGCTGCTACAGGGTCTCCCCAGAGCCTTCTCTTCTTCAGGCTGAACAACCCCAGCTGCCTCAGCCTGTCCTCATAGGAGAGATGTTCCATCTTTCTGACCATTTTTGTGGCCCTCTTCTGGACCTGCTCCAACACGTGTTTCCTGTGTAGAGCTGGATGCAGTACTGCAGGCAGGGTCAGAGTGAATTTCAGGTATTTCAGAGGGAATCATTGAAAGAGCAACAGTTCACAAGCTCACAGTAGAAGTTGCTATTCCCTCACCATTACCAGTTTTTTGGTTGTTTTTTTTTTTTTTTTAAAGTCATCTTTGCAGATACTTCTTAGTAGACCCAACAGACAGCATGACATTTTGCCAAAATACTAATAGGAATTCTTATTTCTTTTTTATCATTTCTCTGATGCTGTATTTCCTCTGTTAGTCAGGATTCTGGTTGTGGCAAGTTAGAGGCTGGTGGATGGTATACCTTACCGCATGAAATTATCGAGAGAGCAGTGTCGCGGAATCACGGTGGTTTTGAACGGTCTTTTCAATTTAGGAAACTTACATTGACCTATGCTTTACGTCACTTTCTTTTGAAGGTTAATATCGCTCTTTCAATTTTTGGGTTACTTCATTACTCTACTAGTTACAAGTTTTCATTAACAACACTGTTCTATAAATAATGTCACGTTAGCGAAGCACATATCAAATTTGTTGTTGGACTTTCTCATAATTTATCCTCAGCTGTGCAAATTGCATGGAGTAGCTGTTAAATTTATTCATTTATCAGAATTGATACACAAATGAGGTATGCTGCTAGTTACTTTTTTATCTAATGTAAGTCAAAGTAAGTCCATCAAATTAAATGGAACTAAAGTCAATCTGAAGATTTACTCATTTATCTTCACAGTCTTGCACAATATATATATTGCCTCCTGGATGCTTAGCTAATAGGAAAAAAAATTAAAATGTTATAAGTATTAAGTAAACGTTATAACTCATTACTAGACAAACTCTGGATCATGTCTATCTACTCTGCAGAATGCAATATGAATTTGTCTTTCTTTGTAAAGAAGTTTCCATTCTGGTATCACCTGAGTTCTGGGGAAATCTGTGTCACTTTCTAACTTGCCATTCCTTATATCACATTCTACGTCTTACAGATGCTTTGTTTTTCATCTTTAGTTTCAGTATCAGTTTGCATAGGGAACTGAAATGAAACATCCACATCTGAGTATACAACAGACTTTGGGCCTGAATACATTACGCTTGAAACAAACTTGATAATTTTGGACTATAAGGACTCTTGAAAATATGAAGCAGTGAAAATGAAAATATGAACCACCATTACTAAAGCAGTAATGACTTCTCAAATTTGCAAAAAAAAACCAACCCTGAAACAGTAAGTGTGTGAGTGGTGTCCATTTCTGTATTGTGCTGTTATTCTGGAACTTGATAATGGCAAGAGAAATGTCAGTCTTGCTTACAGTTTCCATTCCAAATATTTGAGAAGAATCCAACCAGCATGCTTATCTCTCAATTGCAAGCTTCTTTCCTTGGTTTTTCAGGTGCCAAAAATTCCAGCTGCCCAATATCCTACGGTGAAAATCTTCAATTTCCCCTGGCAGCTTTTATGAAACAGCAAATGTTATCATTATGAAAACCTTGTAGTAGATCTTAAGTTGAAAATACCAGGGAGAATCTAAAACCAACTGAGTAGGAGCTTAGGGATTTATTGCTGGTTTGATTATTCGTGCTCAAACTCATTTAAGGAGAATCCTTTCTTCCTTAACAGATCTGAGATTCCTGTGAAGTTTAGAAGAGTTGTAGATTTGGGAAGCCTCAATGGCACAGTCTTGGCTGTAAGTGATTCTCTTTAGGAACAAGCAAGAGCAGAACCCAATGTGAGGTTTCTGGCTTCAGGAATGTTAGGAATCAGAGAATCTACCGAACTTCTCAGCTCTGATAATAATGTAAAGAATACTTGCAATGACAAGGATACAAAAGTACGCGTGGAGGGGTGGTTTGTCTCTTGTTTGGTTGCTTTCTGTTGTGTATGGACTGCTTGGATGGGGGATTTCTCTCCAGTGACTGTGCTCATCAGGTTTCTGTGCACAGAGAACTACAATTCTGAGCCTCTTAGGAGCTATCTGAACTGAATAGAAAATGTTTTTTATGACTGAAATAAACAGAACTGTTTCCGCCATCAAATGTACAACATCTGATTGCAGAAAAGCTCTTTGTGGTACTTGTTCATGTGCTTAAAAACCCGGCATTTTAGTTCATTCTCTGTTACTCTCTGTCTGTCTTTGATTCTCAAATAATGTTTTGAAATGCATGAACTTTGGACATATGATGGCACTGTTGTGCCTAAACTAACTCTGTTTAGTCATTACATGCCCCTTGCCACGTGTGGTTTTGTTGTTCAGAAAAAAACAACCCTAAGAAAACTCCAGAAAGTAGTCTTTATCGTCTTTTAATGAAAGCTTTTCTCAATAGTTCATCTACTTTCACCCCATCAATGACTTCCAACCTCATTTATCGACCAACTACTTGATCTCTTTTAATTTTTTAATATTGACTGTCATTTCAGGCACTGCTTTTTTTTTCTTTCTGTGTTTTCAAAAGTGTGGGATGTAGTATTTGATACATTTTTTTTTTTTTTTTTTCTTGCTGTGATTATTTTCTATCAGTATAACTTATTTCTGGCAACTCATGGAGACTGCTTCCAAAGTCAGTGTTCCTAAATGGGTATTTAGCAGAACTCTGGGCCTGCAAATATGTGTGCACATCCCAGTGAGTCTTTTGTAGCCCCTGGGGCCCCGTAAAACTTTCAGTCTCTGTCGCTCAAGAATGATAATAGAGGTCTGTCCTGCAGGAAGTCAGACAGAAGGCTTCCTGCCTCCTATACAGGAGCAATAAATGGGACACCAAAGGTCAGGGGATCTAGGAAGGTCAAGTGACGGGAAGCTGTGTGCTTTCATTCACTAGCTAGCCGAAGCTGGCAAAGTTTGACTGGATTGTTATTGCTTCAGAATTCATGTTTGAAAATAAAAGCTAGCTGAAAAGGAAAAAATTTGCAGATTCATGGTTCTCGGAAACTTTTGCTGTGTTCTCTGGGTCAGTTCATATGACTTCTGGTTTGCAGCGTCAACAGAACAGACACAGATGACTCAGTTTGCAGCACTTTTCTGGGTGTTTCCTTCCAGGGAAACAAGAGGCAGGTAGAAATAGAGCTCCTTTCCCCTTTAGTTGGCTCATTAATCGCATGCAAAGCTCTTTTTTTTTTTTATTTTTAAAAAATTATTATTTTTTTTTACCCATGGAATACCCGTCACCCTCTAGAAGACTTTCCTAGTGTTTTAGACATCTATAACTTCCCCATGTTCTTTCTGTCCCTCCCCTACTGCCTGTAAACCTGCAGTATGTATCTGCCCTACAGGTTGCTGCTGGAATGTCCGGATGGCTAGGGTTGCGTTTGTATCTGTAACCACTGGAGTGTCATTTTCTGGCCAATAGGTGTTTTATCTGGTATCTAGTTGCTTGACTGGAAGACAACACAAGTGGTTTACTCTTATAGAGCTATTATGGAATTATAGAATGAAACAAGTGTGGGTAATAGCTTCTCGGGAAGGGGGTTAAAGTTACAGAGGACTACAAATGAAAAAGAGTTGGCAACCTCGTGACTTTGAAAGATGCCAGAGAACAGGAAGCACAAGTAGAAAAATGGCTTGTGGGTGAAGTGAAGTGATCCTTCCAGCCTTCCGAGCTAAGATACTGTGTCTGGTTTTGAGTGCTGTGGCTGAAGGAAGGGACATCGGCTGCAGGGTATTGAGACAAAAGTCACAAAATTGATCACAGAGGTAGGAAACTTGACTTGTGAGTACAATACAAAGACCGCGTGGTTGTTTAGAGAAGACTGACAGAAAAATATAAATAAATGGATTTTGCAAAAAGGAAAAGCTCTGCATGCTTTGGTTTCTGGTTCTTTGGTGGGTAATAAAACAGTTGGAATTACGGCATACACTCCCCTCCTTTTCACTTGCATTTTTTGATTGTGCCTATATTCAGCCAGTGCCACCTGCTTGGCCCTCCAGTTCTGGTTGCAACCAGGTGTGACAGAAGTAGCTGTAGGTGTGTGATTCTCTGAGAAAACAAACTGAAACAGAGGGAAAATTGCCTTATAGCTTCTCAACAACTGCATCAAAAATTCTCAATGAAGAATGAAGACTGATGCGGTTCAGGAGCTGCTGTGATAGGAGAAAAACAGTCCCCAATGCACAGTCCATTCAAGCAGGAGCTCGTGCTTTTATCGTGCCGCTGAGTGGCAGGAAGCAAAGGCGACACACCTCAAGTTCAGCTGCACCAAGTATAGTAGTTCTTCCTCTGTATGAAACCATTTTCCAGTTTCTTTAATTTTCAGTTTTCCTTTTCTTTCTTTTTTTTTTAAATCTAATATAGCACAGCATTTTACATCATCCTGACCTTTAATAAGCGGTAGTGCGGTCTCTGCATAGCAGAGATTTACTTAAATCTTTACTCCCTGAAATATTTTTATTGCAACAATGACTTCTATTTTGGATAGGAAATCCCCACCCTACAAAAGAACCCCAAAACACCTGTTGTTGAATTACACCACTTCTTTGCTTGAAAAAAATTTTTTTTCATCTGTGTGTATGCTGTTTTTTCCTCTGTTTCAGTGTGGAGTTAGAATTGTGTATGTGTATTGTGGACGCGTTGTGTCCTGTATATTAAGACTATGTCTAAGCAGGGTGCACTAGATTCGTTTCTCAGATATGTTCTGGCAACATTCCTAAATGCATTTTATTTGATGTTTAATCTCCTGCAGCTCCTATGAAGTTGAAAGAAGATTTTTGCTGTCTTCACATTTTTTTTTTTTACTGAGATGAGTATCATTTTTCAATATGCTTCAAACTTTAAAATTTCATTAAGTGCAAAAAAAACTGTTTTAGTCTTCTGTTTCCTCTGTGGAGGGTATATTCTTGTTACTGAGATGATGCAGTTAGCCCTTGCTTTTTAACAACGCAGTAATTTAGATTTTAAGACCTTCTTTCTTCGCTTGTCTGTTTCTGCTTCATTTAAAAAAAACAACTTAATGGTGCAGAAATGGAAGAGTTAACTCTTCATTAAGAGTTAAACCTGAATAAGTGAACTTCTTTTCCTAGGCTTCCCAGATGTGTCAAGCCAAGGGCTCCACTGTGGAGTATGTAGTACTTATTTTGATTTAAGTTGTTTCCTTGTATTGTGTCTGGGCTCTGAGTGAGGCTTCACAGTCACGTTTGCAGTGTTTCTTTCCATTCAGGTTCTACTCTTTGATAATCATTCTAAAACGTGTGGAAACGTACCTTCATCTCTCCATGATGTTTTTCTACTTACATGGCGAAAAAGAACACTAACGAGTTTCCTGTAGCTTTTAGAGATTAGTTAGTACCCCAAAGCTTATCACTGGATACAAATTGCCCAAATAATCTTGACACGGTAGCTTCTATCTCTTTTTCTCAACAACCCTGTGTTTCACAAAAATGTACCGCGGTGAAAATTATGATGGTTTGGTCAGACAATTTGAACAAAAAGCTTTTTATAATTCTTACTAAACATGCCGGGTCACCGTGTCAGTGTGGAACTGCTCAGTTCATTAAAAAATGTGAAAAAAATATACCCATAAGTATCAAATTATTAAATCTCCTTCCAGCTAAATGTTGCTTTTCTATTTGGAACCATCATATTGTACTATAACTAAATGAAATGTGTGGTTCTATGCTCAGCCTAGTTTCCCAAATCCTTATGGGAATGATCTCTGTGCCTTTTGGTTCCTCATGATAACTCTTAAATCTGTTGGCCAATCTCAGTTTAAATTATTACACAGGTTGTCAGAAGGACATGAAATTTCTACATTGCTATTTTTCTTCTCTTGTCTTCCCTTCAGTTGTCATGCCACATGTCAGAAAATGCAAATTTTGGGGGCAAAAAATAACTGTTCATTTACATGGTATTCTATCTGATCTTTTGCTGTTTGGCAAAGGAATAACGACCAGGATATTCTATAAAGACCATAACATTCCAGGGCTGAGATTTTAAGCAAATAAGTAGTTATTTTGGGATGTGTACACTGAAACAGACTTTTGAAAATCACAATATTCAGAGAAAACTGAATATCACTTTTCTGGTAGCCAGTCCGTGACAAATGAAACATTTAGAATCAGTAGAAACAATCTAAAAATCTTAGTCAACACTTCTAGAAATACATTGCTATAGAAATATATAGAATTGATCCTTGTAACATTTTCTAAAACCTTTTTATAAGGCAAGTGTTCAATTTTTCCAGGATGAGAGGTGTTCTCTCAGGCTTATTCTTTACCTTTTCTGTTTGCACGATTAAATTCCTGATACCATGAGATACAAATGATTGCAAAAAGTCTAGGATGGGTTTTGATTTTTAATTTTAGGGACCTACTCTGTCATGAGTATCTTTCATGAATGTTTTAGGTAATGCAAATAACAGCAATAAGATTTAACTTTTACTTATCTCTTGCTGCTTGAAGATAGGAGATTCTGCGGAATTATTCACAGCAGAATTAGGTCTTTAATATTCCTTATTAGAATCTTCTGAGTAAATCTGTAGTCTTTTTACATCTGATCATTATCCATAATTTTACTCTATCTGTGAAGCTAGGTCCAAGATGTACATTTTTAATGCAACTACTCTTCCCGTGCTAGATATTTTTTGTTAGATATTCTAAAAAGACTCAGAATGATGACTGTTTCGTGATAGTTTTTCAATTTTTAAACCTATTGATTTACACATTTTTCCTAAATGCTATTTTTCTAGTTTTATATCATGTGAAGAATTGAGTAGAAATCTCATGTTTATGGCAAATTTCAATTTCAAAGGTGTCTTTGAAGGCTTTGTAATCAGAAAGATAAAAGAATAAAAAACCCAACATGCTATATTAATATACTGCTCAGTAGTAGTCTTGCTTGTTCTAGTAAAAGAATAAACATACTGCCTATTTTTCAATTAAGGCTGATTAGCTAAATAATATTAGAAGAATGGCTTAGATAATGGAAAAAAAAGAAGAATAATTTTTGATGGAGCAGCTGAGGCTTGAATAAGAATTAGGGCTAATTGCAGCCGTGGACAGCCGACCAACATCTTGGTATTGTGTCTGATGCTTGTGCGTAATTATCTTGGAAACTCAATAATGTGACTGTACTAAATGAAATTCATAAACTGCAGAGCCGATATAGGTCTATGATCTGTCAAGTTCATGGTGGTTTGGGGATTTAACCTTTAAAGGACACAGACCTAATTATTGTAAAAACAACAAGGAAACAAAGTGAAATAAACTCTTAATGTTCAGTTAGAGACGCAGTCTGGTGGTAAATCTGACAACTCCAAAAAGCTGTTTAAGTACAACTAATTTTGAGAGCTGAAATTTGCCATTTAAAAGAACACATTTTGTAAATAACAAGCCCCTAAACAACTTCTTGTTTTTCCTTTTGAAGTAAAATATGCTATTGCATTGTATAGTGTAAACTACTGAAAATATATTTAAAACTAATTTTCAGCCTACCCCTTTCCTAACAAGCAAAACTAACAGGTACCTTTCAGAAAAATAATCCAGCCTCCCTAAATACGGGTCCCCAGTTCAGCAGAATTCCCAAGTGTCGTCTTGCTTTTATAGGAGTGTTGACAATTTACATATTCTCAGTTATACATTTCGTTATGCACCTACCTGGATCAGGGGCCAACAGAGGTCTGGCTGTAGAGTTCTCTGTAGACTCTTGAAGGCAGCTGAAGGGAGTGCAGTGTAGTTCCAATTCAATGGTTTCTTGAGCAGCAAAATTACAAGTAGCTGTTGGTTCCCCGTACAGCATCGTTCAGCTCACAGGCTTATGTACTGGGAAGAAGATTTTTGCTTATTCTTCTGGTTTGGATGATTTGATAAACATGCAATTTTAAATAAGCTGCTAAGAGTAATTTTGTGACTGAAGTCAACTGAACGTTTTTGTGTTCGTTTAGTTTGTTTGATGCAATTTTGTAATTGATTGTTATGTGTCAAAATACCGTATTTCACTTTGAGATGTTCAAAAATTCTGTCACTAAAAACTTTTGTAACTATTTATGCAAATACCTTAATCAAAAAGTAAATTTTGTTAGTCAAATTTTAGTTCAAGGATCACATTAACATTTTAACCATCATTTGTTACAGTCATGAATAACAAGCAGTTTTAATTACACAGTGAGTTGGAATACTTAACTACTGTCTTAATTAGTGAACATATTTTGTTAGTGTTACTTGATGTCTGATACTCTTAAAAAAAAAAAAAAATCAAAGTAAAACTGTTTGATTTTGTTCTTTTTTAGATCTTTGGCTTTCTGCTCCAAGCTAGCTAGCTCTATTCTTAAACTCAGTCAAAGTAATTACTGCATAAAAAGTTTAAACCACAAGGAGTCAATATGCTTTATTGCATATTTGCGGTCCCTCTCAAAATAATTTCTTGCAAAAGCAAAACCGTAATGAAATCCTAAGGACTTCCCAGTAAAAACTTCTGGAAATATCATAAGCATAAAGCATAACTTCCAGTAGATATTTATTTATTTAAAGTTAAGGTAAGAGGCAATTTTTCCAGTTTTCCTCCTTTCTTTGGTGGTTTTTTTTTTTTTCGTTTGTTTGTTTTTAATATGTTCTTGGCTAAGAAAGAATGCTAACTTTACAGACTGGAAGAAATTCATTCTAGTGCAGAAAAGAGCCCAAAGGCCTACTATACAAGTCTTAAATCCCACTTTTGTCTTCCTGTGAGTGATTAATGGGAAAATGAGACATAGACCTTCTGCAGGTGGTTCCTATGGAAAGTGTATTCACCCTTAACAGGTCATCCTGTGTTCTTAGTCATAACAAGATCAATGTTTTTGTGGTGTGGCACTTACCTAGTCTTGTCCCTAAGAGCTTGAAAAGAGGGATGGGCATGTAGTTTCTGTTTGTTTTCTGTGTTAGCCTATTACAGTATGATAGAAAAGTAAGCCAGGGAAAGACCTTAAGAAGTCATGTAATTCATTGCAGATGTCAGGATTAAGTATATATACATGATACCACAGTATGTATAACCTTTTCCTAGAAACCTCAAAGAGATATCACAGTGCCTGTAGAACACCTATGGGTATGTTTCAGGGAGGGAAAAATGTCCATGCTATCTAAGATAAATCTTTTTTACTACAAATTGTACTGATTCTTTTTCATTCTACTTCCAGACACTTGGAAAACAACTGTTTGTCCTTCTCTTAATGACAGCCACTCAGTTATCAGAAGATTGTTATCAATGTCCTTCCTTCCTTGGTCTTCTTTAGACTAAACAAAGTCCTTCAATTTCCTTAGTGGTCGTTCTTCTAAAACTCTAATTATTCTTGTAACCTCCATCGTGGAATCTTTCCAATTTGTTTTTTTTTCTGTTTTAAAAACCCGGAGCTGGATTATAAACCTCAGTTGTGCTCTATAACGCTATTACTTTACTACCAATTCTCCATTATATTTTTGGCCATTTTATTTCTTCAGTTTCAAGTAAACAGAATTCCTTAATTTCAAATTGTGAATTTCATATTCTAAAAGATTAGCACTGTTCTACCTGTATCTTTCCAGACTCCAAACTTGCTATTCAGAGTGTTCTGCTTAATTTTGTTTAGTATTCTCTTGACTCTAGAACTGCAGTCATAACTGAGTGATTAATAATTTTAAGACAAAATTTCCACCATGTCTATGTGTATATTTAAGTGAAGGAAGAGAGTCACACTTCTCTTGTCTGCACGAAGTTGAACCTGGCAGGAGTCAAAGCAGCTGAAAAGCTTTACATAGCATCTTCAGAGGGTAAAAAGAGCAAAGAACTGTTTTGTAATTTTATTTTTATGTTTCTAGTGTGTTAGTATTTAACTCCTCCCTTTTTTGGTACTAAGAGGCTTCTTGACAAATGAAAAATGTAGCCCCCAATATTCATATCTCCCTTGCATGATTTTATGGGGCATTTATTCTAATTTTGTTCCCCAATGTATTTGAAACCATAAATTTCAATATGTAAAGCATCCAGATTGGAAATTTTGGCTTGAAAGATGTATTTTCAACTTTGTTCCATATTTAAATGACAGCATAAGGTTCTGTTATTGTATGGGGGTTTTGTTGCGTGATATGTACTTTTTTCCCTGTTCTTAAAAAAGTTTAATATTTGTACACTTATCTTTCAGAGCACTGGGTTTTTTTCTTTTTAATTTTCTTTTCTGAATTTTTCTTTTCTGAATTTTCTATTCTTAATACTCAGTATAAAAAGTTAGGCTATGAAATAATGTTCTTGTGATCAGATCTCTAAGGCTGATGAAGTAGAATCATGTTTCCATGAAAGGTCACACAGTTTTCTTATCCAGTAGAGCTTTGTGGTATTTAGTTTTTCGAACATGGATTTTTCTGTGTCCTTCTCTTCCATATTAGCATATAGTAAACATAAGTCAAGATCTACTTAATGTATGTCCCCTTTATTGTTGGTGGGTTTTACGTTATATAAATCTTTAATATTTAGATTAATTTATTGTACTTAAAGTTAGATGTTTAGTGCTTATATATGCATGTGAGCTAATCTCTCCAAGCTTCATTTGTAGTCAGTGTAGAGTGGAGCGTTTGGATGAGTTGAGGCAAGTGTCCAAAATGGGTTAGATGAAAAACCTTAAAATTGCCTGTTTTTCAAAATTAAGTGATGTGAACCCTAACCTTTTTTTTTTTATTGGTAGTATCTCTGGCTTTCACGTCACATCTTCTAATAACTTACCTGTTGCACAGTCAGTGCGTGTATGTTCAGTCTCCAGGGACACCAACCTGAGAAAGCATGGCAGAAGCGACTCAGTAACTCTTCTGAAAAAGGAAAAAAAAAAAAAAAATATTTTTTTTTTTTTTTAAACCAGTAAGGAGCAGTTACTTTAAGGACTTACCGTTCCCACCTGCCAGAGGCTCAGACATGGCAGACCAAACCAGGCAACTGCCCTCCTCACAGGCCAAATCTCATGGCATCAGGTCTCCCAGAGGTCCTGCACCCTCTGACTCAGCCACGCCAGAGCAAGGGACCGAAGCACCTCTCTTACGAGGAAAGGCTGAGAGACCTGGGTCCATTTAGCCTGGAGAAGACTGAGAGGGGATTTCATCAATACTTATAAATATCTAAAGGGCGGGTGTCAAGAGGATGGGGCTAGACTCTTCTCGGTGGTGCCTGGTGACAGGACAAGAGGCAATGGGCACAAACTGGAACACAGGAAGTTCTGTTTGAACATAAGGAAAAACTTCATTACTTTGAGGCAGGTAGAGCACTGGAACAGTCTGCCCAGAGAGGTTCTGGAGTCTCCTTCTCTGGAGATATTAGTTCCTGTCCACCTTGCTCTCGGTCAACCTGCTTTAACACGGGGTTGGACTAGATGACCTCTGATGGTCCCTTCCAACCCCTGTGATTCTGTGATTCAGATTTCTCATTACAAGGGAAGAAATAACATGACCCATATTCTGCAAGGTAGCACAAGGAAGGATTCTCACTATACCTGTCAAAGAGAAGGAACTTTCCTTTATCCTGTTACTTTAAAGGGAAGAGGAGAAGAAAGGGAAAGTGTGACAGGGAGATAAACCTAAATGAAAATTCCTTTACATTTTGACCCTGTCTTCCTCGGGCGAGGAAATATTCAAATTTACATTTGTACTGATTAATCAAATTACTCCATGCAAATCCCTGTTTAACCTCAAAGAATCTGTAGCACTTTAAAGGATTGCTGACACAAGCTGATGATAAATTGTGTCTGAATATGTTATCCAAGTCACTTTGTATAGACATATCATCATGACAATTTTTCCCAGCTTGCTTGCAACATTAGACAAATGCTTTCTAAAGGCAAGATATGTGATAGCAACTATTTCTTTCCTATCCATAAGGAAATTAGACTTGTTTAATGTGATTGTTCTTGGCAAATCTGTGTTTGTTGTTAATCATCTCTTTTTAAAATTAATTTGCTTGGGGGAATATGAGGCATGCATTAGGGACCCTGGTTTTCTGGAATTATTGTCCAGATTTGCATTATCATTCATTAGGCAGGCACTTGTTTACAGAGAGCTATAGGCAGCTGAATGTTTTACTGAAGCTCCACTCAATAATTAAGTTTTGGACTGAAGGTTCAGGTGTCCAGACTGATTTCTTGTGGCAGTCTTCCTGTCTGGACCAGTTGCTTTCTTTCACAGAGAAGCCAGTCATGCTCTTTCACATCTCAAAGATAGCTTTTTGCACACTGGGTGCACTCTACAGTGATCTCCAGGAGGGAAAAGACCTCTTGGATTTCCCAGGTGTTGGGAAAGCCCTGTAAACATCAGGGTTATATTTTGAAATATATGATATCAGAACTTTTGCATATGGAATACTTAGCAATTCTTCTGTATATAATATTAGAAAAACAAAATATATACACCTATTGCGGTCTCTGTGTATCTCTTCAGAAGGGAAAAAAAAAGAACATGTGCATATTGTGGAAAAAAAAAAATGCAGATATATAATTTTTCTATTTTTCCAATAAAATAAATATCAGAAAAAATGAGATCCCAGAATTGATAAATCAATCAAACATAAAAACAGTATGACAAGTGTTTCAGTCATAAATTGGAGAGTTCACTGGAATCCCTATGGAAAGAATTTTTTTCTCTCAAACTCGTCCAATACAAATTTAAAACCTTTCTAGCATTATTTTACCCTCTTGGAAAAGTTACCAAGGGAAGGGATGCAAGTTACTATCTTGCAAACAATAGAACATGTAAACATTCATAGTCATGTCTCAAAGCAATAGGACTCCAGGAAGTGTACATTAGTATCTGCTAAATCAGTTTTGTTGGTATATTAAACAAGTGCTGACTTGCCTTTGGCTACTTAAAGCAAAACTACCCAGTTTGTCAACTGCAAAATGAAATTGTTTAATTTTTTTTATTTTGCTTCAGAAATTTAACAAAATATGCATCCGTTTAAAACAGCAGAAATATGTACTATGACAGCACAACTAGTAATTAAATTTCACATATAATGGTGCTTTTACACGTAGAATTTCAGAGGTATGATTTATGATGTTGAACAAAGATGAAGTTTGCCTTTACTACTTCAGCTATCCCACCTGGTAATCCGGCGAACTTGCTACTCGAGCTCTACCTAAGAGAAAAATTTCCAAGAAAATATGTGAAATGCTTGGAGGAATATCTTAGCAGTTCCTGTTCCCTCTATATGCTCATGTAGTGGTTCCCTGTGAAGAGGACCCAAGTCCACTATGTGGAAGATGTTGTTTGGTTCTGATTTATTTCCAAGGAGATTCAGACCATAATTTTGCTCAGAAGAGCATCCAAACCATCAGATTAAAAGTTTTTGAGGGTCGCGAGGAAGGAAGAGGTATGGAAGTGATATAAAAAAAAGCTCTTGGTTTCTACAGATGCTACTGCTCTATTTTTATGTGAATAATGAAACTCTGAGGAACAGAAAATGGCATTCTACCTGCATAGGAAATGTTTAACCATAAAACTGAAGTGATACACTTTGTCTTAGGTTCACAATATGTAAGGAATCTTCCTTGCAAAATTGGACTCGAAGGAAAGAAAAGGAGATTTGCATTCAGCCTAATGGCATACAGCTGGTAAGTGAGAGAAAATCTAAATGTTACATCTGAGTCAGTTGAGGGTAGTGTTATCCTAATTTCCCTGGCAGCAGAATATGCTTTATTCAGTTCGACCTTTTCACTTGCTGTGAATTTTTTACATTTCACTGAGCTAGGTATCAAACAAATGAAAACTACTCTCTACTTGAATACAAGGGAGCCCTGGACCCTACTCCTGCTGTACTGACTGTTTGGTGGTTTACTCAGGGTGAAAGAGAATCATAAAGAGAAACTTGTCTCCTAACAACAGTCTGAGTGCCTCAGAACATGATGACTAGGGAGAACTCTCCTGGTTTGTTGAAAATGTGGATTCAAATGGTTCAGTGGACAACTGGCACAACACAGATAACCAAACCTGCTCGTTGGTGAGCATCTCTCTTCTTAAGAGTGTAGATGATCAAAATGCTCTGCCTCATATCAGATCAAACAGTTCAGTAGGGACAGCTCAAAGTATCAAATTCAGAACAAAACAGTATCAGAACTGGAAAACAGAATGGAAAAATATTAAGGTCTCATTACCCCTGCTATAAGCAAGCATAGATTGACCCAAAGTGCATCTTGCTTTTTCATAAGACTCTCAGAACAATAATAGACCCGCTTTTAGTCTGAGTCAATCAATTCTATTGTATAATATCTTTTCTAAGCATGAAGACAAGTCATGGAGGAAAGCACACAAATATTGAATCCAGATTTGGTCTCTTTTTTTTGAATGCGACATGTTGCTCTTCTAGTTCTTATACCTCTCTGATTATGAAACTTCCTTTTTTCATGCCCGCTGACACACCTCTCCACCCAGAGAGAAAGATGTCAGGTTTTAACAAGCAAGAAATATTACATTTAGATACCTTCAGCTATACAAGATAAAGGCCAGCAGCCAGAAGTGATGTATTGTTGCTATAATATGCATGACTTTTTATTTGTGTCTTAAGGAGAAAAAACTAAGAAAGGATTATTACAGATATACTCTTCCACTCTAATTGCATCAGTCTCTTATGAGTTTATAAAATAATGAAAGGGAAATATCCTTTTTTCTGTTATTTGAAATATTTGTTACTCTTCATTCACTGTTTGACTACTTCCACTGCTTCATGGAAATATGTTCTCCTTTTCAACAGTTCTTTGCAACCAGCATTCAGTCATCCAGTTTCTGTTATTGTTGTCTCAAATAAAAATGGAATATTGACAATGTAGGTTTTTTATATTGAATTAGAAGAATTAGCACACAAATTGAATCATAGAATGGTTTGTGTTGGGAGGGACTTTTGAAGATCACCTAGTCCAACCTCCCTGCTATGGGCAGGGACATCTTTCACTAGATCAGGTTGCTCAAGGCCCCATCCACTCTGACCTTGAACACTTCTAATGAAAATCTGAAAGTATTGTCTACTAGAGCATCCTAAGCCTGGGGTGTGAGAGGTGTTACCTTCCCCACCCTATCTGTCCTTCTTCTGCCTTTTTTCTACCTGCTTCGGTTTGCCTTCTGATCTGATAAGCTACTAATAAGGAGGACCTAATCCGTTTCACTCTACTGGTGTCTGTGTCCTCTCTACTTTTGTGAATAGAAGCCTTAATTTGTTGAATGTTTCACAGTTTGGCTGTCGATATGCTTGTCTGGGAATTCAGAGATTGCTGTATGGTAGTCTGAATGGGAAAGGAACCCACAGCTTCTGGCTGCTTCTTCCTGGCCTGAAAACCAGATATGTCACATGCATTCCTTACAAATACGTGTGACATGATTTTCTTTCCAGATGGAAGATAGTTTAGAAAGGATAGATGTTAAATTATAACTAAAAAGGGTGCGACCGAATAAAATATCTGATGCGCCTTTAAAAAAATCCTCACTTTTCTCTCCAAACTAAACTGTGCCTCTCACCCTCTCCTTCGGGAGGCCAGGCAGAGAAAAGGGAGATGTATGTTCCCCTCAGTCCTATCTCTCTGAAAACCTTACTTTCTTTTTTTTTCTTTTCCCATCCCATTCCTCTTTCAATTCCTATTCCTGGCCATGGAAGGGCCAGAAGGAGAAAAGACTCTTTGTGGGGAAGACAAGAGAGCAAGAAAGAAGGAGGAGGAATAGAAGTTATGGGTGTAACTGCTCCGGGGGTGGTGTTGAACTGTAGTGTGTGTACATTTTTAAATTTCTCTCTCTGACCTGCGACATCTTACTTTACTGTCACCCATAAACACAAGGCAGATGTTTGAGTATATATGCTCAAACAAGAAAATATGTTACTTGATTCATTTATATGACCTACCCATGGATTCTGATTTATATGAAATGGTATTTTATAATGAAATACAGCTGTAAAAGAAGTGAAAATAAGTAATGATAAAATAATATTTTTAAAGTATTGTTTTGCTGGCTGCCCTCTAAAGGAGTCAGATTCAAGACTGTAGAATATGAAATAGTGAGCGATGAGACAGAACGAAGAAGTACAGGGAAATGATGAAGGCCATGTCATCAAAAGTTTCATTCAACCAGCTTCAGAGACAGAAATTTGTGAGAGCAGGTTTCTGAAGGCAATTACATTTTATATTTGTGAAACTTCTATGTAATACATATATTATGGCAATCACTTAAAAAAATATATATTAGTAATTCCCGACTCATTGCAGAATGTGGATGGCATGTACTATAAACAACACATGAACCATCACTGAATGGTGATAAAACAAACTATTTTTAGCAGCATGCCTGCTTAGTACTGAATGAAACAAAAGGTCCAGTGAAAAATAATGTTATACCACAATTGAAAGTCTTCAGCTGCATGACATTAATCACCTTTAAGCTAAGTTTTGCATAGAAGAGCTTTAATCAAGGCTGCCTGGGCAGCCTGATTTTTTGTTTTCTAATGTTTTGATGCTTGAATTGCCTTGAATGTGTTGCAAGGATGTGAATATGTCTCATTATACTGATTGGAAAATTTAATCTGTATGTATGCTAGGACCAGAGTTAAGGCTGTCACGTGGAAACCAATACCTCAGATTCATACGTGGGTTCTTCATTGAAGAGTGTATAAAAATAAAAGTAATTTCCAAATGAATCTTAACTCAGTGTTCTTGTTTAAGAATGGCTGCAACCGCTGCTAAACTAGCTGTGTAAGTATTCCGATTACATATTAAACTTAAATAATTTTTGGGGCTGTAACTTTATATGAGGACTAGAAGCCTGAATAATTAATGCTTATTTATGAAAATGGACAGGAACTGTAGCAAAGCAGCTAGAATTGGTAGTCATTATAGTCTGTAGTTATTGTCTCCTGTGGTGCCAATTGCCAGTAAGGTTTAGTTTACGACAGAGGAAATGGGATAAGCAAAGGTATTCAGTGCTATATTTTTATTATTTTTTTTAAAGTCTGTGATAGTTCTCCTAAGGTAGTGGTTTGTTCACTGGAGAGAGATAAAAAGATTAGAGAAGCAAGTGGGACTGGAAACTTATATTAATGCAGAATCAATACTGTACTATAAAATCAAAATTCATTGGACTGAGAATTGAGCATTTTCTCAAATTTTAGCAGTTCCCTCTTGTAAACAGTTTGCCTGTGAGGTGTTTTGATTATCTATAATGCTGTTGGTCTACTGACCCATGCCACCATAGAAAATTAGTTTGACACACTGTGTAGCATCACTATAATATTACCTAATGCAGCCCAGATCTATCTTTGATAAAAGAGCTACGATTATCTTCCTGCTCAACAACACAAATGGTTCTGGTGGTAATGTGAGAGCAAGAATAACACCTGATACTACAATTGCATTCACAAGGGTGGACTCTTGAGCCAGTTGCTAAGCCTGTTGGGTTTTAAAGCTTCACCAGCGTAGATCTTATTGCATATTTGAGTCTAAAGCATACAAAGAACTTGCAATCTTTTGTATGCAGGCAGTATTGCAGTAAACTGCAAATGTTTGTTTATTGTTATATATTCTTAAGCATTTTACAGCCCTGCTTCGTTATAAAGCATCAATTTTGTTTGAATCAATACCCACAGCAAGCCTGTAAACCAAGCAATGTATTTTCTTTCAAGAGATTTGACATCTCTTCTAATCTAGCATGGTAGGTTTTGGCACAGCCAGAATGCTATGTCATTTAGGATTGAGTATGCTTGCAGATAAGGCATTTTCACAGCTTCATAGTCTTCAATAATAAGGCTACTAAATGAACTCATTTGCTTAGTGTTGGAATATTAAATATTTCTACATCTGTTGTTCATATGTGCATATGAAACATTTTTTCTGTTATGGAATGTAGCCATGAGCTCTCCCTTTCTCTTATCCTCTCTCTCTTCCCTCTCACATTACCTATATTGTGTATGTGACTATTTCACAGAATGAATCAAAAAAAAAAAAAATGTTAGTGGAAAATAGAAGCAGTGTTCCACTCCAAAGATACACAAAATAGGTCCATTATTTTGCAGAGAAGAAAATTTGAGGCTTTCTTCAGGAAAAGACTTTGAGTGCCTTATAAAGCAGGAAGACTTATCTTTTCCCATTGCTCTCCATGTAGAGACAGACGACATACAGCTTCGGGTAAAACCTGTGGCCCATCACTATAATATTCTTCCAGTTTTACACTCACTGCAAGGCGTTTTATTAATTTATATTTGATACAAAGCCATCAATTTATCCATGTCCTCCTATCTTTATATTGCGTATTTTGCTGGATTCTGGACACTAATTTTGCAGAAAGCCCTCGTTGTCATTGCTCCTAAGGGCAGATGGGCAATTTGATGATATCAGTACTTTAAAAAAACCCACAAAACCAAAACAGTTTTAGAAACACAGGTGGAAAGGATCTCTTGGGTGACTTGCACTACATAATCTGTTTATCAAACCGTAGATTGAAACGTGAATGTGGTCTAGATCCTAATTAGACTGTTCCTCCTATACTTACTGACTAGAGAATGAGCAATAGAATCAATACAGTAGTCTATGCACTATTTGAGTTTTATATTACATTTATTTAATGAAAAAATGTATCTTTCTTTCCACCTTTTAACATGCCACCAAGTTTTGACACAACTGAACTGCACTGACTGGGAAGAGGACATTTTAATGCATGAATTGGGGGGCTTAAATCAAACTAAGGTGTTTGATTGCTATGCATGTATTACCTGTTTGATGGGGTGATTGACAGTAGGGCCTCTTTAAATGACAAGAGTAAAGGCTTTACATTTTACAGCTAGCACCCTCAGATGAGAGGGATGCTTTTCTTCTGATAGGTCTCTAGATACAAATGTTCTGTCACCCAAAGATACAAGCAGGTGTGTGCTGGAGGGTACAGATGATCTGCAGTCTTTGATACACAAGGAGTTGCTGATGTGACTAGTTAGAAGACTTAAAAAATTAGCAGCAAGATCCTTTACAGAAAATTGTAATAAGAATTTTGTTTCATCTGTGGCCCAGGCTCCCGGCCTAAAAGGGATTTGCAAATACAAGATCAAGGTATCCTACTACTTTTTTGCACTTATAGAATCATGGATTGACACACAAAAAAAAAGTGAGCTGTAGCTGGTGACAATGGACACTATAGAGGGTAAGTAGTGTAAGAGGAGCGAGCTTAGCTGCTGGTGCAAGGGCTTGACTTCTCCAGTGGCAGAGGAACCTGGTCTCATTCATCGCTGCTGACATCTGCGTTTCATGCTGTACACACATCAAATAACAAAAAGTCCCTCTTATGTGGTAATTTATAATGCATAGAGAACCCAGGTATGCCTCAGTGACTGAGACACTCTCCAAAATGCTGATTTTGATGTACTGTCTTTTGCAAATGAGTATCCTGAGGTGGAGTGCATGGCAGAGACTATTTGGGTAATACGGATAGATTTTAGTGCCTCTGTGTGTCTTCTAGTGCTTATTACCATAGTACTCAATGGCTTTAAGTCCAGATGGAGAGCAGTGACAAGTGGTGTCCCTCAAGGGTCCGTGCTGGGACCGGTA
>JAOXNO010000013.1:132110221-132144479 GCA_028565335.1 Limnodromus scolopaceus
GTTAGGTTGACGGTTGGACAAGATGATCTTTAAGGTCCCTTCCAACCTAGAAGATTCTGTGATTCTGTGATTCTGAGACAGAGCAAGGATTAAGGGTTTCGCAACCTTGTGTCTCAAGGAAAGGAGAAGCATGTACTTACTGCATTCAGACTGAGGAAATCCAGACCACGGTTTCCAGTCCCCCAGCAAGCTCCAAACCCACCAAGCTGAAAGAGATGTTAAAGGAAAGCTGTCTCCATTTCCTGGGTTGATTGATATCGGGCGCTACAGAAAGAAAGGAAATACACAAAGAGTAAGCAAGGAAAATAGAAAGGATGGCTTAAGAAAGAGAGGGTACGGATATGCAGTGTGAAAAATCCTGGGTTCTGTCCAAGCTTCTAATTGTGTTTAGGTAATTATTTTTTTTGTAGTGCCTTGTTCCTGCAACAGACTGTTAACCAATACAATTAACTTTTCTTCAGGAAACGGCAGTAAATAAAGGTTTAGTTAATTAAATATGCTTTCTCAATTTTTTTTTTTCTTTTTTTTTTTTTCCCCCAGTATGCTTTCTTGAAAACAGTTCATCTTGCAGTGAAACATGCCAGGGAGATGATCAGTTTGTCGAGCTTGGTTGCCCTGTGGGAGCCTCTGGGTCCTTTCAGCTGCTGTGAAAATGCACAGCAACTGCTGGTCTCTCCCTGTTGGTATCTTCAGTCACACATGGGACCCAGCTTGAAGGAATTCTGGAACGGTATGTTGGCTGATTTGCAAATGAGAAAATTGACTTGCTGATGGGGAAAAAAAAAAGGAGTTTAACAGATGTTAAAAAGCAACTATATGTCACAGGGGTGAAACTTGCTTTGCTACACCAGGTCAACTAGGATATGTTATGTATTTGGTAACTTTGAGCAGGACAAGCAGATCTCATTTGACCTTTAGGAACACATTTAATTATCCAAAAGCTAGTTTCTCTGATCTTTCGTAAACTGATCGGTAGGTTTTTCATGTATAAGTCCAAGTCTGGACATGCATTTATTGCTGTTGATGCTTGCTTTCATTATTTCAAAAGCAGGAAGGGTTTTCTTTCGAATATCATTCTAGCTGCTGGTAAATAACTTACAGCTTTCAAGAGAGATCATTAGAGGCAATTATACCTTAATCTAAATGATCATGGCTTTAAAGATGTGGCTAATTTTGCTGCAGCCACCTCTGCAAATATAAGAAAACCAAGTTTGTTCTTGGCCTTCTCTGAGATCTTCATCTAAGCCTATGGCAGACCACCTACAGAATGAGATGATACCTAACAGGTAAGCAGTCATCTTCTGGAGGGCAACTGCTATGCTGGGTGGTGTTGGGTAACACTGGTGGTGCTGGTGCTGATGCAGGGGGGATAACAAAGCTCAGGAGCCATTCAATCAACTTACCCAATGCGAGCCTGTACAGAGTAGTATATAGAACACTCAGTTCAAAAGGACATGCTAGTGTTGCTGCAGATGCATGGTAAGGAGGCAAATACCAGATGACCAGAATACTGATGCTGGGGAAAAGGAGCTATGTGCAAGACAAAATAGGTATCTAAATGTTTGGAGACAAAGGATTAAAAAGACCCATAAATTCACTGATGATTATGGGGTTCTCCGTGTTAGTTATGAAAATCATCTGCAATTTCATAATAAATTGACCTTATCATAAGAAAATTTAACATCCACAAATGAAGTGGACATAAGCTTGGAAAGTGGGGTTATCTTCCTTGATATGACGAAATGTACTTTAAATATGTTTAATGGGAGTTTTCCTCATTTACCTGCATGTAGTTAGGTTTAATGGTCTGCTGCTATGTTGTTTGGGCTTATCGATCCCAGAACTTTTTGTATTTGCTGCTAAATAGATACAAAGAGCTCTTCTGTGCACTACTAATGAACAGATAAAATTTTGGGGAACATGCCGTTTAACAGAGTCTCATATGATGAAAATAGGTACTCTGGTGGTGCTGCATTAACTGCTTTAATCCAGGTGAAAATCTGCTCATGGACCTTTTGAAGATGGCTTCCTTGAATAATTATTTCTAAAAATTCTTTAAAATAATAATCTTCAGATTTGTTTCAATATTATAATTTTATTTCTCTTTGCTTTTGTGTTTAAGAATTTCCGGGTTTATTCTCTGTCTTCCATCCAATAGCATTGAGATACCGTGCTGTGTATTGATCTGAAAGGAAGTCCTAGGTAAATACAACCTGTTCATATTGGTATTATATGTTAATTTTTCTCTGCTATCACAAATGCTTTTTCTCTTTATGTACGTCTCCCTGTACTGGGCACTGGTGAGACCCCATCTTGAGTACTGTGTCCAGTTTTGAGCCCCTTATCACAAAAAAGACATTGAGGTGCTGGAGAGGGTCCAGAGAAGGGCAATGGAGCTGGTGAGGGGTCTGGAGAACAAGTCTTATGAGGAGAGGCTGAGGGAACTAGGGCTATTCAGCCTGGAGAAAAGGAGGCTGAGGGGAGACCTTCTCACTCTCTCCAACTCACTGAAAGGAGGGTGTAGAGAGGTGGGGGTTGGTCTCTTCTCCCAGGTCACAGGCAATAGGACAAGAGGAAATGGCCTCAAGTTGCACCAGGCGAGGTTCAGGTTGGATATTAAGAAAAATGTCTACACTGGAAGGGTTATTAAGCCTTGGAATGGGCTGCCCAGGGAAGTGGTTGAGGTACCATCCCTGGAGGTATTCAAAAGACCGGGTTGACGTGGTGCTTAGAGACATGGTTTAGTGATGTGGGTGGGTTTTTTGGGGGTTTGTTTGGTTTGGTTTTGTTTTGTTTTTTAATCAGAGTTAGGTTGATGGTTGGACTAGATCTTAAAGGTCCCCTCCAACCGAGAAAATTCTATGATTCTATGTAATTCTCCTTGCTTAAAAGTTTTAGCCTTTCACAGAATATCAAAAAAATACAAGCTTTTTCTTAGGATTATTTTCTGAGCAGAATCTATGACAGTGGTTGAATTTGCTTCTTTTCATTGTCTAGTAAATAAATGGTTCTTTGATGATAAATCATAGGAAATTTTAATGTATTAAATGCTGAGTTGAAAACAAAAATTTTGAATATGTATGTGCACTGTAATGCACAAGTTAATTCAGATATTTCCTTCAAAATTTAGAAAATACACCCTGACAAGAAAGTGGAGGAAAAAAATCCACATAATTAACATTTTTTTGACAATTTTTAATTGTTTTTTGTTTGTATTAAAAAGAATTAGATTTTCAAACAATGATTCAAAATGAGTAACGCTTTTGATCTCGTCTCCCATAATAACCTCCTTGGCAAATTGATGAAGTTAAGGGATAGACAGGTCAACGGTGAGGTGGGATGAAAACTGACTGAACTGCTGGGTTCAAAGTGTTGTGATCAGCAGAGTGAGTTCCAGCTGGAGGCCAACCACTAGTGGTGTACCCCAGGGATCAATACTGGCTCAACACTTATTAACATCTTCATTAATGACCTGGATGGTGGGGCAGCAAATTTGCAGATGATACAAAACTGGGAGGGGTGACTAATAGGCCAGGTGCCATTTAGATGGACCTTGACAAGCTGAAGAAATGGCCCAACAGGAACTGCATGAAGTTCCATACAGGGAAATGTGAAGTCCTGCACCTGGGAAGACATAACTCCATGCACCAGTACAGACTGAGAGCCAACTAGTTGCAGAGCAGCTTTGCAGAAGAGGACCTGGGGGTCCTAGAGGACAACAAGTTGAACATGAGCCAGCCAATGTGCCCTTGTGGCAAAAAATGCAACAACAATCCTGGGCTGTATGAGAAACAGCACCTCATGGGAGGTGATCCCTCCCCTCTACTTAGCACTGAGGAGACCCATCTAGAGTACTGTGTCCTGTTCTGGGCTTCCCACTAGACAGACAAGGGCTTATTGAAGGGAATCCAATGTAGGGCACAAAAATGCCTAATGGACTGAAGCATCTTTCATGTGAGGAAAGGGGGAAAGAACTGAGATTGTTCAGTTTGGAGAACAGAAGGTTCAGGCAGTGATTTTATCAATGTGTAAAAGTACCTGATGTGAGGGACAGGACAAGAGGCAACAGGTACAAACCAAAACCAGGACATTCCATTTAAACATAAGAAACTTTGAGGGTGGTCAAACACCTGAGCTGTTTGCCCAGAGAGATTGTAGAGTTCCTATCCTTGGAGTTATTCCAAACCTCAATGGATGTGGCTCTGCAACCTGCTGTAGTTGACCCTACTTTGAGCCAGGGGAGGCGCGGGGTGGACTAGACAATCTCCAGAAGTCACTACTAACCTCAGCTGTTATTTGTCTGTCATTCTGAGTGATTCTCCGTGTGTGAGCTAGTGAAACGCAGGTGGTACTTGCTCCCTTTGCCCTTGGTTGTCTTGAATGTGGATCTCTAGTGGTATTTGTCCTCATTCCTCCAAGTGGATAACTGGGACAATTTAATCTGGAATTAGGAAAGGTATCTCACTAATTTACTTGTTTCTTTTTTGAGAAAAGATGGTAGAAGTTGTACTGGCATATGCAATAGAAAGTCCACTGATGTGGAACAGTGCAACAGAAGAAATTTTCCTTACACAACTAATATGAATTTTCCACAGCTGTAGATATTTTTTTAAAGTATATTTACTTCTATGGGATTCACTTTGCAATTAAAACATTCAATTTAGGTATTTGCATATGGCTTAGCTTTTACTCAGTCAGAGTCCAAGACAGTGATTCAGGTCATCCTAAGACAGGGACTTAATGGCTATGGAGCTGAAGGACTGCGTAAGCCACACTGAATGACAACTTTGACTGATTCTCACTGGCCCTAATGGGACTTTAGATACCCAGAAACCTTCGCCCAATGCTGAACCCCACTTGTCTGACTAAAAAGCATTTCTTCTCATCAAGTGTGTGAAATGATGGAAATATCTGGTTTCAGCTTTCTTTTTCACAACCAGCGCACAAACAGTTAAGTTAGAAACAGCATTTTCTTTTGCAGTTTTCAGTGAGCCAATCTCACTGGCAATTTTAACAGACTTTTTTATTTTCTGTCCTACAAGCAAATATCATACTTGTTCTCTTTTTCTCATTTATTCTTGCTCTGAGATTTTAAAATGCAGATGCCCCATTAAACTGGGACAGACTATTATTAAACTTTGAAAAATCAGAATGTGAGCTTGTTGAACATTCAAAATTCAGATGATCATCTAACTTCCATTCATTTTCATGGTTGGCTACCAAGTGAATCTGAGTATCCTTATGGACTCTGAATTCATGTTCAGATTGAGTCAGGTTTTGAAATATTTATCTTGGAGATGAACATGGCATTTACTACTAGAGAAATTAAATCTGATAAGTCAAAGTCTTCTGTATCTTGTTCTGTATTTAATGCCCTCTCTCCATAGAATATAGTTTTCTCTTAAAGATAGCAACCAAGAAATCAGGGAGTTCAAGATCCTGAAGTGAATCAGAAATTCAGTTTGAAGGGTACAGACTCTGGACTTTTGGAAAACAAATTTTTGGCTTATTAACAGAACTGGTAGGTGTCCTGTGGGAGACAGTTCTGAAGGGAAAAGGAGCTCATGAGATTTGGCGGGTCTTTTAAGGACAACTTCCTCCAAATGCAAGAGTGTTCTATATTATACTAAGGAAGAGAAGATGACATATCAGGAAACAAACTTGCCTAAGCAAGCAACTCTCGAGTGAGATCTGATTTAGAAAGGGTATGTATATGCAAATGAGGGTGGACTACAAAGGAGGAATAGAGAAACATCGCCATACAGGGGTAGTGCTGGCAAATCAAAGATCAACTACAGTTGAAACTAGCAAAGGAAATCAAGCGCAACAAGAAAAGCTTCCAAAGCTGTGTTAGCAGTAAAAGCATAAATAAGGAAAATGGGGGCCTGTTACTCAACAAGGCAGGTGCATTTAGTGATAGCAATCACAGTTGACGCTGAAGTAGTGGATTTCCTTTAGCCTTGGCCTTCACCAGCAAGGTTTCTTATGCCTTTGTGCCTAGACACAGGGTTCAAGGGGCAGAACTACTGGTAATGGAAGAGAAACAGGTCAGACATTTCTTGAAATAAATCAAGTCGTGCATGTCCATGGGACCTGATGGTCTGCTTAATGTCTTTATAAGTATACTCCTGAAGGAGAAAGAATGCACACCCGTCAAAATGCCAATGAGGCCACAATGGGGGGATGTAGTCAATACACTTGAGGACAGGGCCACCATTCAAAGGACCTTGACAACCGAGGAGAATAGAACAAAGTAACCTGATTAAATTATACGAGGACAGATGGATTCTATACCCAAGAAAGAGAACTTCAGCTACAGTAAAGTTTGGAATTGAGTTTTGGCCTCTGCATTAAACAGAAAGGTTGTTGATCAACTGAATTTGTAGTCAACGGAAGCATTTATAGTCAATGGAAGCATTCTTTGGTAGCTTTTCCATGAGTGTTGGGGGCAAAGATCCAAAAAAACCAATTTAGATTTACTTATCATTAAAATACACTTTAAGAGAAAACTCACAGGTAAAATAGAGACTTCTTAATTTGTGTCAGTAGAATCTACAGTGAATAATATTAGTTAATGAATCGATTAAATTCTTATTTATTTTATATATATGTATGGAAATATATATATATATATGTATGGAAATTTTTTTCATCCGGATACTTCAAAGACTTAGGAAGAGGCATTATACCATATATCAGGATGATGGGAATGTATATCCAGTGAATTCCCAAGTATGTTTTAAAGAATAGCTAATTCAAGAATCTTATCAAATAGGAAACGCTGGACTGTTCTTGATCATTGAGAAAATTTTTGTAGATGGTTGTTACCAATAGTCAGTTCAGTTTACAGCACAACTTCCCAAATGGTTATACTGGCTAAGTGGGGCAGTGAATTCTGTGACAGGTGTAGGAGCAAGTGGCTTGAGAGGAGGAACTTCCCAAGATCCATCTGAGCCAAGGCTGAAGCCAGTTGTGTTGAATTGCCTTGGCTCAAGTGAAGTACCTTTTATGTCAGCCTGTTGAGCCTATATTTGGTTTTAAGCTTTCCTTTGGATGAGTACCCTTGGAATGATATTGTCTCCCTAGTGGACTCAGCAAGCCTTCTGATTTAGATGACTGTGGGTGAACATATGTGTATAATAGAAATGTGACCTATCCCAGCACATTTAATAGAAAAGAAGCAGTTATTTCTTTGCTAAATAAGAATTTAAGTGCATAAATGCTTTATAATATATAATTTCAGCACTGTTTTATAACCCTACACAGCAGAACAATAAATGTGGCTCTTTACTAACTTCAGATAAAGACCAGGCATGAAAGTAAGCAGAACAGCCTTTAGGCAATAGTGTTTTACTCAGTGACTCCTAACTATGATTTAGCTGTGACACCAACTTAGCCTAAGATATTAGAGGATTGAAATGCTAGTTTCTTGTGAAAGTGAAGTTTTAATTTAATGGCAGTACATTCAAATGAAAACTTATCATTTAAGTGCCAAACTCCATTGTAAGGATTCATTTTCTGGTGCTAGGCAATAGCAGCATTTTAATCTACTGTACACAATTCACTGATGCAAGATATTTGGTCTGATGGTTTTATATTCTCATAATCTGCCCCACTGATTTTCCAATAAATGGGAAATATCACTGTCATGCAACAGCCTTTGGAACAGACCCGCTCTAGAACTGACCTTCTGGATAGTACACATGCTGCTTAGTAGCAAGCCCTTTCAGTTTTACAACTGTATTTTAACATAGCTTTAGCGGTTCGTGGTAATGATATGAATTATCTGGTTTGCTCTATTGGCTCAGCTTTGAAATTGTTTCCTGTCCTTTTAATTTTGTTTTTCTCAATAGTCTTCATTTACCATTTTCTCTAAATGCATTTTATTATAGAATATTACAAACATTTTCTCATAGTAAATACATTTGCTTCTTCCTACTGAAACTAGTATCCTTGAGATGGTTGTGACCAGGTTGCTCAGGTTAGACTGGAGAATGAACAAATTAAAATCTAAGTCAGTTAGTGTCTATAAATCAGCTATGGGGGGAACTTCATTAGTGTTGACGTTATATGCTTCAACACCAAAGCTGGCTTAAAAAGGTCTGTCCATGGCAATTTGTATTCTTGTGAGAAAGATAGACCCTCTCCAGTAGGTCTGAGATATGTGGTTTGGGTGCCATATAAATTAGATTCAGAAATGATTCAGCAGAACACAATTTTATAAAAAATGTTCAGAAGAACAGGATTTTTTTACCCTCTAGAAAAGAAGGCTGAAAGGACACGTGATATGTTTTAAAATATAAAACAGAACTTCATAGATGAAGGACATAATCAAGTCTCTGTGACTATAGTTCTTAGAATAAGACATAGTGAGCTTTGATTGGAGTGAGAGTGACTTAGTTTGCACATTATGGATAAATTTTGAACTGGCAGAAAAGGAAGCACACGTTGTTCTGTGGAGACTGAAGAAATTCCACCTCTGAATTCTCCAAGCAACCAGTTCAGACAATCCTCTAAAAGAGAACATTTAGATTTTGGAGAAATGTGACTTTGGCCGAGATTTGAATTAAAAGGCTTCTCCAAGGTCTTCTTTAGCTGCTGGTTTTTTTGGGGGTTTTTTTTGTGCGTTTTTTTTTCTTGTGTGTGGGTTGTTTTTTTTTTTCTCTCCTTTATGATTCTCTGAGGATTCTGACTCTGTGGTGGGGATTATCGTCATACGTAGAATTTATATTCTGCTTCCTACCATTTAACTGTTCCGTATCTTCCTCAAATAGAAATATTTCAGGAAAGTTCTGCCTTCCTCGACATGTTAACGTCAGAAATAACTGTATCTCAATCTACTCCAGATAAATGCAGTTTATTTGGTTACTGAACGTGTTGGTACACTGCTATAGCAGTACAAAAGATTGGTATACAGTTATACCTATACAAAAAAGACGTAAGACAGAGTAAAAACTCTTGGTACTTAAAGAGCTCATACTCAGAAACTTTCCTTTGTTTTCCATGCATTTCTTTTCCTCTGTACCTATTATATTTTATTTAAGGTATTTACTAAAAGTTCAGAGAGAAAAGTTCTTTGCTCATATCATTTTTTGGGAAAAAAAAATAATGTTGTGCTGTTTTTCCACTTTCTAAGCAAGATGAAATATTATGAAGTATAAATTAAACTGTATGTGATTTATATGAAAAAAGCCCTACACCTCTGAAGTATTTTGATATGATTAATTGCTGTAATGCTTAATAATGATGCCCAAAAGCGAAATTTGCAAATGGAAGCAAAATGATCTGTAAGATCTGTAAAATCCTAAATAAACTAAAATTATTTTAATTAATATCATCCTGTAATTCCAAAACTAGTAATTTACTATATTTTGCACGTCTTCCTGCTGAAAAAGGAAATTACTTTGCATGCAGACAAAGATAAGCAGTACTTTGTCAACTTTCTGGCAATGCTGTTGTGGTTTGTTAACATCAAAAATCCCTCCATCGTGTCTTGGAGATCTCATAATACTTTGTCAATGATGACATTTAAACACAGGATTGTTGTGTCAGGATGATAAATTTACTCTCTACCTTTCAGAAGTTATGCTATGTCTACTACAGATCTTGCACAAAAATATTCAAACATTTTGCTTGTTTGTTCTAATTTAATAATAGTTTTATTCAATGATAGGTCTTGTCAAATATTGGGAAACCAGTGTTCTCCTTTTCTAAATATTTTTCTACACTAAACCACATTAAAAAGCCTGAAGCAGCTTTGTTTATCAGGATTACAAATTATACATTACCACTGCTCGTTTACTAGGATACTACAGGGACAACTTCAGTTTAGAGCAAAATATTTCTTCCCTCTGCTGGGTATAGACCATTCTAAGAGTTAACATTGCTTCACGTATCTTCCTCCCCAGTATAAGAGGGAGGGAGAAGGAGTGTGATTTAGAGGAACCTTGTTCTGGGTATAACGATACAAGATTTTTCCAAATATAACTGATTTTTCAATTCAATTCACTGTGTTTTGCTTTGTAAGAGCTGGTCAAGTACTCGGTATGAATACTGTATTTGGAGACACCTATTTTCAGCAAGTGTGTGGATATTGTCCTCTTGCTCTGTTTTAAGTGGTTGAAGGATTTTTTTCTTTCTTTCTTTCTTTCTCTCTTGCCTTTTGTACTCCTCAGTTTCAGCCTGCACTTCTTGAACTTAATCTGCCTGGGTTTGGAAGTTATAGCTGCAAGAAAATCTTGAGCTGTTGTAGCATACAGAACACACCTCATTAGCAACGACGACTGATGTGAATACTTACTTTGCGGGTGTGTTGGCTTCCCGCTTACTTCAAAGCTGAGTTCAAAGTCCTGATCCCAATAAAAGCACTAATGACAGGATTGCAGAAGTTTTCGAGGCACTCAGCAAAGGCCAGTTTTTGTAACACTCTCTGTTCCCATTTGGGTGAAAGATAAGTAGTTAAATTCTCTGAAGATCTCAGTGTGTTGGCTAGTGAGCTGTTGAAAATCTGGAGATTAATGTCACTAGGTGCTAAATGATTCTGAGTATCTGCCATTTACTCAAGGGGCTGTATGGGAGCTGAAGCCTTGTGAAAACTAAAATCCTTCTTACAATTTTACCAGGTTATCTTCCAAGTCCTTCCCAGACCCACTTTTCATTATTTCTGTGCTCTATGGAAATCTAATCTTGAAATGAAAATTTGTTTCTAAACAGCTTGGCAACTGCTTGGCTAAATGATTTTTTGGGGGGCTATCATCTATGAAATGAGAAAAAATCTTGTATATTATAAGTCCAATATTTTCTGATTTGCAGTTGTAAATCCCTGAAAATGTAATTCTTTCTTGGAATTTATTGTTTATAACACAGTGTTTTATACTGAAGTTTTTTTCCTTCTCAATATAATCCAAATGTTTTTCACCTTAATATTGGTACACTGGTGGTTTTTCAGGTGAGGCCTGACTTTGACCAACATCAACATAACTTACATCCACTATCTTCTATAACAATTGTCAAATTAAGGTCCCGGTGGATGTTCCCCACCCCCTAATTATGCTCCAGCTCACGTAAAAATGGACTTTAGAAGATTCTACCAAAAGGTAAATACATTTACAGATTTATCTTTGCTTTAATTTTGCACTTTTCATGTAAGAAACAGCTAAAAACCCGAGTTTGTGATTCTCATATTTGACAGCCAGCCTTTCTTAGATGGGTGAGGAATCATCAGTGAGCTGAACCCTTTTTTGTAAATGAGATAATGAGAATCAAAACAATTTCAAAATGAAAGGACAGGGAGGGCAGCGCTCCAGTAATGACTGTGCGAGCAACGCAGACGCACAGACGATCCAGGTCACTTGGCTTTAGCAGGGCTCATTAGTTTGGTCACAGTGTTATTGACTCTGCAGTTCTGGCAGGGGTCTATCAGGGCTTTGGTAGACCTGGACCGGCTCCATATACATCCCAAGTATTTGTGTAGCAATGAGCTCAAGCCTTTGGGTTCTGCCAGAAGGAAGCCTTAGGACAGCTAGGCACTGGAACCAATAAAAAAAAAGAAATTACCTATACTTCTCTCGTAACATATATTTATACAGTTCCTTTTCTTGGGCTTTCACACTCCATGTTATGTTGCCTAACAGAAAGCTGGCTTCATCTGATAGATGTGCATCAAAACACAGACATCATTGTTTGCTGTTCAATATTGTATGTTTGGGGCGTTTTTGCCACATATTGAGCTTTGTGGCTCAGAGCTCAAGAACAGGAGGCCACGTGACCTGCAGGACTCCTTTTCAGCCAGCTCTTGGCTTACAGCGAGGCAACTAAAGTCTACATTTTATAAGTATCTCAAAAGTGACAGTCAAAGAGAGGCAAGTGCTTTAGCCACTTACCAGATGTTGGTAGTGATAGTATAAATGTGTTATTAGAGGTCTTTAAAATATCAGTGCCAAAACAGCAGAACCTACATGGAATTACTATACTGAAGGGGGGACACCCTCCATACACTGAGGGAAAACCCCCTAACAGCACCCCCCGCATACCCTCATAAACCTCATGCATTAAAATTAATTATAAATCATATATCAGGCTTTTTCAGATGTGAGTTTGAACTGGCAGCCCAGATATTAGATTGTCCCCAAAGACCTACAAATAGATGTCTGGATACCTTTGGGGTGACTTGGAGAACTGAAATTCGTGCAGAGGTTCCTTTACAGCACACGGGCAAGTCTAGATGCTTCTAGCATCCATGAGAGGTTCAAAGATAATTTTGTGTGTAATATGGATTTGAGCAGTGGATTTAAATCGTCTTTAAAGTAAGGGGCTGCACCTTGCCAGCATCCCAGAAAAAAGGGCATCCTCAGAGCTGAAAAGCCCTTAGACCGAGAGCTTCCTGAACTGCGGAGATATGCTTGAATTCGGCCTTGGTTTTAGATGGCAGAAAAGGCTTTCAACATCACTCTATAAATGTTTATGCAAGGATATAATAATATTTTACAGCTGTCTATGTGCATATTTATTCTGTTCAGGAACTAACGATGATTTTGAGTTTATGTTGATTTTAAAAAAAATTCTTTATTAGCCCTTTTTATTCAAATCTCTTTTTTTTTTTTTTTAACTGTAAATAAAATAGCTATCCGATACTTCATTTAACCAGATTCAAACTGTTATAGTTACATCTCCATGTTAGTTGCATAAATGAGATTCCACAGTGGCAATCAGGAAGACTTTCAATCGGTGCTAGCGTAGAGTTATTTTCAGTTGGAAGGGACCTACAATGATCCCCTAGTCCAACTGCCTGACCACTTCAGGGCTATTATTAAAGACATTGTCCAAATTCCTCTTAAACACAGGTATGGGACATCAGTCACCTCTCAGGGAAACCAATTATGTATATAAAGTAGCACTAAAGCCCGATATAGCAGATATTAATGTATATTGTCTAAATGAAACATTTCATTAACGCGGTGTCATGGTTAAACCCCAGCCGACAGCTGGGACCGTGCAGCCTCTCGCTCACTCCCCCTTTCCCCCTAAGAAGGGTAGGGACAAGAGGGAGAAAAGGAGGGGAAACTTAAAAAAAAAAGCTCAGGGGTTGAGATAAAGACAATTTAACAGAACAATAACAGAAAAGGAAAATAACAATAATATTAAAAATAATAATAATAATAGTCACACAAGTCACCCTCACCACCTGGTGAATCGGCACTGTCCCAAGCAGTGATCGCCGATTCCCCAACCCACCCTGGCCAATGCCCAATTATACACCAAGCATGACATCTGTGGTATGGAATATTTCTATTGGCCATCCCATCATCTTGTCTAGGCTTCTTCTCAGCTTCTGTGGGAAGCTGAAAGAAGTCCTTGTAAACTATAAAAATCACCGAGCAACAACTGAAACAATATGTATTATCGACATTCCTTTCATACCAAAGCTGAAACACAAAAAGCACTAGAAAGAAAATTAACTCGGTCCCAGCTGAAACCAGGACAGGTAAGAATTCAGTAGTGAATCATTGTATTTAAGTCTTTCAGTAGTTACTTAGAATTTTGTGATGCAAAATTACTGAAGAAACCTAGTTATGGGAGAACAGGAGAATACAGAACCTTTGTCAATGATGTTAAAGAAAAACACAAACAATCTGTAGTTGGTAAATAGCCCCCCAGTGATGATAATTCTCCTTTGAAAACATCTGTTAATCATTATTCACCAAAACATTTTCTATCTTTCTAGCTATTTGATAATTATTGCTTACATGGGATGTAAGGAACTGCTTTTTCTGATCATTCTGAACATAACTTGTTGAAGTTGATGAAACTGAAATTTGAAAGAAAGGAGATGTATATTATGCAGTCTTGAACAGAATAATTGATATATGATTTTAGCAGACTAAAGATAAAAGGAGCTATCAAAGCTAAGGTATGTGTGTAAAAGCGCACCATTACTGCAGTAATGAGTACAGAGTAAGATGAAATGTTTTCTGATAACAATATAGTATCTGTTTATAAAATATTTACAATATATGAAATACATTTCTTGATGAAAAAGCCTTTAAAGTTAGGTAGTGCCACCAAATCTCTCAGATTATTTGAAGAAAGCAGATCCCTTAAGAAATAGATACTAATCAGATATAAAATCTGCGAAAAAAGTAAGAATACCTGAGAACTGAGCCCAAAAGCATGTTTCATCTTTTATAAGGTTAACTGTAGGCATGTTGAGCTAGGTTTTAAACCATTTCTAAACTTACAGAAATCACAAAAAGAAAAATGTGCTGAAGTCTAATAAGGATCATAAACTCATTCAACAGTTTCCAGACTGCAGTGCATGTACTAGAATAAGTGTCTGCCCTAATGACGCTCATTAAAATTTCTAAGGTGATGTGCTGAGTACTTCTGAGCATCTCAGGGTCTGAAAATCGCTTAGCTGATTATAAATTTGTCATGCTGTGAAGGTTTTGTGAGATGTTTTTAATTTGAAATACCTCACATTGGTAAGGTGGAAGGGAAAGGCGATGATTCCGAGAACAATTTGACGGCAGGGAAAAAACCAAAAAACTCTAAACATTTGGGGTGTGAGGAATAGTACTGTAAACTTCAGAATCCTGTTCTAAAGCAGACTTCAGAAAGTCATTAGCTAGCCTTGTCCTACAGTGTAGCACCATGTTTGATATACTGCGCTAACTACAAACTTACGTTTCTTTTCTCATCCTGGAACTGAAATTTTTTCATAATCTTGGGAAAGTGAATTAACTTTTCACGTCCTGTTTTCCTATGTATAAAATAGACTTTTTGAAGATATTTTAGATTTATAGAAGAATAATTTAAAGAAATACTTACAAATTCATTGCTGTTATTCTTTCAAAAGGAAAGAGCCTTCTCCTAATAATAAAAAGGTTAGAAAAAAATGCTGGGAGAGAGTTAGAGAATTGGTAAAAGACGAGACATGCAGGAAATAAGATACAAAAGCTGCATAAAAAATCTTGAGATTTTAATTGGTACTTACAATTTGAAGCAAAAAAGAATACTATGTGAATTTGGGGGAAATCAGTTTATATAGATTTATATAGGCTTTGTCACCCTTTATTGCTGCGTCTTAACCTTAGTGTATTTATGTATTTCTATTGATGCGTAGGACGTAAAAATGTAATGTAACCCAAGAACCTCAAAATATAGCTATTTTAAAAACAACAATACACATGCCTCCACACACACACAAAGAAACAAAGAAAATAGAGGAAAATAAAACTATAAATTTCTATTTAAAATTTAGCCTAATTGTTGTGTCTTCACAGGTAAGAAGCATTATGGCAACACTTCACAAGAGGAGCTTTAGATTGTTTGAGGAAGGTGAAGTTATCCTTGATGCCTTGTCCTTGTCCCCTTTCCCTTGTCCCTTCCCTTTGTTTCCTTCCCCTTGTCATCTTCCCTTTCCCTCTCCCTGAAAAACACAAACATGGCATTGTTTAGCTTTATATTTGTTCTATAATGGAATTATTATGTGTATGGTGCACGTAGATGCCTGTGAAGTTGATTCCTACAGGTACTGTGGAAAGTTTGGCCTATGAATGACAGGAAATATGTTTTTTGGTTTTTTGCTGTCTAAGCCAGTTACACATCAGAATGTAAAGAAGTGGGTTTGGACTGAATTGTTGTGCATAAAAAGAGAGTAGAGAATTATGCTTGTAGTGATAAGCTACAGATAAGTGGTATCAAAATGAGGGGACTAGGAGGATAAAATGTGAGGAGTATCAGACGGGCTTGTTCCATCTTGTCTTTGGTTTGCACCACAGCAGAACTCCAGAGCTTGCATTTATGTAAAGGTGTTGCTAATTCCTTCTTTAAAAAGTTGGCAGAGCCAACGGGAGAGGGAATGAGAAGCCTGATCTGGTCCCTGGGAATTCTTCCAGGGTGGAGTGTACTCTCAGGTGATAAAGAGTCAACCTGTAGCCTACAGAGTGTGGTCAGAGGAGAGGGTTTGTGGCCTTATTTCAACCATAGCCTGATGCTCTTCCGGGGACAGAATTAGCCATTGTATTTTGGATGAGCAGGTAAGTTTTACAGCAGTTTCAACGCTGCTATAAAGTACATTAGAAGTCAGAATGGACTGACATAATCACCAGAACAGCTATGCCTTAAAAACATTTTTTTAAACAGATAATAGACAAAAAACCAAAAAGGATGGACATCTGAATATTTCCGTCTAGCTAAGACATACCTTCTGAAAACAAATTGTATGTGGCTGCAAATGTTTGGAGTGTGTTAACATATCGCCCTACCTATGTCAAGCAGAATTTCACTCTGGACCTGTAATGTCTATGGGACTATTCCCACGGATCCCAGTGGACATTTGGTCAGACCTTCATTTCTTGTAGGTTCAACATTGTAACTTGATTTCTTAAATATGTATCACATACATCTGTGACTTTGTAAGTAATTCCTGAACTGAGCTCCTTTCTTTTTTTCCTCCAAATTTAATTTCTATGCTCGTATGCCTTCTTTTGTTTTTCCTTAGCAAAAGAAAAAACTTACTCCATCTCAACTTTGCTTCTGTCAGTGAAGCTGCTCCTTTTTCTTATCTTTGCTTCTGACTGGATGCAACTTTTCCATCAGTTAAATTGTTTAATGCAGATTGTTTCTCCCTTTGGAATCTTGAGAGGTTTGCTGCTATTCCCCAGCCTCCCTCTTCCACTCTGTAGCTGTCAAAGGATGGGCTTAAGTTAATGAAGGACTCAAAACGTTGCTGACAGTAACTTTCTGTCTTAATTCCAAACTCTGTTGGAAAATAGTCTTATATTATCTGATGCAATTTAGATTGATTTACAATGTGAACAGGTCACATCTATGTTTCAGCAATCAAGAGCAGCTAATCCCCAGTGAGCCCTTGTTGACTATATACAAAGTAGGATTGGAATTAATTTTTATTCTTTTTTCTTAAGCACAAGAAAAACAAAGGAGTGATTACTGTAGTGAACACAGGTTTCAGAAAGCATGATTAAGCCATGGAGGATGATCTACTTCCCTCTATACTTGTGGATGAAATCAAAAGTCTGTGAATCCCCACCAAGCAATGAGATTTATAATGATGAAAACTTTCAACCTGAAAATAACGGGTGTGTAGCGGCTGACGCTGGGCACTGTTCAAGATGGGCACAGTGTGATAAGACTAAAGGCCTTTGCAGTGGACAGAGAAGAATTCCCCATTTAAATCTTAGAGGTAGAGCACAACCTGATTGCTCTCTCACATGTGTGCGCTTGCCCTCAAAGCTGTGGAAAGAAAGAAATGATAGCTACTTGCAGTGCCAGTTTACTAACCAAGAAGAACAATGTTATAATTTATGTCTAAGATTAAATTATTACCTATTATTCTCTCTGAGCAACAGGAAGAAACAAGGCTCTTGTGTCTCAGAGGATTTTTTTAAAAGCAAAGTCTGATGCTATTCAGAACTCCTTCTTAGTGTGCACCACATACTTTAAGTGACAGAGTGGCACTGAAAACAGCATGTCAAACACAGAAAGAAATTAAACCTGAAAGGCCTAGTTTTGGGTTATTTTTTTTTTTGCCTTTTCCCCTGTCTTTATGTATGCATACATTAAAGCAATACCAAAGGGAAGTTCAGTAGATTTCACAGCTTTCTGTTCTGTAATGTGGTCTTTAGGCCTCATTCAAAAATGTATTAAGTATCCATGAAACCCCCTCAACTTAATGAATGCTCCAGATGTTGAGTAACTTTAGGAGTTGATGCTATATGTTAACTTCTGTCCACTACAGGAAGTGAGATAAGGAAAAAAATGTAAAATTAATTAAGTGTGCATACTATTGACTGCATCCCATATGATATCATGTAATATTAAAAGTTAGTTGTCAATACCTACAGAAGCACCTAGAAATTTCTTTGCATTGGACACATGCTGTATCTTAAAAAACAGTCTCTTTTTTGGCTCATTACTATTGCATTATAGATATCCAAGTGAAGGCATCCTAGTTTTCATATAATTTTGACACATAGTTGGCATATTGCAACTCTGCACTACTTTAAAGCTCTAGCTCTATCAAATGGTATACACATGAGCCCGAAATGCAATTTCCTTTCCAGGCACTCATATTTTAATCTTTATTATGCAGTTTTCTCACGTTCCAGTATTTGGATGGATAAAAAAGTCCAACATATTGTGTTGCCAATTTTTTTTTAACCTCAGTTCTGACCTCAGTTGATTTCTATTTTCCTATAGCCATTTCGTTTTTTTCCACTTTGTATTTTCCAATATTTTTCTTGCATTTTTCTTATACATATATATATGTACATGTTGTTGCAGACTGACTTCCAGAGTGAGATCTCAGGGACTGTAATGTCCTAACCCAGGCACTCTGCAAACAGAGAGGTGGGCATTTCCTCATTGTGTGATGCAGTGACAGTGCTAGCCCTAATTTAGTCTGGAAAATGTGGCTATCTAGCTCTTTTTTTGTGTTTTTTTTTTTTTATTCTCGTGAAAGATTTTGTGTGTGCCAGGACTCATGCAGAGATTTGGCATTGGCTGTTGCTGCTCCATGAGAAAATCCCTGTTGCGCATAGAGAAGGGCAAATCTCTGTTCCATTAACATCCCTGTCCAGGCCAAATAGAGGTGTGGTTTGCTTCTGAAAATTCTTTAATCATGAATTATCTGAAGATAGAACTGGATCATCTGTGTACACATAAGCAAAGGTTAGCCTTTTTGGTTCCAGAAGGAAAAAGAAAGGTAGCACCTTTTTGCGGCTTTGGGTCGTTTTCACTGGTTTGCATCTTTAGTGTTCTATACGGAATATTTTCCCCCACAACTCTATCTTATCCTGCTCTTTCATTCCACCATAAATAGGATGAGAACTACCCCTTTGGTAAAGAGCTTAGAGTTTGATAGATAAAATGGGCTATATAACTGAGTTACAGTATTATGGTAAAGCGGAGAGTTCTGCTCTGATCTAAAGCCTAAGCTTATTTAGTTTTATTTTTGTTTCAGTTGACTCACGTGTCACAGCATGAGCTCAGAAATTAATGTAAAATTCAAAGTGTGATTGCACTATAATTCGTAAATCAAGCCTTTTCTTGCTACTCCATTGTAATATGTGGCTTTTGAAATCTCAAAAATGGATTGACCTATTTTTATGTTCATTTCATGTTGTAAAGCTATTTTTCAAACATGCCATTAGGCTTTAAGAGTTCTTGGATGTGGTCTGACTCTGTATAAATGTCATACTATTTACACACGCTCCTTATATAGTTTTGCTCAGTACAGACATCGTGGCATTTGAAGTTACGGTTCGTTCCCCTTCCCCGGATGTGTCGAACGTTTGGGATCAAAAAGCTAGCTGATGTAGTTCACCCAGACCTCGGCATTTAATTCATCAGTCTGGGAAAAATGCTTTGTGATTCTAGAGTAGTTCTATGTACGATGTAAGCGCTGTCATTATTATTTTTTCAGATATCAGGTGCACACTCAAATTACTATTGTTTAGCCTTTTCCCTCTGCGGAGTGAAGCCATGGATCTGTACGCAGTGTCAGCCGAGTACGGCATTCATTTCAGATTTAGTTTACAAAAAAGAAAGGTTTCAATAGATCTATAACTGTGGGCCATGTCTGTAGATTAAGGCAGTTATGCCCACTCCTCTGGTGTGGCAGTGAGCCTGCTGGAGCTTCGTAATACTTTAAGCCTCAACTAAGATGAAGACTTCACCAAAGTAAATGCACAAATGGTTGTGACACTTCATAGAAGGGATATGTTGTAACATATTGCAAAGATTTACGAGCTTGTTGATGTTTGGCACTCCGTCAAGATTAGTAGACCTACCTGTGCTGACCTTGAACAAATATTATAATATGTAAGACTTTTTTGATCCTGAATATATTTTCTTGGGGGACCTTTCAAAGGGGACTTTTTTTTTAGTGTGTGTGTAGATCATCTTATACCATTAGTATTTAAACACTGTGTATCACTACTTTCAAAGAGAATTGGGCATAATGGCTGTTGACAAGATATGGTACTGTATCAAGGGAATTTTAGAAAACCTTTTACATGTCAAAATTTATACTTATTATTTATCTGAGGAACTGTGATCAAAAAGACTCATGCTGTCTGTTCACAGCCCTGGCAACAAGTCTCCCTCTCAACTAGAAGTCCAATCGGTTGCTCTGCCAGGTCTTGGCTTTAATTTTAGAGTTCTGTGCTTTTCAGCCATCTGAGCTGGGTGTGTGCTCTGTCTTCAACTCCTTTGTAGAAATTTCGGCTTTGATTAAAGTTCATCTCTTCAGGCAGTAGCTAAGAAATACACAGACCATGTAAGGGTTTCATAATCGCTTGTTATTTTAGGCAGTATCAGACATTTGCAGATCAAGGCAAATTAATAAAAAATATTTCAACATTCTTGCTTGCTTTGAACTCCCTATTCTTGACACGCTTTGACCTTCATATCAGAAACCATAATGGAATCCAGAGGTCTGCCTGCTTTCCACTGAATTCTCCTAAAAATCTTGGGGTGGGTGTCCGTCTATTCCACCCTCCTTTCTAAGCTTCTAGCATACCTATTGAGAAACTTCTCTCTTATTATTTTCAGCCACTTAATTCAAAGATTCCCTGTTTAGCTCTGTGATGTGGGACGGCTCAGTTACCTCCTTTACACACTTGACAAACTGGATAGCCAATTCTTTAGCTTAGGAAGCTCCAGTTGATTGAAAGATCATAACAATTTAGTGATTTTTCCACTGCTAATTATGCCCAGGGTATAAGAATTGCTGGTAAGGGATTTAATTTTCAGTATAGAGACCAAATTGGGAAGGGAGGGCATCCACATGCTATGTTTAAAATGAATTGTAGAATCTAAGTAAAAGTTGTTTTTTCCAAACACATTTTGGTGTGACTTTAACTATTTATTTTTTGGTAGAACAGTTGAACATCTAGTAATATTTTCACTGGGAAAACCAAACTTTTTTTTTTTCTTCATTCAAAATAGATGGTCCTTAGAGAAAAAAGGCCTTGCCTACACTGGATCCATGATGTTTCAAGTGCCCAATTCAAATGCCTGTATGTCTTAGCTATTTCTTCTAAGAGAGTTGAAAGCTCCATTTTTGCAGGTCACTCTCCTTATTGGTTGTGAATATAATTTTGGAAAGAAAATTTCCTAATAGATACCTAATTATTTGCATTAGTCATTAATATTAAGTGGTGCTTTGTCAAGTACATACAACCTGTGAAAGTTGGGGAGCATTAACTAGCTTACTAGATGAACAATAAAAGGCTGTATCCCAAGCGAAGACACTGCACTTGTCATGAAATATAAAGTCTGGTAAATGTTGAAACTGACTTTTACAGAAAAAAAAAAAAAACTTGTCACAGGAAAAGCAGAGATCAATTTGTATTGGAAAGTTTTTAGCCACGTGATCTGACTATATTTACTTTTGCCTTTCTGTGCCTCCAACTTTGTCTCGTTTTAGAGCAAGACCTGTTTAAGACTTTCTTTAACTCGGAATTTTTGATATGGGAGTTGTAGCAAAGATAACGGCCCTGATCTTGGCTAATATCTCTGATTCAAATATATGGTTAATAATAGCAAAAATAGACAACATCTGCATAATCTCTATCTCTAAAGCACTGCTTATATGCAATATAAAATTTGCCTGTCACAGGTATTATAGAATTAAAAAACATTAAGTAGTGTAATATAATATATTATGAAATTGGTTCCTTAGGGGACACTTGTATGCTTAGGGTCTAAATCACTGTGTAATTTTATGATTGTTAAAATAGATTAAAATGATTTCATAGAATCAAAGCATATTTACTGCTTTATCTTTTTTTTTTTTTTCCATAAAACTGTATACTGCATTCAGGATATGGGTACACATTTATACAGTGGTACTGTAATATTTTCTGCTTTGTTTTCAATGCTTTTTCTAAAAATTGTTAGCTGCTTATTGGTGTTTTATCCACTGCCTAGTCCCTACCTGTGCCTTGCAGAGAACATCTTTTCTCTTTGATTCTTTACTAGTACCTCCAACTCTCTAACCAGTTTTATGCTTCTGTTGTTTTTAAAATGATTTTATTATCAGCAATGTTTTTAATAAGCGGTCCTTGGAATATTTCTGACAACGAGGCCTTTAAAATCTCTTTACTGAAAGTCAATGTTTAATTTAGGCAGCGTTATTGTGATTGAATAGTCAGATTTATTTTTGTATGCATTATTTTCAATTTATTGATATAGAATATACTCTGAGCACTTTTATATCATCAGCAAACTTCGTTGCTTCACTTTTGCCAGCTTTCTCCACGATGACTCATACATATGTTAAGCACCACAGACCCTGTATGTCCCTTTGGGCATCCCTTTCTCTGGTCTAAATTCTAGCCACCGTTTTCCTTTACTTCCTCACAACTGTGAATTCAATAGGAATTTCTACTTATCTCAGTGGCTTAATTTCCTTAAGAGCTCTTAGTGAAATAACTTCTTGAAGGTTTTTTAAAAACCCAAGTATATTTCATTGATCAGAAATTCTTTGTACACCTACTCTTTGAGTAAAAAAAAAAAATATGAGGCAAGACACTTTTCTTAGGGAAACAGTCCCCAGTATACTTTGTTTATACACATACGTCCTCATTCTGTTCTTTATGATATTGATCTGCCTGGTATGAAGGTCAGCCTTCCTGGGCTATCACTCTTTGATCTCTCCTAGGAGATTTTTATCAGATGGTGTCATATTTGCTACCTCTTGGTATGGAGGTTGACTGAAATGATAAACTGTACGCTGCAGCAATTTCACATCTGAGTTCTTTTAGAGCTCTTGAGTGAATACCATCTGCTCGTGGCAGTTTGTCACTAATCAACTTGTTCTAAATCCTCTTCTATTGAGAAACCGGTTGGAGACAATTCCTCAGTCTCCCCTTCTGTAACGAATGACTCTGTCATGGAAATCTCAGCTGCAGGCCTCATGAGGCCCTGCCTTCCTAGAGTCCTTCTTTCATATTGTGGTAAGGTAATCCTTTTATATTGTGATTGGCAATTAGCTTCACTGGGTATGTCTACACTGGCAAGGAGTTCAGACCAACTTGTAGAGGTATGTAGCTGTAGGAGTAGCTGTGGTGGAGTAGCTGAGGACCTGCTACTCCACCACCCATATTTGCATTTTGCATCACAATGCATTTTATATTAGTTTTTAATAAATGTATATACATATATTGGTCTACTTCTAATCTAGTCCCATGGACTGAACACCCACCTGGCACGTATTAGATGCATTCCCTTGCATTTTAGTTTTGTTTGAAAGTAATTTAGTTCATGCACTCCAAGTTTCCTAGTCAGCCTGGAACGAAGGATGGTGAAACAAGTTCACGTTCACAGAGATTTCTCCAAAGGGTATGTAGCTGATGTCATGCGTTGTCTCAAACAGTGACACTTACTTCTGGGGATAAATTAAACAAAAGATGAGTGTGTGGCACAGAAAGAGAGGGAAAAGGGAGATAACCCTGCTAAGTGGATGGTGGGAAAGGAAGTGCTGGAAGAGCAAATATATTCCCTGGGAGTCCTTTCCAGAGCAGCAGTGTCGCCCAGTAATATTTTGGCTATGGAAACTACATAGTTTTTGTCAGGACTCACTAAAACTCCCTATTGGTTTCTTTTTTTCTTTTTTTTTTTTTTCTGTTTATAATGGTATCAGCACTGATTAGAACACAATGTACACTCTAATGCAAAAGCTACAAGCCAAGGGTGGAAAATAGGAGAAAGAAAAGGTGATTCGTGTAAGTGCCATTTGCTTCCCCTGAGAACTAACCGTAGGAGTAATATTGGGATTTATGAGCTAAATCCCATAAAAATAACAATACGAGAGCCATGGGGAAAAATGCTGCCCAGAACCACTGGAAAAAAGTGCCACAACAGCTTGGCTGGGGGAGTAGAGAGGTGCAGGGGAAAGGCAAGCTACCAAGCTGCAAGCAGAAGGTCATGAGCACCGAAGGCACCATACCCACCGGGAGTGGGGACAGTACGGAGAAACTGCCCTCCAGACCCAAACCACAACCTACCAATGCACGACCAGCAATTCTGCCTCTAGGGAACATCCTGATCCTGTTGTTTCCGAAAAAAGCATTGCAAGAAAAATATTATTTGAAACAAGATAGTGCCATTTTTTTATTTAACTTGATATGATTAACAGTATTTTTATTATTTTTCCCATTTAGAAATGTCTTGGTTTTTAAGGATATCTTTCTAATCCTCTTAGCTTTTTACTTTTCTGATGAACATTTTTGCTTTGTATTATTTTGAAAACTTTTTTTGATTTCTGATATAAATTTAGTTATATTTTTAGTAGTCATCATTTTGTATATGAATATTTTTTCTTTTTACCAAATACTTTAAATTCCCTTTTAACGCAGCTCCTGTTTGTCTTCATTTTCCCTTTTAGAAATTAAAGATGCGTTGCTCTCCCAGGTTTCTCTTCCTTATAAGAAAGTTGAATTGGAGTGTATATAATAGAACGAGGCAGCATGTGGAACAGTAGTGAATTGTATTCAGAAAGTGATACGCAGAGGTACAATTAGTTTCCAGCTCCCATTTGAAAGTCAGCGATAGCCGGTTGCTTCTATCCCTCCCTCCGTCCCCCTTCCCTCCCCCCTCCCAGCTTTGAGCATCACCTGCCTTGTGTTTAAGAAGCAAGAAGCACAAGCTGTGAAGCAAATTATAGTCATACCTACATAGACGTGGGGCTAAATTAGATCACTTGATTTCTGCTGACTCTTTTATGATTTAATTTACCATAAATCACACAAACTATTTTCAGAACCATGAGATACAGTTTCCAAACAGAAAATTGCTTTATTTGTAATCGCTGGGAATAACACACTGTGCATTCAGAAAAACTGTCCAGAGGGAAGAATTCTTTTAATTTTAGATTATTTTTCTATAATTTTTGAAACAGAAACTAACTCACGAGGACTCAAATAGAAAAGACCATTTCATACTCGAAAGGCTCCAAAATGTGGTACTGTCTGTTTCTGTGCCCATAAAACAGTTTAGGGTAGTGCATATCTGACATATACATCTTTCTTGGTACCTCCCTTGGGTTTTGTGACATTAGAGGACACAGTGCTTGGTACACTGCTCACCAGCTGGAATTCCTTCCTGCTAGCAAGGAGACACCAAATAGGTATAGTGGTGTTCTTTAAATACATTTATTGAAAAGGTATGTGGCAGGTTCACCCCAGCTGGACGCCAGTTGCCCACCAAAGCCCCTCTATTACACCCCTCCTCAGCTGGGTAAGGGAAAGAAAATACAACGAAAGGCTCATGGGTTGAGATAAGGGTGGGGAGATCACTCAGCAATTACTGTCATGGGCAAAACAGACTCAGCTTGGGGAAATTAACTTAATTTATTACAGATAAATTAGAGGACATTAATGAGAAATAAAATCAAGATCTTAAAACACCTTTCCCCGTGATTTTTTTCTCCATTTGATGCATTCACTGCATCGTATATTAATTTCTGCCTTGTATTCTGCTTTTATCAGTCTGGTAAGTAAGATAAGTAAGAAAATGAGCAAGACCCTTAATTTCCACTAAATAGTCTACAGACTTACTAACAAAGCAGAAGAAATGTAATAAGCCTCCAAGGAAAGTAGTCCTCCTTTCTTTCTTCCTTTTATTTTTCAGTTAAACAATGCTGGTCTTTAATCTCTTGTCGATTTTTGCATTTATAAGGTAGCACAGGAGCAAACCATGAAGGCAGCACATGTGCTGACCCAACCTAAAAAGTGATGTGTGTCCTTGAAAGCTTTCCTTTGGTTAGGTAACTGAATAAAGTGGTACGGTTGTCCACAGAGGGGATGGATGTGGTTTTGTTGGTGTATTCTAACACAGCAGAGACAGCAAAAATCTTTTCTGCTTCTGAGTTACTTAAAGTTCCTTGACCTTTCAAATGCATTTTTTCCACTAGCACTTTCTAGAAAGATGAGGACGATTAGATGTTAGATTGACATTTCATTTAGCTGGGGACTGACAAAAATTATTTGAACGCAGAACACTATAAAAACATTACTATAACTTTGCTTAAAGTTAGTGTTGTCGTCTCCAATGAAGTGGAATTCTTATTTTCTAAATTGCTAATTTCTCCCACTTTACCTACTGACCCTACTCAGTGTTGTTACATTTAGCCTGGAGAGCTGTGTACCGTATTTTACACATAAGTTGCTCAACTGTTTCTTAGTGATGGTTCTAATTATCAAGAAGTTAGTAAAGTTAGTAAATAAGTAGGATACCAGAACTAAAACAGGAAAGTTAATACATCCAATGATGTATTTAAATTCTTTCTGATTTAAAAAAAAAAAAAACACAGCAAAACTTATAGAATTCTAATGTCAAAATCCTTACTCACTATTTCTTTTTGCTTTTTTATTCTTTTGCTCACTGGATGATGCAGTATGTGCCATATCTCAGTAGCATTTTGTATATTTTACTCCTGTGCGTTGCCTACTGTTTCCAGTAGCAAACGAACAAACATCAAGTTGATTAAAACTGGTGGAACAGAGGTGTGTCCTTTACCATTAAGGATGGTTTGCAAATCTCTTTGCAAATGCAGTGATGTGCAGATAGCACAGTATAATCTGCAAGAGAAATGTAGCGTTAATTAAATAAACGAATATTCTACACGGTATGTTCTAAGAGTGAGCTTCAGAGAGTAAAGAGGTCTATGTTGCCTTGTTCACAGTCTTTTTACGCTGTGACTCTGGTGGGAAGTCTCACAAGAGGAAGCTGTTAGGATTTTCAGCATTTCTAGCATTAGACTGAAATTCTGTGATAATAGATGCTCTTTCCTTTTGAATGTCATTAAAAGAAAAAAAGCTGGAAAGGGCAGGGAAGTATGTGTGCGTTTGGGGGGGAGGAATTTGTGAGTCAGTCTCTTTACAGTTTTCAGAAAGGCTTTGACTCAATTTGAATTTGAATTGAAAGTCTGAGGTACTTTGATTTTTAGGATCAAATCGCCTGTTTATGAAATTACTTTTTAAAAATAAATCTATATTAAAAAAAATGTACTTGAAATAAAGTCTACGAGCTCAAGAGAGGTGAGCTGCAAAAACTTCAGACGACACTGCTAGCTCTTAGGCCTTTGGGAAGAGCTGCAAACGTGGTCAGTAGAAGCAAAGTGAGAGATATCATGGGCTCCAAAAAGGACTTGTGCCCTGCCATTTGATTTCTGCTAAGCTTTTTGATCCATGTTTTTGAAAACTAATGGCATCTGAAAGGCAAAACTTATATGTATTTATGTTATCAGGTGTGATCTCCAAGCTACACATGATAATGCTGTATCCAAAGGAAAGATAGATAATTTTCATCTCTAACCTACAGATTGTGAGATATTTTCACTGCACAGCTTCAGTGGGTATCTAGGGAAGTTATAAGATCATAAATTTTTCCTGTACCTGAGCTCTGTACCTTTTAAATCATTATATAGGTCTTTAATTGGGTAAATGGATACTTTAAGGTGTTACCACAACGGGATTTCACCCTCAGAGAGCGAACCTGAGCTGCATCCAAATAGGAGAGCTGTGGTACTCAAGGTAAGTTAGTGAGGTTTAGCACATCTTTTTTGGTTAAGTTTGCTTCATAGGACGTAGCATATTTACTTTTGCTCCTTCAGACTCAGTAATTCATTCTTGCTAAAAAAAAAATAGAATGTGTCATTCTTCTTCTAGCTGTTAAGACATAATAAGGTTGCTAGACATGCTAGACATACGGTTTCTTAAAATTGATTGTGAATTGTCCATCTAAGACTCTAAAGTGTTTGAACATATATTCTCCCTGCTACGACTCAGATTGTTTTTGCCATTTTTACCTTTCCATTCGGAGAACTTGGTCATAAATAAACTGCTGTAACTCTAAGATGACAAGCATTTTTATTCTTCTTTAAATGCCACTGAAAAAGATTCCAAGTTTGAAGATTGCTTTAAAAAGAGAAAAAGCACATTCTCAAGGATATGCCAACCCTCTTGCACTAAAACCTGGTAAACACAGACACTCATTTTCTGGTTGAGCTCATGCATGAGTCATAAAAGAGTCCAAATCCTTTGCCTTTATACTGTTTAAACAGTTTATAAATCCACTGAAAAATGAAATATATTTTACTCAATACTTTTGCTCTTATTTACTGAGAAACCTCTGCTTTGGATTCTTATTGTCTAATGATTACTTACATTATTTGATTGACACTGTTTCTTACTATCAGAATTTTAGGAAGATGCCACATAAATTATGATAGGATTTTTAAAAAAATTGACTACACATAAATATGGCATTAAACCGTGTAAAAACAGTGAAAGGATCTTCAAAGATCAGTTTTCTCCCTTGCATTTACAATTAAAATTTACCAATTCTGTATGATGCCACACCTTTTCTTACTCACTTTGTCATATGTAAATTTTGAAGTTATTGTACAGTTTTATTTTCACTAAGGGGAAACAGCACTACCAGAAGACTGCATTTCCAAAATGTACTCCTACCAAAAAAAAACCCAACCCAATAAAAATTGGTGTACTCTTTGAGTACAGATTAAGTTGAATGGCCAAAGGCTTTCTCTATTGGGGCACATCTGGGATAAGTTTCCCCATATTATACAGCTTTAGTGTTAGACATATGCATCTTGATGTATATCATCCTCCTGTTACAAGAAATTCTAATTTTTAATCAGTTGAGACTTTGAAGATTTGCATTAGAAAATAGACTTTATTCCCATAAAATCACACTATTTGCAGGGCTTTGTACTGAACTAAAGTTTCTGCACTATTGCCTCCAAAAGGACCCTTTGCCATAGCAACATCCCCCAGGAAAACACTTGTGCCAAAAACACTTCCCGTGAATAAAATAGAGAATTACAGAAATGATGTTTTGCCATATTAATGTCTGATCTATTCTCAAAAATTTAATAGTGTGGCATTCTGCTTTCACTTTTCCACATTTTATATGTGATTGGTTAGCTAGTTCATAGTTTTTATTGCTGATGGCCTTGCTAATTTGAGGGAGAAGGTGTAGTTGCTAGCCAAAAGATAAAATGCTGAAAGGTTAAGGCAATAAAGCAGATTGCTATATTTCATGGTAAAGAAAATTACTTACCTGTAATTGTTGTTCAGTGAAGAAGTGAAACATTCAAGCATCTGTTTCTTAATGGTTTTCCCTGACAGTGACCTGGTGTCTCAGTGCCAGATAAAACAAAGCGCTGGGCAGATTTTCTAATAGCGTTTGTCTCCCTGCTTAACCTGAGTGACCTTTTAAAGTCTAGCCTGTGAAAGGAGTCTTGATGGGTTGTGGAAATAGTTAGGAATAATCCAGTGATTACGGAGAGAGGAATGTATGATTAGCGTGCAGCTTTGTCATTTGCTCGTTCGTCTTTATAACATTTAGGGTTTAGTTTTACCTGGCACGATGCTGATAAACACCTGGCCCTGAGAGCCCAGCAGCACTATTTTTTTTTTTTTTTTTTTTTTTTTTTCTTTTTTCCCCCTGTCATATGCAATTCCTTGTCTGGACATCTCATGGTCTGGAGCATAGAGACCAAAAGTCAGTTCTCCGTTCTCTGCAATGGTTTGGGTTGCTTCAGGTGAGGTTCCTCACGGTTCCTTCAACGAGGTTTGGGTGATCTCCAGGTGGTCCTAAAGTTAGACCTCTGTGTTTAATGTCTCCTCACAGTCCGTTGGGTCATTCTTGAATCCCTTCCGTTGTCCAAGAATGGGAAGCTTAGAAATCAGGTGAGATATGCAGTCCTTGATAACCTGTAAGTCTTGCACCTTGTGAATCCTGCAGCTGAAAGGAAGGCAGCTTTGTGCAGGGCGTACAAAATGCTAAGCAATCTAAGAGGCAGATTTCATTCTTCGATGCACGTTGGGCATTATATTTAATGCAAAGTTGTCTGTGTAGTGTGAGCATTGGGAAAGAAATGAGGGAAAGTTCTGAGCAATTTGTGTATTCAAGTAAATTACACAGCCTGACACATCTGTTGCCAGGACCAAGCTATTAATGGGATTTTCACCACAGTCTAGAAAAGGATACACAGCATTTATTTTATCCTGTAGTTTGTTATGACTCTTTTCCTTTAACAATCTGTGAAGTATTGAAGCCCCACTCTGAGACCCCCCACCCTGAGAGTAAAATTACTGCATATCTTCTTTCCTGACCGACTGGACTTGTTTACTGGAACGGGATTAGGAACAGCTAGTGTTTGCTGTCAGAGCAGGTTATATTCAAATGCTCCTAGTGCTGGCTGGAAACTTTGCTTGTGGGCTGTCCTTTGATCTCTGTCCTGTATGAACCAATTCAGCCTGTGGCCTGTAGTGACTTACTATGGAAACGGACACAACAAGATTTGGGTACGCGTTCTATAGCTGTACAAATCTCTGGCATTTCTAGGGTTTATTATTTGACATGATGAAAGAGTTTGCCTCACAGGTTGGCAAACCTGTAAGACTGGATAAGTTTTAAATCTCATAGAATAAACACTTGTAAAATGCTCTATTCAGTTTAATTTAGTCAAGAATTCTTCAGAATTTGCAACTGCCTCCTTGAGGGTGACATGCACTGGCTCTTAAAAGTAGGCAGGTAGTTGGACTATGGAAGATGGATAGCTGCTGTGAGGACCAGATTTGTTAGTGACACAGATCAGTCACTGTTGTAAATCACATCTGAAAAATCTAAAATTACAGATTGCGTAAACATTATAAAAAAAAAAGTGTTCTATGTTCATTTCTTGCCAGACACATGGAATAAGGAGAAAGTCACAGGTAATTCTCTTTTGCGGTTTAAACCAAAACAGTTGTTTATGCTGTTTATTGTGTTTATCTTTAAATTATCTAGCAGACACAGCCTGGCATGGTGTTCGATGCCAATATAGGAAGCTCCAAGCAAATACCCTGTGTACATGGTTTTTACACTCTACTTTAGATATTAATTTTCTAATCATTTCTTAATCACAGTGGTTAACACAGAAGAGTGTAATTATTATTGGTGGCACAGATCGCTTTTAACAAAATTACATCCCTACTTATTATCATATTACCATAGTTACATTATTATTACAGAATAACCTTTACTTAATTACTAACCAAAAGTAATTATGGTAAATAATTTGAACATTCTAATTTAGTGACAATATCTTACTTCCCTTTACGAACAACAAAATGTCACCATAGCCAGGTAATAGTATAACTTGCATATATCAATGTACACTTAATGTTGTTCACATAAATTCCTTAGGCCAGAATGTTCCTTTCTGTGTTCCTGCAAAACTAAATGACCACAGCAAGGTTGACCTGAAGAGAAAATTTTATTCCCTTATTGGTTGTTAAATCTGCACTCTATTTCATGATGTAATGATGGTTACAGCAACGCAAAATACTTAGTATGTGCTTAGTATGAGCTTAGTATGTATATTTGGCTGAGTATTTATCGAAGAGACGCTACAGACTGAAAATATGTAGTTCTGGAAATGCACAAAGGTTGGAGGTGTTTAACATCTGGAGTTTTTATATGGGATTTATCTCTAATTGTTGCACATCGCTATTTAACACAGGAAACAAATCCCAACTTTGGCTCTGTTTTTGTAAGAGTAATTTCAAGAGTTCCGACAAATTTTGCCTGTAGAAAAGGAAAATAACTTATTTTATGCTACATACTATGATGCATTATATGAAATAATACATCATATTATTTCAATTTATCCAATTGTGGAGATATCTCCTAGGAATAGAACAGGATATAGCCAGGCAGCTGTAGTACTGGGATTAGATCAATATACAATGGCTATGAATATACAAAAGGAGATTGTTCCTAAAAGTCTAAATGTTGAACAGGAAGTAGATAAGAAAAATCTGTCTTGATTAAGGGAAAAGTTTAGAGAAAGCTAGGAAAGCAGTTACCAAAATAACCGTATGTAAAGAAAGACTGAAAAAGCAATGGTGGGTTCTGTATGCAGGGTCACAAAATGCACACTCGCCGGTGTTTGTGCTTGCTTTACAATACTCAGTCCCAGGGAGCAAGAGGGAATGGGTGCAGGAGAACAATAGTAACAATCCTGGTAAAGGCACAGAGATTTAGGAGAGAAAGTATCTTCTCTTGTGCAATGGAAATTAAAAAAAAATACGTTTTAGCAGAGCCCAGCTCAGAAGTGGGGAAGTTTCTAAAGTATAAGTGTCTTCGCTTCACCACTTAGGAGAGTCCCTGCCTCTTGTGCCGCAACCCATAGCATTTAATTCTACAACAAACTACAAAACAGTTGTGCTTATAGAATCATAGAATCTTCTAGGTTGGAAGGGACCTTCAAGATCACCTTATCAAGATCACCAACCTAACTCTGACAAAAATAAACACCCACACAACAAACAAAATGCAACACCATCACTAAACCGTGTCTCCCAGCACCACGTCAACCTGTCTTTTGAACACCTCCAGGGATGGTGCCTCAACCACGCTAAGTGGTGAAGCAAAGACGTTTATTGTTTCACTTTCCCAGCATATATAGTTTCTGTCTTTTGATCACGCGTTGTGCTCTTTTCACAGATAGGTTACAAGTGGATGTCCACACACCATTGTGAGCAATACAATTGGCTACATTTAAGTGTTTATCCCACCCAGGCTAACAAAACATTACTGTTTCGGTACACTGCTATCTGTTTGCTACATTTCACACCACACACACATCACCATATAAGGACATTGTTTTACTGATCCCAAGGTCTCCTTCCCATCAATACAAGGACACCTGCCGAGCTCTCGCTCAGCAGCGCGTCTCCAACTTTCTCATTCTCCACAATGGGTCATTTTATTTGACCTACAAGCTCTACACCAGTAGTAAGCAGAATAAAGATTGCTGTCAAACATATTTTAAGGCTACGATCCGATGGTTCTGAATCCCTTCTGACTACTCAGCAAGTCAGGGAAATGAAAATAACATGACTGAGTTGTGCATTCATAGCTCGGCGGACAGATCCCTACAATAACAGTTCTACAGCGTATCAGCGAATCATCTTTGCATCACTTGCATGGTTTTTCTTGGTGTTGTCAGGATATATGAGATGTGTTGCATGTGCTTGCATAGATTTTGAGTGCCCAATTCAGTTATTTTAACCTGGTCTGCCAACAGTTTGTAAATCCAGAGTAGGTAGTGCTTGGTAGATCTCCCACCAAAGTCGGTGAGACTGGCAGGTTTTCATGAAGAAAGGAGGATCATTTACTTTTTAGTTTCTGTGAGGGGAGGTATGTCAGAAAAAGCAACACTTCTAATCTGCGGTAATTGCTGTGCAGTTTTTAAACAGTCTTTCGTTGCAGCTGTCTAATTGACAAGCAGTCTGAATATAGAATGATTGGCATTCTTTAAGGTAAACATGCAGACTTATTATGCAAAAGGAGGCACTGCCTTGAGATAGTGATATAATATCCAGCACTGATGCTGTGCTGTATGTTATCAAGGATGAGGAGAAGGCTGAAGTCCTGAATGCCTTCTTTGCCTCAGTCTTTGGTAGTAGAATAGGGGGTTCTCTAAGTGTCCAGACCCCTGAACTAACAGACAGGGGCAGGGAGCAGAATGAAGTCCCTGTAATCCAAAGGGAGGTGGTGAGGGACCTGCTCCAACACCTAGATACAAACAAGTCTATGGGACCAGATGAGATCCACCCAAGGGTACTGAGGGAGCTGGCGGAAGTGCTTGAGGAGCCACTCTCCATCATTTACCAGCAGTCCTGGCAAACTGGGGAGGTCCCGACCAACTGGCGTCTGGCAAATGTGATGCCCATCCACAAGAAGGGTCAGCAGGATGATCCGGGGAACTCCAGGCCTGTCAGTCTGACCTTGCTGCCTGGGAAGGTCATGGAACAGATCATCCTGAGTGCCATTATGCAGCACATGAAGGACACCCACGCGATCAGGCCCAGCCAGCACGGGTTCACGAGGGGCAGGTCCTGCTTGACAAACCTGATCTCCTTCTATGGCAAAGTGACCCACTTGGTGGATGAGGGAAAGGCTGTGGATGTTGTTTACCTGGATTTTAGTAAAGCCTTTGATACAGTCTCCCACAGTATCCTCCTGGAGAAACTGGATGCCCGTGGCTTGGATGGGAGTACCCTCTGCTGGGTTAAAAACTGGCTGGAGGGCCAGGCCCAGAGAGTGGTGGTGAATGGAGTGAAATCCAGTTGGCGTCTGGTCACGAGTGGTGTCCCACAGGGCTCAGTACTGGGGCCGGTTCTCTTCAACATCTTTATCAATGACCTGGACGAGG
>JAOXNO010000013.1:132144579-132184564 GCA_028565335.1 Limnodromus scolopaceus
GTGTTCAAAAGACAGGTTGACGTGGTGCTGGGAGGCATGGTTTAGTGATGGTGTTGCATTTTGTTTGTTGTGTGGGTGTTGTGTGGGAGTTAGGTTGATGGTTGGACAAGATGATCTTGAAGGTCCCTTCCAACCTAGAAGATTCTATGATTCTATCTACAGCCTTACGAGTAATTTGACTGAAAACAAGGACTCCTCTAAATAAGAACATGTAAGACATCCTTTTAGGCAGTGATGACTTTATTCTCTGAAAGATGTCTTCTTAGACTTCCATTTTCTTGCCATAATTAATGTTGGCAAAGATATGGAATAAATGAATAAAGCGCACAGGGCAACCTGGTTAGTGAGAAACAAGAAAGGGGGCACCAGTTTAAAAAGATATTTCATCCAAGTTTTAAACATGGAAAATAATATTTAAAGTGATTACATGATTTGCCACAGAGAATCTAATTTTTTGCTGCTTTATTTTTTCCTTTATCTCTCATTGCATTATTATTTACCTACTTCGATACAAGATAGAGAATCACAGAATGGCTAGAGTTGGAAGGGACCTTAAAGATCAAGTTCCACCCCCCTGCCCTGGGCAGGGGCACCTCCCACCAGACCAGGTTGCTCCAAGCCCCATCCAGCCTGGCCTTGAACCCCTCCAGGGATGGGGCAGCCACAACTTCACTGGGCAACCTGTTCCAGTGTCTCACCACCCTCACAGGACAGAATTTCTGGTGTCTAATCTAAATCTCCCCTCTTCCAATTTAAAACCGTTACCCCTTGTCCTGTCACTTACCCCTGTCCTGTCCCTTATCCTTCCACTCTCCCCCCAACCTTAATTCAGCATACCACAAGTCTATGTATGTATGACTACAATTTGATTGATTGTCACTATCTTGAGGATATTTGTGTTGTTGAAAGCTGCTGGAAATGTTGTTCAGGTCTAATCAATGCTTAGTTTACTTTTGAAGGAGAGCATCGCTCAGAGCCAGATTGCAGAGTTCATTTTGATCCTTACCCATGTTTTGTTTTATGCTGGCAAAAGCAAAGAGACAAAAAAAAATTTCTACCTCTGCTGCCAGGTAACCTAGTGAAGAGATATGACATATAATTCCTCCAAAGGTGCATAAAGGCCATGCTGCTTTTCCAAGAGTGTCAGAAACTTCTTGAAGTGATCGGTTCTACTGATCATGGTACTGAGGGCCCTTCAGAACGAGTGGGTGGTGAGACTCCATATTAAGCTGCAGATCTGCTCTTGAAGGCCTGGGCCAAGTAGCTCTTAAATGCCTCAATATTTTTTCCTGCATACTTTGCTTGAACATCACATACACAGGGAGCATCCTGAGATTAAATTAGGTCTGTGGACATTATAAGAAGAGAAAATATTTGATTGTTAAGTGTGAAAAGAAGTCTTAGCCTTAATATGGTCATCTCACAGCTGCAGTTAAGGCAATTATATGTAATGTCTATTAGTCCATTTCTAATTATATCTACTGTAGCATCCTGTTTATGCTTAAGATTGCTGTAGATGCTTAGTTTTCTTTCCACAGTGTTATCAGCCACCAAGAGTCTTTCAGTGTACATAAGCAGACAAAATTAATAATTTCCATATAATTTTCTTGCCATTGTTGATACATAATTCTCCCATTGTACTGGCCCATTTTATTCATTCTTTGCAATCTTAGAGCCTGCAGCATTCAACATAAAAAATAACTCCTTGTGAACAGCCTCTTTTCCACCTTTCTTTATTCGCTACTTCTTTCAAGTCACTGTTTAAATGTGTTTAACAGTCCTGATCCCCCAAATCACTCTACTAATAAATTATTTTCATTCTGAGAGTCAGTTGTTAAAAACCTTGAGGAACTGTTCTTGAAGTAGGATACTCTTCACTCTGAGAGAAAGCAGCATATTTTTTCTCACTTATTCCCATTTTTTAAATTCCTAGTCTTTAATTTTATTCATTATAATGGTTTGCAGTATTAATCAGCCAGTGATTTTTCAGACTCTCGTATTTTGGTAAGGAACTTATATTAAAAGCTTTAAAAAAGTCTGAATAAGCGGTAGCTACCTAGTTTACCTTAGACCTTTTATTTTTAAATCTTTAATTACTTACACAGGCAAAATACTAAAGCCAGAACTGAGATTTGTAATTTGTTTCATGTGGGCTAGACTTCCACACAATAGTCTTATCTTACCTAGTGGTGATAAAACTATGTTTTTTAAACATGAATAATTGCCTGGTTACTAGCCAAGAAAGTCCTTTTTATATCTAAACACACATTGCACATAGGGGAATTGGAACAATAGCTGAATACTGATAATGGCTATTTCTGAATTTTCCCACAATTTTGATTCCCAGAAATAAAAGCATAATTCTTGTAGTCTCACTGAAGCTATAATAGCATTAGTGTAACTTTTAAAACAGTCAGTTTCCTTCCTTCACATAATTAAAAAACATTGTTCTAGGTGAGTAAATATTACCTGATTAAAATAATATTTATACTTTAAAATGTATGTATTTTATATTTCCTATATATTTCACATAAAATGCCACTTCCTCAGTGCTTTCAGTGATATTACATAGGTATGCCATTAAAGCATATGAGAGTTTAAGGAAACACATTATTTTTAGTTAATATGTTACATAGAGCTACTTCTGGTACTTAATGGAAAGTCAGTGGAAATTTATTTCAATTCTTACCCTGACTTTCCAAGCTGTATACAGTTAAAAACAAGCTGTAGCCATGGATTTTCCTGTGTCTTATTCTTGACTTTTTCACAATTTATGAATATATACTCTAGGTCAGTAATGAACAACCTTTTCATGATGCATGATTTGTTCTTGCAATGTAATACTTAATGCAAATTGCAAGCACACATGCTAGTGACAGCCAAGGCCTAAAATTGCAAAGATTAATTGTATCTGAATGAGAGAGCACAGGTAAACAGCACATTTTGAGCACTATCATTTGTTTATGTCAATGAATTTTTTGCCTTAACTAAGTCTTTAAATTTGAAGGGTGATCTGTTGGGAGAGGTAGGTACTGGATATGAGAAGGCTATTGCATTGCTGTAACATACAGCCACCAAATTCAGGGTATTCAGGATACTCAAAAGCTTTTCCATAAGCCTTAATTTCTTTAAAGGAAGAAAGATCTGATGTCTGCAAAGTGTTTCATCCTGATGTCTTCCTATCTTGCTCTGTATCCATGTTGTTAAAGAATTGACATCGCTAGGTAGATGATTGTATTTTTTAATTCTGCTCAGGTTCTCTGACCAGAACTCATTCCTCCCATTCCCCAAACTCTCTAATCCACCTTTTACCTGGGAATAATCTCATTTGTTCAGAGAGTAAGTATTTAAGTAACACCAGCCTTATTTACTTAGGTCCTTACTGTTTCCTGAAACAAAAAAGCTCCATATTAGGGAACTGAGGATTCTTAATTCCAGGCCTCATAATTACTCTAGAAGATGCACAGTTGGATGGGGGAAACAATTGGAAGACTAAAAGTGAGAAAACTCTTGGGTTGGGATAAAGACAGTTTAATAATAATAATTAAAAAAAGTAAAAAACAAACCCAAAAACAATAAAGAGGAAAAGAAACACACCCAAGAAAATGAAGTGATGCAAAAAACCCCCAGTTGCTCACTGACCGATGCCCAGCCGGTCCCTGAGCAAGGGTAGCCCCGATCAACCTCCCTTCTCCCCACAGTTTTATTGCTGAACATGACATCACATGGTATGGAACATCTGTTTGGTCAGTTGGGGTCAGCTGTCCCAGCTGTGTCCCCTCCCACCTTCTTGTGCACCCCCAGCCTCCTCGCTGGCGGGGCGGCGTGAGGAGCAGAAAAGGCCTTGACGCCATGTAAGCACTGGACCACCAAGCTAGAACACCCCTGTGCTATCAAGAGAGCTTTGGTCACAAATCGAAAGCATGACCCCATACTTTGAAAAAATGTAACTGTGTTCCAGCCAACACCAGTAAAAATGGAGAAAAATAGAAGCAATAGCCCAACTGCCAAATTCTACCTAACTTCTGTTGATTTGTAAATGAGAATAACTTTGTAGTAACAATACAGAAAATCATCTTTCATGTCCTTTGGTTCATTTATTCAACTATTTTACTTCATCTATTTCATTTTATTTCCTTTGATTTTCATAAATAAACACTGAAAAATGCTGCTATGAAGGAGTGATTATCCAACTCCTATGAAGGAATATGGGCAGATGGGTTAGAAAAATGGAATATGAAGAGGAGCTATGTTTAATATTTTCAGTTTACATGAGGTGACTATAAAGTTAATGCTGCAAGAATGATCTGTGATTTAAACAGTAGATTTGATAGAACAACTTTGAGATACTTTATTTATTATGCTAAACGAGTAAGCTGTGTGTCTTGTGTAGCATACAGAGTTTTAATGGCAAGTTTTGCAAGAGGCATAAACACACATAGATTTGTGAAAAGATATCTTAAGATTGTATGGTGGTATAAATGATATAGTGCATGGCCACAAACTTGCAAAGTAAAGTTCACATAAATAGTAGCTGATTTGCAAGTCTGAGACTTAGTATAAAGCTCAGTGTCATTAACTGGAAAAAGCTAGTTAAAACAGCATAAATCACTAAGGTTGAAGCAATGGTTCTTTGAAGTTGAAATTGACTCCAGCAGAATAAATGAACTTATTAGATATCACTATGATTAATAGTGACAAATTAAAGTAAAGCTGAACTCCACAATTGGTTTATATATTCGTGTCAATAACTTATTTTGCAAACCTATTCAAAGAGCAGCCAAAGAGCATAAAGTAGTGTACAAAATGATTAAATTTATTCCCGACATAATTGTTCATCTTTGTGATGCAAAACTGAGAGATCTCAGCATGCATACCATCAAGGAATACCAGGAAAAAGGAATCACAGGTACCAGTAAAGTTATCACTGAGACTTTATCAACAGATTATAAAATAATAATATGTTGATTTTTCAGGTGCTGAAACAGTTATACTCTGTCTTTTCTGTGTATGATGCCATCTGTTAGAGTTACACTTCTGGGAAAAAAAAAAAAGAAAAAGTGTTATTCTCTTTCCAAAAACAGAACTGAAGATGCTATCAAAGGCAGATCTCATATTCTGTAAGAGGAAAACATGGATCTTCATAAATAAGAATTCTAGAAAGGAATATCTTTGCAGTGTAGTTTAGACATAAAATTTAAGTCCTAATTCTGTTAGACTGAATAAAAGAAATTTGCAGGAGTCCTTATTGTTCTTGTTCAAGAAATATCCTCTCAGAGAACTTGCTACTTCAGAAGACCAGACAAAGACTAGCAATAGGAAATTCTGCTCAGATTTCTGAATTCTGACAAGTGAAGTTGGATGACTCACTGTTGGAGCCTCAGCTTGACAGTTTTCTTTTTCTGTTCTGTTTTGTGACGCTGTTTCCACTCAAAATTATGCTATAAAAAGAAATTTCCAAGGACATGTGGAAGAGCTATCTTGGTTTATTTCATGAGATAATAATGTACTATTAAATCCCTGTAGATTAGATACTGTTTGGTGGTGTGGTTATTTTTTACAAATAATTTGTTTTCTTTAAAAAATCATCGAAAATTTTTCTATAAATTCTTCACCACGCCTACAATAGTGAGAAAGCCTTTTTTGCATTGTATGTGGAGGACCGTAATTTTGATGATGTATGACTTTAAGTGTCACTGCCTTTATGATGAATAACACTAGGCAACACTGCTCAAGTGATGGATAACACACCGAGCCATTGCTCTGATGATATATTCTGGTAAGGGGGCAATTCTGATGTAAAATACGTAATAAGAGCGGGTTGCTTGGAGTTATCTATCATCACAGCAATCATCGTCAATGCTATATACCCTATTGGTAGCACTGGCCTGACAGTATGTAATAGGAAATGGAATCTCTTTACAGCTGTGGCAAGGATCACATTTATTGCATAAAATAAGGATGAAATGAAAAAAGCTAATCCCTATTTCTTGGTTTTGTTCTGTTTTTGAAAGCAAGTCTTTCTTGAGACAACAGAGCTGTAAAAATTACATATCATTGGTTAATAACTGCTGCATCTACAAAATTAAGGGCTGTCTGTAATATGCAAATAAATCATGCTTTCTGTAGACAAACCGATGCTACTGACGCTGCTTGTATAATTTGAGAATATATTTCACTGTGACAATATGCAGAATAGGGCAGGTTTTCTGTTGCCATCTGCCTGCGCTAGCCAGTGAACTGAATTATAGACCGGGGGGGCGACAGTCATAGAGCTATGCAGTACTGGGCATGTTTAGTTTGGAGGAGAAGAGGCTGAGGAGGGACCTCATTGCGCTCTACAACTCCCTGAAAGGAGGGTGTAGAGAGGTGGGGGTTGGCCTCTTCTCCCAAGGAATGATGACAGAGGAAATGGTCTGAAGTTGGAGCAGGGGAGGTTTAGATTAGATTTTGGGAAGAATGACTTTCCTGAGAGGGTGGTCAGGCACTGGAACAGCCTGCCCAGGGAGGTGGTGGAGTCACCATCCCTGGAGGTATTTAAGAAACGGGTAGATGTGGCACTTCAGGGCATGCTCTAGTGCCCAAGATTGTTGGGTTGTGTCTGTTTGTGGGTAGGTGTGGGGTGTGTTGTTTCTTGGTGGTTTTTTTTTTGGTTTGTTTTTTTTTTTTTTTTTGTGGTTGGACTCAATGATCTCAAAGGTCCCTTCCAACCATGAATATTCTGTGATTCTTTGATTCTGTGATGGCATGATGGACTTACAGATTCAGCTATGGGACCTTGTTAGATTATAAAGGTGTGTTTAGCCTTTATATGGAATATTTCAATTAATGTTTGCAATAATGCGTTTAAAGTTATTATACAAATCAAAATGTGAAACTCAGAATGGAGGTGCTTACATTACAGCATTGCTATCTAATTAACAGACAGACTGAACTAAGATGTGAGCAGGCAGGAGCTATTCATTTATGCATCCATTTGCATAATGATATGGTGATAATGAAAAGGACAGATGTAAAGTCATAGCTCATGACTCAAGTGATAGCCATGAAAATCAGCTTCTTGATGCAGTATTCACATTTGAGAAAGAATTAAGAACTCAGTTGAGAATTACCCCATAAATCTTGGTCACTGGGACATCCATGTTAAGTTAGATGGGATGCTTTATTGATTTTTGTAATAGTTAATTCAGAACTGTTATATGGTGTAACATGGTGGCAAAAACTGCTGATCATGAAGAAGTGTGCCAGGAAAAAAATTAATATCTATGACTTCAAAATAAACAATAAATTGATTTTATACTAAGTAAAATAAGCTCATTCAAATAATACATGTCAAGTGTGGGTTTTAATCTCTAAATATTATCTTTCAGAGGACAGGTCAAGAAATCAACACATTTTTTCACTTATACACCCCATATACTCTCTAAAAAGGATTTCCATACTCATGTGCTTCCAGGTACCTTTGAGACGAACACATCCGACATTTCGGGTTCAGAGGATTGTTTCCGTGAGCACTAAATCAAAGACCGATCTTCCATTGACTTCACTAGATAAAATGATAAGGTCCCAAAAGACTTATGCGAATGTGAGGCTGTAAAAATACCAAGAAAAGTCTGTGATAAAGCAGTCAGTAATTTATGGCTGATGGCCTGATTGTGGACCATACTTTTGGATCATAGATTAATAGTTTCATATGTCTTATTATGTAGTTCTTGATATAAAATCTAAAAACCTCCTCAGGGGATAATTTCAGGAGTTTTCAGTCAGGTGATTTCAGTGTCAGAAATTCTGAGAAAATAATGGAAGTGTTGGAGAAAAAATGAACAAATCCAGAAACTGATAGGATTGGCTTGTGTAGAAAAGTAGAGGTTTTTTTTCCTTTCTGAGAAAAGACTAATGAATGAGAAGAGCTACAAACTTTTTGAAGAACTAGAATGAAAAAGAAAATGAAGAAGTGTGACACATGGGATTTAAACTACAGCAATGAGTGGAATTGAGGTAAAGCTTCTTGAGACTGACGGCCAGATGCTAAAATGCTACTGGCACTTACCCGTGCCATAGCTATACCTATGATTTACACAACCAGAGAAGCACAGTTAATTTAAGAAAAACAAACAATGCAGGCTGTTTATGTTCACAAATCATTTCTATCATCACAGCCACTGATAAATGCTTTTTAGTAAGCTTGGTTGTTTAAAAAAATGAAGTGTATGGCATAAGTCATCATTTTCCTTAGTGAGGGCTTCTTGTTTCATCTTTTGTGTTCTAGGACTTGGTGCAGTGAAATAGCAGAAATTTTCTGAGGCAGAAATGGCTTCTAGAGCACATTAAGGCAGTAAGGAAGATAGAGAGGGGGATGAGTACTTTATATATATTGCCAGACATAATGCTCAGCATATCAGGCAATGGGATTACCAAGTACTTCCTGTTGCTGGGACAAGTTGTAGCTTTTGAGACTGCCAATGGGCAACATGATTGATCTAAAGGATCCTTTAAAGATCATATAAAGGATGAACTAAAATACTTCCTTTCACACCGTCTTGTCAAGACACGGATAACAAAGGTCTTGGAAAGTTGTTCTGCCTTGAATCATTCAAAATGAATTGAAGCAGAGAGTTTCAAATCTCTCTGACGTGAAATGATGTCACCAAAAAGATTCTGAAATTCTGGAGTACTTACTACTTCATTTTCATGTCATAACATCATAAATATTTGCCTCATAAATATTTGCAATTACTTCTTCTCAGCTTGTATACGTCAAATAACCCAAGACAGTACTGTAGCTCTGTGACATGACCCAGTATATAATCTTAGTAGAAACTGCTTTAAATTGGTTAGAAGTACTTTTTAAAGAGTTCTTAAATTTTTACCGCATCCAAATTATTTATATGTGCATTTCATACAATTTACAAGCTAAAATAAATTCCCCCAGAGAAGCTTTTCTTAAAAAAACCCAAACACCAAATATATTTATCTCATTAGTGTAGCTTGTAATGTTACTTTTTTTGCCTATAATAGGAATTTAAACATTAATAAATCACACTCATTTAGGCATAGAATATTCCAGTGATTACACTTCAGCACTGTAAATTTATGTTAAATGATTTAAAAATGTGATTTCTTTAAGTGGAATTTTAAAAAATGGCATTTTTACTTGATAGAAAATTTACTATGACTCAGCTACTGTGCCTTATCAGGGAAAGATGGACTAACAGATTTAAAGCAGTGATATGATTTTGAGTGCTTTCTTAGAACAGTATTTATGAGCCTCAATTGAAAATAAGAAAAGCAAAATTTGTTAAATCTTCTGCAAGGGATATTTATGCTGTAGGTTATTTTTGTAAGTTTATTTTATTCTTTGTACATCTTTTGTTACAAACTTCTTATATATGCTATTGGAAATAATGTTTTAAAAAAAGTGAATACAGCTAAGTATTCACCTGGTAAGTCTGTCCATAACAGCTTGAGAAATTAAATTCTTTTTTATTCCAGTGCCTGGAAAACAAGGTGTTTATGCAATATTTGATGTTTCTGATAGACATTAGAGAAGACTTTATGAAAGACTGCTGGAAAAACTCTGATTCCAATGGAGACATCTCCTTAGTCTGCTCAGGACTCAGTAAACAATTTATCCAGTCAAATATGAATTATAGCAAAAACCAATACATTGAAGGTGAATCACTACTCATTTTAATATCTTTTGTCCAATTCAAGAGTATGAAAATACATTAAGCTCAAATGTTGCTTAAAAAGCAACTGTGCTACTTCAGGTTGGTGTTTAACTGGTTTGTATAACTTCAAGTGATCTACTTAGCTATTGAAAACCTTTCCTTGGTCTAAGGTATACAGTGACATGCAGTTATATAAAGACAAATACGTAACAACTATTGTTTTAATGAGCATTAAAAAATAATGTAATTTTATATGCACTTGTTCCAATTGTCTGCAACATCAGGATCTTACTGTTTACCAGCCTCATCTAGGTTGCTTTATAAAAGTTAGGTAGAGATCAGTGAATGCTTCTTAAAAGCCCTTCCAAAGTGAAAAAAATTAGCAAAACTTTATATAATAAAGGTACTTTAAACTTATATTTTGTTCAGTCATATTTAAAGAAGTCTTCCATCTGTAAAATTAGACATTGTACTTCTGACTTTGAAATCTCTTGGTACAAAATTTCAATATGAAAGCTTTTCATTACCCTTGAAAATTATTCCTCAAATATCTAGCTGCTATATCTTGGCAATGGCTCCTTAAGAACTCTTTGTGTTAACCTGTTTTAGAGAGAGAAAAATCAGAAATCTTACTTTAATTAAAATTTATTTTATTAATTATTTGTAAATTTTATTCTTCCTCTGTTTAATTAAAACTTCCAGTATCTTACAGGACACTGAAACTAACAATTTTAAGATTTCTGGCTTTGAATTTTCTATTTAATTCTCAATAAATAAAAAAAAATGTTAATGCTATTTACTTGTGTAGTAACTTAGTATAATGGGTTACATAAAGTGTATGCCTACATGTTTAAGCTTAATCTCTGCTTCTCATTTTACAAAGACTACTCTTATACTATAGCCTGTTCATTCTGAGAAATAATATGCTTCCTACTTAACCGCTGGTTAAAGGCTTGTATGCACAAACATGGATGATTAACAGCACTCAGCAATTACTGGATGGATAATACAAAGATGATTTGTGAAAATTGGAATTGCCTGTCCTTGTTGTTGTGTAGCCTGCATAGCTCTTACTGACATTTGGAGGTTTGGAAAGCTGTTTGATTTTGTGTGGATGGCCTTGTCACTTAGAGTGAGTTTACATCAACATGCTGGAATTGATGTTGTTAAGCTTTCCTTCAAAACATGTTAAGCATTATTGTCACTCACGTATCTTGCCTCATCAAAGCAAACAATAAATGAATTCTAAATGCCTTCAGGACTGAGACTTAACATCTCACAAAAGGGGACATTGAAATTTCTTGATGCCATCTCACTAAAATAAAACAGCTGACCTTGAGAAGAATGGCAAGGAGACAAGATTAATTTTCTTTTACTTTTTACCCAGTCCATTCAAAAATAGATCTTTTTTGCAGATTGCAGGCACTATTCCAATTATCTGTTGGGGTTTTTTTTTGTAAAGCCTTTCTTTGTGTGTTTGATGATAGACCTGATCTGACCTTTTCTTTTTTTTTATTGTCACACTGGGTGAACGGCTGTGCCATTTACCCAATCCAGCAAATATAAGTTGTAAGTTTCTTATTTAGCTGCTGTTGATTGCTGATTTTGCAAGCCCATTTATTTTAGGACTGACCCTTATGTTTACCACCATTTACTCAGAAGAGACTTTGCTTGACTGCTGTTAAGTGAAATCAGAAACTCCTCAACTGAAAACCTAAAAAAAAGTAAAATAAATGAGATGATAGATAATGGAGTGTATGAATTTCCTGCTGGCAGTAACAGACTTTGAGTTATAGGATGGAAAAGGAACTTTTCACTGATCTATTTCAGTTCTTCGTTGACTAAGACACTGGAGCATTATGTTCCTGAAGAATCGTACCCTATGGAAAGGACCCATGCTGCAGCAGTTCGTGAATAACTACAGCTGGTGGTGAAGACCCATGTTGGAGTAGGTCATGAAGGACTGCCTCCTGTGGGAGGCACCCCACACTAGAGCAGGGCAAGAGTATGAGGAAGAAGGAGCAGCAGAGACTAAGGGTAACAGACTGACCACAACGCATATTCCCCATCCCCACACATTGCTCAAGGAGGTAGAAGAGTTAAGAGTGAAGATGAGCCTGGGAAGAGGTGTCTGAATGTGTGAGGCGGGGGGAAGATGCTTTTAGTTTTGTTATTTGTCACTATCCTACTCTGTTATTGACTGAAAATAAATTAATTTTCCCCAGTTGAGTCTGTTTTGCCCATGACAGTAACTGGTGAGTGATCATAGAATCATAGAATAGTTGGGTTGGAAGGGACCTTAAAAGATCATCTAGTCCAACCCCCCTGCAATAAGCAGGGACATCAACTAGATCAGGCTGCTCAGAGCCCCATCTAACATGACCTTCAATGTTTCCAGGGATAAGGCATCTACCAACTTTCTGGGAAAGCTGTGCCAGTGTTTCACCGCCCTCACTGTGGTAAGTTTCTTCCTTATATCTAGTCTAAATCTACCCTCTTTTAGTTTAAAACCGTTATGCCTTTTCCTATTGCTACGGGTCCTACTGAAAAGTTTGTCCTCATCTTTCTTTTAGGCCCCATTTAGGTACTGAAAGGCCACAATAAGGTGTCCCTGGAAACATCTCTTCTCCAGGCTGAACAACCCCAACTTTCTCAACCTGTCCTCGTAGGGGAGATGCTCCAGCCCTCTGATCATTTTTGTGGCCCTCCTCTGGATCTGCTCCAACAGGTCTGTATCTTTCTTGTGTGAGGGCTCCTGAGCTGGATGCAGTACTCAAGGTGGGGTCTCATGGAAGCAGAGTAGAGGTGCAGAATCACCTCCCTCGACCTGCTGGCCATGCTTCTTTTGATTCAGCCCAGGATGTGGTTGGCTTTCTGGGCTATGAGTGTACATTGCCTGCTCACATTCAGCTTTACATCCAACACCCCTAAGTCTTTCTCAGCAGGGTTGCTCTCAATCCCTTCATGACCCAGCCTGTATTGGTACCAGGGGTGGTCCCAACTCAGTTGCAGGACCTTGAACTTGACTTTGTTGAATTTCATGTCAGTTCTTGAATGCCTTAGCTCCAGCTGACTTCAGGAACTTAGTTGGGGCTGTATTTGTACTTTTCTGTAGTTTATGGCACTCAGTTCTGCCATCTACTTGGCTCTTCCATCAAGAGAAGCCATGAGCTAGAGAAGGGCAATTTATGTTTAAACAGAAGCATCATTGATAGTAAGCATGTGGCTGAGAAGAAGAAAAAAAAAAAAAAAAGCAATTGCAATATAAATAGATGAACTAGAATAGAAATCAGTATCGAAGGGACTCTGATTAGATAAAAGCTGATGGGCTGTGAAGACAAATCGTTTAATTTGCTTCTATTTTTAGAAATATATTCCAAACAAACAGGGTAATTAGGCAAAAGACCCTCTATACAAAGAAATGACTAATAAACAAGAGATCCACATTTTACTTTTGAACCTACAGAAAAATCCTTGCTGCGGAAATACTGATTGTTCTAAGGATTATTTAAATTTATATGCCAGTACTTGGATAAAATTTATATGGGAAATATAAAAATAATATAAATCTTCTCCTAGTGCTCATATGCATCACACATCTAACAATCAGGAAGAGTCATTCCTCTGATATTTAAATTTATTCACTCTTTTGGGGACTTTGCATCTTATTTTGGGATTAAAAGATTTAACTTCATAAAACTAATATTTAGATTTGCTGTCTGGAAATGGATGTTGCTATTGAACCTATTTTCAGCTTTGAGTATTTTAAAATCAGGATAGGCAATGAAGTAAGTTTCATACTTATGAAAACACATGGATGAAATTTAAGCCATTTAACTGCTAATATTTTTTTTTCTATTTCTTGTAGTATGAGGTGCAGATAGACACTTAGTCTGTTCTTTTTCATAAATTTAAGCAGAATAATTAAACACAAATTAAGCAGTATGTGTGTTTATTAAACTTTGTGCCTCTTTGAAGCTTTTCGGTTTGGGCAGGTTGCATGCTTCAAGCAAAATTATTGAGAAACCCAACCATGAATTTCTTCATTCTGATATCTGCACATTTAGCACTGGCAACACACATATTCATCGTGGATAAACTTGTAATTTCACCACCACATTATAAGCTCATCTACTTGAATGAAACTGAAGTGAATGAAGGGTGATTGAGGACATAATTTTAATGCATCAGCCAAGATAAACAGTAAACTGAAACTGCATCTGTGTTATGGCATTGGGCTGAATGCCATCATACAATTTATGCACCTGCTGAGCAGTTGGAAAACTATTTCCATATTAGTGGGAGAAATGCATCCTAGCTTCAAGGGTTCAGAGAAGCCTGGACCATCAAAACCTTAGAGGTTCACCTGCCTTGTGCCATATGGTAAGCAGGTGTGGCACCACCAACCTTCTCTGATGTGATGGGTCTGGGCAGGGTGAGCTGCAGAAGGTCAGAGGACTTGGACGGCCAGGAAGTTAGCTTTGACATCTGCTCTAGCCTGAAGGAAGAAAAGTCTCTGTGGAGAAACAAAATTAGCTCTACATATACGGCTTGGAGGAGGTAGCTGAGTTCTACCCCCTGTAATAATTCCCCTCCATAAAGCCCAATTTACTTCAGGCTTGAAAAAGGAGGGCATATTGCCTTCTGGATGATTTTTATGAGGTATGTGTGCAAGTGGGGTTTATACATAGAAATGATGGCACCAGTATATGTACAGAGTCAATTTTAGTTCTCAGCATTGGAGGATAAAGGATACAAAATCATTATTACCTTATTACAGACTCTGTAGTTTTCCACTTGTGGCATTTTGTAATTTATTATGCACATTAATTAAACAGTGGGAGAAGCTTGCCAGCTACATGGTAGCTAAATGTGTGTTCTATAAGATAAAGCCACATTAGGAAGAAAGGAACAGAAAATAATTTTTTGTGAAGCACTATAAATCTGTTAGACACAGGCAATTCCACAATAAAATTTAACAATAAATTCATTAACTGTAGGAGAGCAGATCTTAAAGCATTATATATAACTGGTTCTGCCATTGGGTAAGCTCTGATAACTTGAAGTTTGTTTTTGTCTCTGTATTCTGAAGCTATGTAAAACATACACACTTACCAATGCCTGAGTTGAAAGACACCATTTATTTTGTAATAGCTGTACAACAGCCTGTGAGGGTGACTTTTCCAGGCAGATTTGCCATGTCCAGTTTCTATATTCCCACATGGAGGATGAGGCAGAATAGCCATCTGGATCCATTTGTTTCAGGACTCCACTATAACCTATAAAGAGTGAGCATGTGTTGCCAAATATTCTGAAAATCCTTACAATTTTTCTCCATTTTAGGGTAGATATACTCATAGAATTCAACATATATATATTTTAAGGGAGACTAAAAGTAATACTGTATATTGAATCTGTTTATTGCCTCTCATTATAAAATACATGAAAATGTTACATTTTATTGGCATATATTAAATATGTTTACTGATGCCTTTTACTGAAACAAATAAGAGTGAATTTCCTTTGTACATATTTAATCAATTTAAATTTATTACTACTACGTCAGTGAAAAATCAATGCAGGACCCCAAACTTATGATCACCAAGTAATTTTAGTTTGAAGATTTTTCCAAACATCTTGTTTCCATCACATTCTATTAAAAGAGAAATTTCTGTTGTGCTGTTCTGTAGAGATTCCCTTTTGTTGGGGGAATTTCTCTCATTTCTTTTACACCATATTTTTGTGATATTTTCTAAAGCAGAAAATCACTTATTTTCCTATCCACAGATAATAAAGCTACATGGGATTTAAAACAGCAGCTGGTGTCTGTTAAAGAGAAACACCATCAATTTCTATTAAGTTTTCAGCGATACGTAACGTGTACTTCATTTTCTTCCAACATATTCTGTTATATCTTTGAGGACTTTGAATCAAATTGCTTTGCAGCAGATGTTAGATTATTACATTTGAGCTTTTTATTAGATCACAGTTTAATGGTGTTTTTTTAAACAATAAATGAATGTACTTGATAACAAGTATGACAACTGTTTCGTTCTCATAATTGCTCCTTGTTAGTAAAGTGATGCTATCATGGAGTAACATGTACCTGCTGCCTGTGGATTAGGCTTTTGAGAAAGGTTCTGCCTTTTAAAAGAAATCACAGCTCAGCCTCATTTAGTGAGAAACTGTTGAGGAAAAGGAGACAAAGAAAACAAAGCAGAGGGATGTAGAAGAGTGATTAATTATGGAAAACTCTGCTTGAACAGCATCCATCCTGAAGCCAATGTGAGCTGTCTAACCTTTATTATTTCTATCAAAACACTTAAATGCCTGATGAAGTCAAATTATGCTTGTAATGATGTGCTCAGCAGCCTTAATAGATTGCTGTATGAGTTGTGTGGTCCTTCCCAAATCAGTCGTGTAATTTGCTTTTGGGATAATATGTGGGCTAGCTACAATTCATGACCAGTACCTACTGTCTTGTGGCTTTGTACTATACCAATTTCCACAGTTGTACAATAAAAACTTGCTCATTAATTAATTCATATTCCTAGTTTCTTAGATGAAGAAAACAACAGGAGAGCCTTGCTGCTAAGTCATGATAAAAGCGGTTTCTTGTGAAATACTCCAGAGTATGTGCTCTTTATGGATTTTCTTGCCAGTGGGTTCAGACGTATTCCATAGAGGCAGGACAGCGTTGCAAGCTGTATGTCTTCGTATGTCCAGAGTTTTTAATCTCATGAGGTTGAGTACTAGCAGCAAAGAACCATCTCTGGCATAGACTAACCTGGGAAGCAAAAACTTACAAAATGAAGCTTGTAATGTCTGGGCTGCTGATCTTAATCCTGGGGGGTTTTGCTTTTGGTATTTTACCAAGGGAGGAAAAAAAAATAGTTAGCTTGATTGTATCAACCCGTGTTGCAGCCATTATGTAGGGTAGACTTTTCCAAAATTGCTGATGTATTTTAACCTTGCCTCCTCACGTTGTTTCTTCAAATTCCCGTGTCTGTGAGCAGGAAAATTAAGGAACACTTTCCTTGGGTAGTAATAGGCTAAAGAATTAACGCGTATGACAACTCCACTTCTGGGCACTGGGACTACAACATTTCTGTTTTCACCTGTTTCTTTTTCTTCAGCTACAAGACATACCTCTGAGTATGAAAGAATTCCATTTTGTTTTTAGTAAGTTCAGTGATATAAAGATACCTAAAAATATTTTAAAAGCTGCTATAGTATATAAAATTCTGAACCATTTATATCTGATCTGAAGCAGAAATGTAGATTATAATGGCATTTTCCTGTCATTTATACTTATGGTCTCTAAGCCTTCAATTTTACTGAATATTGTCCAGTTCCTTCAGCAGCCCCAGTGAAATTAATGACACTGCTTCCAGAATAAAGCATCATAAATATGACTGGGAATTGTTGTGGATTAACCTCAGTTGTCAACTGATGATCACGCAGCTGGCCAATGCAGACCGAGCAAGCACCTGTGGTGCTCAGCTGCTGAGTGAAAATAACCTATAACAGTCAGATTGTGAGTCCTCTGGGTCAAGTCATCTGAAAGAAGAACTTTTTTGCCCCCAGCAGTGACAAACCTTTGAGTAGATCAAACAGGAGAGAGTTCGTGCGGTAGCTCTTGGACCAATCTGGACCCAATCAGATGTGAGAAATACGCTGTGCACCACAGTCAGGGAGCATGACTCTACCTGGACCTTCTGGGTGAAAGCAGCTGGAGACACTTGAAGTTGACGTCCAGTGTTTTGGTGCCAGGGATATAGAGGATGTAAGGTCTTCTACACCCCAAATGAAAAGGAGTTATTAGCAGCATATGAGGGGGGGGGGGTGAGCCACTTCAGAAGTAGTTGGTATGGAAGCGCAGCTCCTCTTGGAACCACAATTGCCTCTGTTGTGCTGATCAATAGACATCATGTAACCAACACAATGTGGAGTAAGTGGATAGTGCTGATCACACATTTGGTCCAAATAAGGAACCCAAACTGCCCTGGAGTCCTGGAAAAAAATGTGGACTGGCCAGAAAGCAGAGATTTCAAAACACTGTCTGAAAAAGTGACCTGTGGGAGGTCGCCACAGTTGGGGCCAGTGAGGAGGCCCCACTGTATAATAAATCACCAGAGAATGAAAAGCAATATGCTTTGTTTACTGATAGGTTTATTGGATATATAAAGATTCTTTGTGGAGTCTCACATGAGGAGTTGCTGAAAATGTCAACGTAAAAGGTGAATTGAGCCAGTTTGCACAAGTGAAAGCTATGCAGCTGGCCCTAGAGATTGCCAAACAGGAAAAGTCGCCAGTACTCTGTCTCCATACTGACTCATGGATAGTGGCAAATGCCCAGCAGGGGTGGATGCATCGATGGAAATGGACCAACTGGCAGCACAGAGGTAAACCCATCTGGTCTGCTGCATTATGGCAGGACGTTGCTGCCGTGTAGAGAGCCTTGCTGTAAAGGTACATCGTGTAGATGTTTGTGCTGAAGAGCTGTGCTGCTGAAGAACACGGAAACAATAAACAAGTAGAGTGGCATGCCAGAAACAAAGTGACTCAGGTGGATCTGGAACATAAGGGTGTGCTATTCATAGCTCAGTGGGCCCGCATAACATTGGAAACCTAGAAAGAGATGAGACATACTTATGGGCTTATGGTCAAGGTGTGGACCTGACCACCAAAGTCATCGTACAAGTTATTAATGAATGCTAAACATACCATAATCAAGCAAGCCAAGCAACTAAAGCCTGTCTGGTGTAGAGGATAATGGCTGAACATCAATAAGGGGAGGCTTGGCAGATTGATGGTATCACTCTGCCACAAAGCGACAAAGACAAGCACTACCTGTACTTCATAGTGGAGGTGACCATCAAATGGCTGGAAACGTGCTTTAGCCCATACCACCATCCAAAACAGCACCCTGGGTCTTGAAAAACAAGTTCTCTGGTGGTATGGCACCCCAGAAAAGGTAAGTCAATCAATGGAACTTATTTCTGAAACAACCTCACAAGCACTGGGGCCAAGAAACACGGCATTGGTTTGATGCCTCACACTTCATTATTGTATGTAAGCCTTCAAAAAGATTGAATGATACAGGGCACATTTCACTATGCTGAAAGTGATGGGTGCTTGGAGGACAAGCCTTGCAAGAAGCTGTGGAAGTGCAGCACTGACCTGACATGAGCTGGCTTTGATGCCCAGTAACTCAACACAATAAGCCATATCTCTTGTCCTGGGTGACCACCATAACAGATAGAACCCAACTCATGGATCAAATTAACTCAGTGGAGATGTTATGGATATGGTCCATAGCATACCGGAATGATATCTGAGTATAAAACAAAGGAAAGGGGTGGATTAATGTGGATGTTGGAATGTCTGACTTGATCATGATATAAATGGTATGGAATAAGGGGCAGAGATTATACTGGTTATGGCTGGGACATAGTTAATTTTCTTCACAGCAGCCCACATGGTGCTGTGTTTTGGATTTGTGACTAAAACAGTGTTGATAACACAACAATGTTTTGGCTATTGCTGAATAGCACTTGTGCAGCATCAAGGTGTTCTCTTTTTCTCCAACTCTGCTCCTCCATCAAGCAGTCTCGGGGTATGCAAGAAGTTAGGAGGGGATTCAATCAGGGCAGCTGATAAAACGTGAAGGAAGGGTGGTTTTCAGTAAGATAAACATTTCTTTGAGAAAATGGGCATCAGTCCACTTGGGGGTGGATAGTGAGAGATGGTGAGTGATTGTCTTTGCCTAACTTCTTTTTTTCCTTTTTTCTTCCTCTTTCCTTTGCTTATTAATTCCTCTTTATATGAACACAGGGCTTTTCTTACTTTTGCTCTTCCTGTTCTCTGCTCCCATTTTCTCTGGGGGCAGGAGCAGTGAGCAAGTGATTGTGTGCTGCTCAGCTGCCAGCTGAGGTTAATCTGCAACAGTCATATTTGCAGTCTGATTCTGAAAGGCACATGCTAAATCCTGATAAAGGAAAGGAGAAACAAAATACCTGCAGGTTTTTTTTTTTTTTTCATTTTGTGTCCTATAGGAGGAAATATTCTAAACATCCTGAAAAGTAATGATTGCTTAAAAATAGTATGAATATTCTGCAGACGTACTTGACAATAGTCACAGGTAGACGTTGTCATACTATACGAGCTCCTGGGGAGAGGGTTAGTATTGTCAATAGTGTTGAAGATGAAGGACACTATCCTGCTTAGGGAACAAATATGAAACTAAACACCGCAATATCTTCAAGCGACTACTGGGATGTTTGTGGTGATGTCAGCTCTTGATGTCTGGTTTATTGAAAACAGTGTTTTCAGAAGAATAACGTTTTATTTTGTTTTCAGAATAACATAAACCTTTTCTACCTTCTGGTTTCTGGTTCTTCCCTCTCTGAGCTCTCCTTCAGGAGCTCTGGACGCCTGGTCTTATACCACTTTTTAACTGGGTATAGTTGCTCCTCAGCCAGCGTGCCCGGATAATGGAGCAATTACCCTTTGCCCCACTAAGGCTGACTCCATCAAAGATATTTCCAGTAGATCCTGGTTAAAGGGCAGGAAACAGAAACAAAAGTAAAATTGGATATAAATATATATATACTGTACTGCTCCATGATTTTACTGTAGAAAAGAAAAGCCAGGGTATGACCTTCTGTGGGTTGTTTGGAAGGCAGTTGTTTTGGCTGAGTTTATCACAGGTTGCTGGCAGAGAGGAATAGGTGACTTTAGAAGGAGGGCTCTCTAGAAAACAAGGGAGCTTTGGGTTTGATTCTTGCCAGTTGAGAACCTTGAGCAAATCTCACAAGGCCTACTCAGGTTCATTTAGCACAGCAGGTGGCTGTGACTGAGGAAGAGGCGTGGGAAGGGTGCTCACTTATTTGCTGCCAGTAGTTGGGTTATTTGGGTCATCTAGCTTATCTGAAACATGGGAGGCTGGTTTCAATCCCTCTTCGGCCTCTCTTGAAGCAGGCGTTGAGGTCAAGTATTTTTGCAGTCCAACTGAAGACAGCAGACACTAGGATACTGGCAGTTTTAAGATGCATTTTTAATTTTTCTGTTTATGTGGATGGAAAATAGTTAACTGTAAGAAAGAACGTGGAATCTTGAATGGAGGAGATCTTGCTTTGACCAGATGTTGGTGTCATGTATCTCAGTATGGGTGCCCTACGTCCTAGGTCAACAAAACAAATGCTTTTACCCCTTGATTTTTCATTTACCTTCTACGTAAGTGTTCATCTGATTTTTGCCAATATTGTCATTATTCATAGAAATTATAAGAGAAGGCAAAAGAGTTTGGCTCCTCTGCCATGCAAAAAAAAAAAAAAAAAAAAAAAAGAGAAGTTTTAAAAAATATAACTCCTTTTCAGAAATATGGTGGGAAGTGAAAGAGGAATCTATGCAGGGAGTAAAGTTGTGTAAGCTAAAGGAAAATCATGTTGTGAGATAAACACTGGCCTATGTAGATTTAGACTAACATAGAAGAAAGTGTCTAATCATCAGAATTTGTTCTGGGTCAGTCTTTTAATAGGAATAACTGGCGAGAAAATACAACTACTTTTCAACCATACTTACTCCGTTTGCGGAACATCATACTGCATCCCGGTTCCCTGTGCTCGCAGGGGTTAAATTGTTTGCACAAAGTGGCCTTTCCATTTGCTGTACTGGAACACTGAGTAACTAGTCCTTCAGGACAGGCATTGATGTTAGGAGTTACATATTTCGTCTGAATCTCTCTGAGATAAACAGAGTATTGCAAGTGTCCACCGGGTGGTTTGTGCATGAGTTAAATATCCTTGGGATGCATTAATCATCAAGTGAATATGAAATGAAACAAAATAAATTCTAGCATATTTAATAGCGAAAATGAAGCCATAGATTTTTGCAGTATCTTTGAATTAGTGATTTAGCCTATGGTATGGGTCAGTCACTGAATATTTACAATCCTTATTCAGGTCACAGTTTAGCTATGATTACAAAAGTAACAGTATACTTTTGCTTACCATTTCAGTGGTATAATTAACCTTTAATTAACCTCTCTGTTGATGCTTTCTAATTTTGGTACTAAAAGATTAGTTTTACTTATCCCAGCTGTTTCTTCTAATTATTTTAAAAAAATAAATATATATATATGTGTATATGTATTTATGGTTTTTTGTTTCAGAGAATAGTAGATAATTTTTAAGGGATCTTTTTGGTGCTGATGCAGCTTTGTGTGTTAGAGAAGGGCCCCTCAGGGATTTTTGATATTCAGAAAGGCCTTTGAATCCTTGGAAGCTCCAAAGTGAAACAAAAACATGAACAGATAAAGGATCATTTTATGGAAAAAACCCCAAACAACTAAATTGTAAACACCTTTGCTGGGAGATGCCAAAACTGGTTTGGTTAGCTCCCTTCTTCAGCAAAACCCTAAACATATATCTGTCTCTGGACAATAAGTTATGGGCCAAAGTTCTGAAACAGAATATAAAGACCTATAAAGAAAACAGTGTAGTGTGGCTACAAAAGTGAGCTATATCCATTCCTGTAATAATGTCCTGTAGTATCTACCCCAGCATTTCTGGCCAGCTTGGTCGCATCTTTTATAGTCCATCTGCAAAGACACAGTGGGACTGGTGCTTCAGGGAAGGGACAGAATCACTGCACATGCCCCAGCTGATGGCACTGCGTGTGGGATAAGAGGGTATGACACAAGGACTTCCCCCAGTTGCCACAGAAACTAGAGCACATTCCCACCGCAGGAAAAAGTCCTACAGCCTATTCCCAGCTGCCTGCCTCCCTGAGGATAAATCAGAGCGCACGGGGAATGAATTGTAAGCCGTAATATTGATCTTGGCAGTGTGACTAGGGAGGAAGCCTTTTTCTTCTTCTTGTGGGAGTGACTTTTTTCATTAATATTTTAAAAAAATATTTTAGATTTTGGCTTTATTGCATATTGTTTACTGTAAATACTTGATACCCAGCATTCTACATGAAAGTTGTGCCCATCTAATCAATTTATTATTTAATTCATTGCTATTATGTTCTCGTTTTGATTTAATAAACATAACCTTTATAGTCAGAAAGAACTGAAGAAAACACTGAAGCTTTCAATTCTTGAGGAGAACAGACTTTGGTGATAAAGGAGCAAGACTGATAAAGAGACACTGGTTGTTAATGTTTGTCCAAAGCAACAAACATAGAAAAATTAGTCTTGCAAGAAATTCATAGATCAAATATATAATTCAAATTGCATTTTCCTCTGATAACCCCGTATAGTTAACACATGCTCATTTACGTTCCTGGCTGCAGGTTGTGTGGACAGATTCTTGTCCAGTGCATTCCCAGCCTGATTCACAGCATCGTAGTTAACAGGAGGTTTGCTATTGGCACTAACAGGAGAAGCATTTCAGCCTTTATTGCTTTTATATGAGGGATCTGAAGAAGAATTTATGAACAGTGGCTATCTGCTAAGTGTTTAAGCAGTATCCTGTAATATCCGAAATTTACTTATTCTTAGACCAATATCAAAATAGATGAGTTTTGAATTTGCTTTCTTCAAATTTTACTGCACTATTATTTGGTAAATTGATGTGAAATAACCAAAACAAAACAAGCTACCTTGTGTTTATAACTACAGATTAATAATGTTGACATTTAGTGCTAAATTCATAGGATGAAAAAGTTTTTTCTGTGTCTTCATAATTTACTTCTTCTTCTGAAGCATTATCTATTTCTGAAAAAGATTAAAGTTCTGAGAAAAAGTAGCTAATTTTAGATACATTAAAAATATAATTTAAATTTAAGATGATTTTCAGCCATGTAATTTTTAAACTATTTTAAAAGTTGTGATATAAATAAAGTAAACATAAAATATTTTTTATATATTCACATTAAGTTAAACGGAAAATTGGGAATATATGAAAAATAGACGTTGTAAAAAGAAAATATTTAAAATAAAAATGAGTTTTTTGCTTTCAGGTTTACCTACATTTAAAAAGAAAAAAAAGAGAAAGCAGAAAGTAGAAAAAGTTGTTATTAATTTAGTTCTGTTTTTTAATGTTCCCAGTTTTCCATCAATTTCAACACCTTCATACTTAAAGGAATGTGCAACTGTTGCAGCTTATTGTGAAAGTAGCATAGAAAACAGAAATTTCAATTTCAGAGAAAATATTGAATATTACTTGCTGAAATTATTTGTTACTTGAACATTATTGTTGATTATAGAGCAAATGGAATGAGGAAATAATGAGATCAGTAATTCAAAACCAGCTTATTCTATTTATGTCACAGCAGTATAAGAACACTGACAGCACTGACATTTGCAATTTCTGGAATCATGAATATATGATGAGCTGCTGTCTCATTTAATTAGCACTACAAAGAATGCTACTTAGAAAAAATTGTACAAACATTTTAAGAGAAGTTGTCTATGTTACACTGTAATATTACAACTCCTTATAAAGGTTAAGCCTAAAAAGGATTATGTACAAGAGCATCTCCTTGGCATCAAAAGAATCTGACACATCTAACAAAGACAAATGGAGATTCTTATCCTTGCCAGTGCTGAGCTTTTCTAAAAAGTTCTGATACTGTCCTGAAAATTTCAGAATTGGTAGCTATAGAACTGGATAAGATTTGTAGAGTGTAGTTAATTAGTACATTTGCCCCTTAGAAATTTCAGGACACGTGTTACCGTACCTTATTATGGCCAACTCTGTAAGAGCACGTCGTGCAACGCAATCGGTGCAGTGAAAGAACTGAAAACTCAACCTCTACACTACGTGGATTTTAGGGCATTATTGCAGACTAGTTCTGCTAGGTCTGATGAGTACGCACCTATTAGCAGTTTAATTTCATCTAAAAGGATGAAAGTTTACTCCCCCAAAGACTGCTCTACAGTATAAACTGAACTGTAGTAGGCGGGGAAGGTCCAGGAGAATATCTTCAACAGCTTGTTTCTCATCTGAGTGAAAACAATGAGGGAGACACAGCTTATAAGTAACATTTAAGGAAGAATCAGAAGAGTTCAATAAAAGTTAGAATGTTTTGCAGCACTGTTTTTGACATTTGTTGACTGATTCTCAGCTGTAGTTGTGCTTGTTTTTCATTTGTTATTTAAACAGAAATGGCAGTTACTACTTTTCTTTGGCTACTTCAGTGCAGATACATTCATATGATAGTGCTCACCAAGCCATTTTCAATAATTTAGAATCATAGAATCATAGAAAGGTTAGAGTTGGAAGGGACCTTAAAGATCATCGAGTTCCAACCCCCCTGCCACGGGCAGGGACACCTCCCACCAGACCCGGTTGCTCAAAAATCATTATTTATCTTCAGTCCTGGCTAACCAGGGAGGTCCCAGTTGACTGGAGGTTAGCAAATGTGATGTCCATCTACAAGGAGGTACGGAAGTAGGATCTGGAGAGCTACAGGCCTGTCAGTCTGACCTCGGTGCTGGGGAAGGTTATGGAGCAGATCATCTTGATTGCCATCACCCAGCAGGTACAGGATAACCAGGTGATCTGGCCCAGTCAGCATGGCTTTATGAAAGGCAGGTCCTGCTTGACTAACCTGATATCCTTCTATGACAAGATGACTAACTTAGTGGATGAGGGAAAGGTTCTGGATATTGTTTACCTGGACTTTAGGAAGCCTTTGACACTGTTTCCCACAGTATTCTCCAGGGCAAACTGGCTACTCGTGGCTTGGATGGACATTCACTTCACTGGGTAAAAACCGGCTGGATGGCCAACCCAAAAAGTTGTGGTGAATGGAGCTAAATCCAGTTGGTGACTGGTCACAAGCATTGGTCCCCAGGACTCGGTATTGGGGCTGGTTCTGTTTAATATCTTTATCAATGACTGGATGACAGGATCAAGTGCACTCTCAGTAACTTTGCAGATGACACCAAGCTGGGTGGGAGTGTTGATCTGCTGGAGGGTAAGACGGGTCTGCAGAGGAATCTGGACAGATCCAATCAGTGGGCTGAGGCTGATGCTAAGAGGTTCAACCAGGCCAAGTGCCAGGTCCTTCACTTGGGTCACAAAAACCCCATGCAGTGCTACAGGCTTGGGGAAGAGTAGCTGGAGAGCTGCCTGGCGGAAAAGGACCTGGAAGTGTTGGTCAACAGCTGGCTGAACATGATCCAGCAGTGTGCCCAGGTGTCCAAGAAGGCCAACAACACCCTGGTCTGTATCAGGAATAGAGTAGTGAGCAGCACTAGGGAAGTGATCATCCCCCTGTACTCAGCACTGGTGAGGCCCCACCTTGAGTACTGTGTCCAGTTTTGGGTCCCTCACTACAAGGAAGACATTGAGGTGCTGGAGTGTGTCCAAAGAAGGGTAACGAAGCTGGTGAAGGGTCTGGAGAGCAAGTCTTATGAGGAGAGGCTGAGGGAGCTGGGGATGTTTAATCTGGAGAAAAGGAGGCTGAGGGGAGACCTTAACATTCTCTACAATTGCCTGAAAGGAGGTTGCAACGATGTGGGAGTCAGCCTCTTCACTCAAGTAACAAGTGATAGGACAAGAGGAAACGGCCTCAAGTTGTGCCAGGAGAGGTTTAGATTGAATATTAGGAAAAATTGCTTCACCAAAAGGGTTGTCCAGCGTTGGAATAGGCTGCACAGGGAAGTGGTGAAATCACCATCCCTGAAGGTATTTAAAAGAAATGTAGACACCTAGGGACATGGTTTAGTGGTGGCCTTGGCAGTGTTAAGTTAATGGTTGGACTCGATGATCTAAAGGGTTTTTCCTGCCAAAATCGTCTGATTTGCATCATCCTTCGTTTTGACACATTACTTCTGGTGTCTTTGATAAGTCTGTCTTTCATGAACACCTTCCAACGTTCTTCCAGTAACAAGCTTCTATTAAACAGAAGAGACAATCACAGCACTTGCTAGGAGATCCTGCACAGAGGTTGTTTACCAAACGCTGTTTTAAAGTGAACTTCATAATCACACTATTCTGATATAATGTCACCATCCCTAATTGCCACATGATTACATGTTTAATGCATAAAATATCAGTCATTGCCAAGGAGCATAACATGACCGTGCTTTGCAAAAATAATATTCATCAAGACTTAGCACAGAAAACTGCATCAAAATATTTGGCTGCATAGAAAATTGTCAATGGAAGTGGTCGCACAAAAAATAATCTATTAACTTATTTTATAGAGAAGCAGAGAAATTACCTGTGTTATTTGAAGTTTTGTTTATTTCTGGTGGTTTGTCAAAGGAAGATGTTTTGAAAGTCTGGGAATGCTCCCACCAAAAATGAAGAGTATCCTTTTATCGGTCATTACAGACGAAAACTCAAAATTTCTTGCTCAGAGTATCTGAGAGTGAGAGAGGTAAACTGCAATAATACTATGAGTTTAGGACCTTTTAGTCCCTTTTTTTTTCTTTTATATATTTTATCTGTAAACTTAAATATCTTTATCATGTAAATTATTTTTCTTACTTTTTTCATATTTCAACTTATAGTCTTAGATTTAACCCACCTACCTTAAGCATGTAAATAAAGTTTGTTTCAGTTACATTTAGACTGTACAGTAAATCCAGTTCAAAATCTGAAGTTGCAATCATAAACTTCCTTCTTCGTAATGTTAAAATCCCAAATCCAGTTTTAAACTGCTGTATCCAGACCTCTAAAACCCATCATCTGGTCTGAGATGTATCCTCATCCATGGGTTATTGCAGGCTCTTTGCTCTGCTTCCCTGCCAAGCACATTAACAAGACAACACCTAGTTCTCAACCTCATCAGTCCTCACCTGACACCTCACAAATTGTCAAATGCCAGCTCAGGCTCTGAAAACCAGAGGTCTCTGTAGAGTTTTAACCTAAATTGAAAATTAGCAGTAATGTGCCTACCTGTGGCTAAGCAAAAGACATGAAAAATTAATGTTTTATTGTGTGCTAAAAAAGGTTGGCTGAAAGGTTGGCTAGTAGTTCACTCCCCAACTAAGCTTGAACTTGTGAACTTTCTGATTTAGGATATACTTCCATGAACCTTTTCACTGGCAGCAAAGAAGTTAAACAGAGACCTTTCCCCTTCTTTCTTCTTATGTCTACCTCTTCCCTCTTTTCCCTTTTCCTTCTGTTTTCCCAGTAAATTAACCTGGGTATCCACACGGTCCCATAAGCTTTTGTGCTGGCACAAGGGTAAGGAGAAGGTGAACATGGCATGAAATTGTAGTCAAGCAGGAACAGCTAGGAGAAAACATGAATTTCTAATATAAGGTGCCAGATGAAAAGCATCCCGGACAAGTTTTGTCCACGAATTTCAAATATGTTTACAGTAACATTTTATTTGGGATTTAACCTGGTATGCCCCAATACAGAACCTAAATTCCAGGCTCTAAAATCAAGCTTCAAAAATCTTCAGACTCCTCACAGTCAAAGGCTCTTTGGGAAATAAAATTTAAAAGCCACTAAAACTACAAAAAAATCTATGTGTAATAGTAGCCCTTTAAATTATTCATGTTGAACAAAAAAGTACACGTCTTAGCAATAAGTTACTAGTTACATTTTTTTCAAGCTGAATTATTGCACAGTCTAAATATGAGATAAGACCAATAATTGGAAAATATCAGTGGCTCACTTGGGAAATTCTGTTCAAGTGCATGTTATATATCTTGGTTTTATGTGCACAAACATGTTATTATCCACTACTATATCCTGAGTAGGAAGGATACTTGAAAAGGTGGCAGATCAGAAAAAGAGAGACATCTTGAGTCAGTCCCTCAGTCTCTGGTTAGTGATATCACACAAGAGATACCTGTATGATAAAGTGGCCGTGCAAGTCATGTACCTAAAAGCTCCATAAAAGTTGGAAATATCTCAGCTGAAAGTCTTGTAGCCCCCTTTACTGCTGAGGCTGAGTCGAGATGTCCCGTGTTCTGACCATGTTTCTCACGGAGTTTCTCTGGTGAGTGCCAGGGAAGTGTGCAGGTTGACTTCTCAAGATTGTACCTAAGATTGGAAACCTAAGAAAAGACACCTTAAATTTCCCAATGATGACTGTTATTCAATAAAGTGCACAGTGCAGTGTTTTGACTTTAGCAGTGATTGGATAGGTTAAACACTGAGCCAGTGGGACAAGCAGTGATATGCTGTTTTAAAAGAAAGTCTGGAATTTGTAATAGATTCATTTCTAAAGAAGGAAAGCTTAAAACCAGCAGTTACTGGGTTTCCAAATTACATGGAAATTAATTTTATATTGATGATTTGAACTGATGTGCTGAAGAAAGAATTTCTTTCAGATGAACTTCATGCTTTTTAAAACTGTATTCTTCTCATTCTTTCTTCGTTCCTATATAATCTAATAAACATATTTGGACTGTGGTTTTTTTTTTTTTTCTCTTTTGACTAAGGAAAATTGTTATGTGCTAAAAGGTAAGGTAATGACTGATGGAGATAAACCAAATAATAAAATTTATTCCATACCATTTTGTATCACCCTGTAACTAATACATGTAGAATAATAAGTTCTTTGGCTCACTTCATACTAGATCATAAAATCTCTCAAACTTGATGAAGCCATAGGTGACTCTGGGATATCATAAATCCTATTGTCATGTTTGAAAGATCTTAGTATTTAGGAACTTTTAATCTGCAATGTGATATCATTCAAAGAGCACAGAAAGATATCCTAAATGTGATACCCCTTTAAAGTATAATTTTGTTGCTTTGCAGGTCATCGTTTTGACTGGCTAAACACAACCTTAATATTTCAAAGGATCAGCACCTCTATGCTGATTTTTATATTTAATTTCTGCAGCAGAAACAGGATTTCAGATTACACTTTTATTCAGTAGGAAAAAAGGCCCCAAAACATTTCACAATTAGGAAAATTAATTTCAAATTGACACTTCTCAGGTTGTAATTACTAAGAGTTAGTAGATTTCTCTATGCTCTTGTTAAACCTCTTAGTGATAAACTTCATGCTTCTGAAAGCTTTCTTTGTTCCACAGAATTTTTAATAAGTAAATGTTGCATTTTCTTTATTGGTTTGTTGTTTGTTTGTTTGTTTGCTTTTTCTTTTTTAAATCCTAGCTTTTTTCTGTTTCTTTTACATATGATCTACTGTTACTGTTTGAATGTCTTTCAGGAAGTTGCTAAGCACTAAGGAGTTGCTAAGGAAGAATTAATTCAGAACTGCTCATGTTATCAGCGCCAACCACAGCTGTATATACTCCAGTTAGCACCTCATTTGCCACGGAGACAGTTTCCTGCAAGCCATGGTTAGTTAGTCTCATTTTATTTTTTGGTTAAGCTGTAAATTCACAAAACAAAGTCAGTTTTGTGTGCACCTAGAGTGAAATAATAGATTATGCATAATTAAAGAAGGATTGCTATAAGTGTTTTTTCCCTTACACTATTTTTCAATTATTTCTCATTCTAACTCCATGTAAGAGTGCAATATAGGCGCAATTAAGTAAGATTGTCATTTATTCAGTTCATACGAAAACTGAAAGAGAGAAGCTTTTAATCAACTAGCTAATGCTGAAGGGAATTATACCTATAATCTGCACTGAAATGAAAAAAGCAGCAACTTTATCAGAAGATTTTGATAAATTGGCTGTTAAAAATGCCTATTATCCTATGCATAGCATTACATGCTGCCCGTTATGATTTATCAGATTCTCTGTGTGTGCATTCAGACTCTGAATGATTAGGTGCGAATTAGTGTTTTTGATAAATGCCTTATAAATTGTGTATAGGTTATGCAATATAACCTCATTAGAAATCTTCATCCCCTTTTCCCCTAATTTGATCTGTCTGATTACTTTATTGGGTGAGCTCATTGTGGTGATGTTTTAGAAAAGCTTCCGTTGGTTTTGGGACATGCAATTGCCTAAATAAGTCGGTGAAGCTCAGTTAGATGTAGGTATCACTGATCAGCATCATTGATCAAAGAGAACTTGTTTATATTACAGACACAGGGTTTCCCTCCCTCACATACACATACTCTGCAAAGGATGTCTTTGGTTGTTTGCCAGCATTGGGACTGAATATAACTTTTAGGAATGAAAAGCATTCATAATAGCATTCAGGTGTTAGTCCATCAGATACTGGTTTTATAGTGGGAAATAAAGTTACTAATTTTTGTTTGTGATTATGATCACTTCTAAATTATCAGTAATCATGGTGAAAAATTATAATAAAATTTTAATTTGCAAACCAGCTAGAGTGAACCACATTACTCCAATAATCCTTTGCTGTCACTCCACAAATCTCAAGGCTTTTCCAAGCTTCCTTCAAGATCATGTCCTCTTTTGTACCCAGGGACGATGCGTGATGCAAGACGATCCCAGGACGCATCCCACGTCAGTCACAGGCACTCACACACCTATTCTGCCCAGACCTGTGGCCCCTTTGACATGTGGCTCCCAGGTTGCTTGTCCTGCTCCGTGGCTAGTCTGGATGGACATCCTCTAGCAATCCACACTGACGCACGTGCCGTCACACGCTCCAGGTCCTGTCAGCCCAGACATACAGGCCCCTGTGACCCATGACTGCAGCACTCAGACACCCATACACACAAAACATGCTCACAAAATAGAGATGCTCTCACCCAGGAAGATGGTTAGAAATGAAGTTTAATGGAAAGATAGGACAGCCTGCACTGACCAGGCACTATACGTGGTGAAACATACCGACCAGCAACCAGTTTAGACACCACCAAGCCCTCTGTTTTCCAATTCTTGCTTCTCCTCAAACCACCCTGATCCCTTTTTTTCCCCACCTCTGTTTTCTCCCCTACACTTCAATAACTCTTGTACAATCCCAAAATGCTATTCCTGACACCTCATAGTATGCCCCACGCACCCTAGGCAGTAAATCCCCTCAGCCCATAAGATCCTCCAGCTACCTGTTCCCCTTTCCTCAAGGTGCTGGGTAAGACATCCCCATCATGGGGCCTTTGACAGACCTGGGAGCAGCTGAGACAGGTGTTATTTTGCTGACTGAGTAACCGGGGTTTCCCCTCCATGCTGTTTTGCCTCCTCTGGGACACCTACTGTATGTGGAGCAAGACTTTTATCACATAAACAATATGTGGAGGGTCAAGCAAAAACATAATGTCACGTTACAAGAAATTTTTTTCTCTATATGTTTTTTCAACTATGACATTGTAGGAAAAGATTGTCTAGGTATGTCTACCCTAAACTGAAGTGAGCTTAAACAGAGATTTAAAGAACTAAGGCAGACTTGTGCAGATAAAATAGCTCCTTTGTATGCATATATTTTTAATATTTTTTTTTTCAGCTTTCACATATGCTTTTGGTGGCCCATGTTAGCATTCTCAAAGGCCTTCCAGCTAAGCAGGGTGGCCACTGACTTCAACCAAACCTTTCTGATGCTGCAAAATCGTGGCCAAAGGTTGCCTTTTGGCTTCCAGTACAAGCCGCCTCCTGCCACTAGGGCTCAGCAGTGCTGCAACAATAGTCTTAACCCCAGGTACCCCACCTTGTTATGATTGCAGAACTTCCTATTAACATAATATTTTTTTTTTTCCCCCTCTGAAAACATACACCGTAAAATGTATTGAGAAGGAGTTGTGATTGAAGCACTTGGCCTTTCCTATTAGATGATTAATTTTAACAGTATGTGAGCAATAGGATATGCTTCCTGCTAGAAGCTCAGCAAGCAGCGTATAAAATCATTAGTTCATCTAAGGCACAAGTAAAAATACCCCCCCCTTATGCATGTCAAACAGCTTCTAGAATATGAGAACACGCTCCCTGTTCTCATAAGAAAAAGTAATTTTTTTTCAGCAAGAAAGTGAATAACTGGTGAGAAATACTTGCACGTATTAGAGAATAGGTACTGCAACATCACGAGCTTCTTGTGAAATACAAACCTCTTGACATCATTTACAAAGAAGAGAGCACTAGCACACACAGTTAAACTGTGTACAGTTTTATTTAGGTTACAGAATTCTGCGTTCACCTTGCCCTGTTCCTTTACTAACCTAATTTCCATCTCTACCTGCTGTCTTTGTGCATCTGCTTCTCAATTAAACCTCACGCCTGCAGTGGCTTCAGTTTACTGACCACAGCCATTAACCCTTTCCAATATAGCTGATTTCATCAAGTTCTTGTGTGACTTCGAAATGAAGAAAAAAGGAAAACAAAGGAAAATAATTTTTCTGTTACATATATCCCTGGTAGACAGTATGATTTGTTTACAAAACAATTTCCCAAATACATTTACTGTTTAACAATTCCTTAGCAAGATATAAAACATTATTTTACATGATGACCCATCCTTAAAATTATTACTGTCATTGTTATCCCACTTTATAGAGACCTAGAGAGATACAGTGAGCGCACATATCGACAGATTGAGATTGAGGGGTTATTTTTCTTGAGAGTTAGGTCACAACATCTACTACTTTTGATTGGGTAAATAGGGAAGGCCCCAAAGTTTTATTACAGGAGAGGTGAGAGGGAATATATTTTTTTGCAAAGACGCAGTCTTTTTGAGGGATTTTCATGAAACTGTACACAGAGTACAGCCAGAACAGCTTTGGATTCTGTTGGAGGAGGTGTGTAATTAGTTTTAACAACAGGTTTAAAATATTTAGAGTCTCTTCGAATTTGAGTCAGATTTAGACAGTTTGGCTTTCACCCTCACTGTAGGCACTCTGGACTGTCCTCAGACAAAAGAAACATCATTAAGGCTAAAATACTGAAGCTATTGAAGAGCACTGATATCATTGTCATTCTGGAGTCGAATTGTTTGCCTCCAAAATATGAAAAATTCCTATTACATGTTGCAAGATTAGGACTTTGCCCAGTGTTTTTGTGAAAAGTTTCCCACTGTGAAGTGGAACAACTTGACAGTTAGTTGTTGCCCTTTTTCAAAGGGACCTGCTGTGATTTAGCATTGCTTTCTCGGCCTAATTGGTCAAATGCCAAGTGTAAGGTGCTATATAAATGTAAAATATTATTGCAGTATACTCTACTTAATTGGGGCAGGTTTTTTATTGAATATCTCCCTGGTAACCAATTTAACCTAGTGATAGTGGATTGTAATGACTTCTTTTTAAATGGTTGATATTAGCATATATTCTGCAGGACAGCTATATGTACATATGTAGCTAATGCCAAGTAGTTAATAGCAGTTTGACAAAAATGAACTTTAAAGAAACAGAAAGGAATCCTATACCCTCTAAAAAATGATGAATCATGTTGTATGGACTAAAACTGTACCCATAATTTCTGAGCATCTCAGTTTTCTCAAATTAGAACTGAAAGATCTTTTTTAGGGCATATGGAAGGCTGCTTTCTGGAGAAGTCCTAAAGACCATGGAATTTACATACTTGTAATTCCAGGTCTACTCATCAGTATAAGATTAAGAAGTTAAGTGTTCTTTTCTGTTTGAAATTCATCAGGCACCCTAGATTCAGTCACTCCAATAACAGTTCTAACCTTTGCGTGCCTGTTACAATGCCTCCTCAGGTAGGTCTTCAGACGTGTAGGGGGTCCTACAGCCAGAAGTGCTAAGCTGCTAAGCATTAAAATGCTGTTCAAAAAGAAGGTGAGTCACAGCTGAGTTTTTCAGTGTGCTAGTTGGATGACAAAGCTGATTCGAAAAGCTCTTGCCACATGCTGTATTTCATTGTTCACTCAGTTGTGCCGGTATAATTGTGTATGGACTCCATTGTAAGCAAGGTTACTGAAATGATTGAAGTTAAAAGAAATATGCAAAAGGAAAAGGTTGTTTTTAACAGAGATTAAGTCAGTCATCATCCCTGGAGTCGCCTAAGTAGTTATATTGACACAGCTGGCCTGATCATGAATCAGGCATGAGCAGTTTTGGAGGGCTTTGTTGTCAAAGCCACCCTATTGTGAATCAGTTGCCTGAAGGACAACATAGTAGTCTGCTCCTGAGTGCTCCTAGATGCTAGTTATCAGTTCATAGATGAGATGAGAATGAATTACTTAATGGAAAGCGACAGACACCCATAAATGCTATGATGAATGCTGATGGTGCTGCCTTTTAGTAGGGGAAAAAGCATGTTGCTGTGATTTGGGCTCTGGGTTCAGCATAGAGGCAGGAACTGATGTTTGCTTCTTTGCTCAGAGCGGGATTCAGCTGAAGCTTTCCTCACTAGCTCCTTCTGAAGGAGAGCTAACACCACACACTTTCAACTGAAAACAGATTCTTCTTGGTAAGAAGGACAAGACTCCAAAGCTGGAGTTAGGATCAGCTCTGGGTGTGTCAACCACCATGTCCAAGGTGAGACCTGCCTCTCCTGTTGCATGACTGGTAAATCAGTAGTCTCACCGAGCCAAGTTTTAGGCTTAAACCCGGTCTGAGTAAAGCATGAACTTGACCCTAGATTGTCAGTTGCAGTGTCCAAAATGATTGCAATTACTTGGTGTAAGTATCCTCCACAGCCTGTCCTTTCCCCAGTTTCTGTCTACTCCTGACGTGTGTCTCCTCATGACACTTGAACTCCTCAGGGCAAGGACCATCCCTTTGCGTGGAAGAAGGAGCACATCATGACCATTGCTATGAGCAAAGGAGGGTGGGTTTTTTGCAAAAGTCACAACTCCTTAACAGTTCCCGTGGGGAACTTCTAGCAGGGAGAGAGCAGAAGGAAGTGTTGGAGATAGACTTATCTGAAAAGATGGTCACATATTTGGCAGCTAAATGACAGTTATCAGACCTGAACTGTTTAAACACTCTGATCCATAAACAGACAATATTTATTTGGTTTTCCTCCTAATACGTTAGCTTGGATGGAAAAACATGATGACATAGGGTTTCCTGTAACTAACAAGGTTAATCATACATTACAAATTAGAATTTCTTCTCAATTTCTATTTACAGATACATGTACTTCAGGCATGTTCTGGTTTTCTTTTTTAAATGCTGATTGGGATTCATAGTACAGATAAAGATAACTAAAAAAACCCCCTCAAGTCAACAATTTTGAAGTACTGAGTACTTTTGGTTTGAGATTATCTCCACTGTGAAATGTTTCTGCAGCTAAGATGAAATTTAAATACTAAAAGGTCTGAGCATAATAGGTTTCTAAATGAAAATAGTCTTATACAAAATGTAAAATAGAATTGTATTCATTATTCTGGGGACAGTTTTACTGCCTCCTGAACTGTTTTCACTGAATACATATTTCTCTGGCATATTGAGCCAGCTCAGCACACATAGTGTACAAACTGCTTGTGTTATTTAAAAGACATATATAGCCATAGCTTATTCATGGTATTATTTAAATTTCCACTTTTCTGGTCAGGAAATGATTTGATTACCAATTCTATAAAGAAATCATAATCCCACATTTTCATGTTTGGTACAGTAAAAGTTGAATCTTATCTACCAGGTGATTTTCCTTACTTTTTTCAAGTGATTATTAATGGGTCTCAAGGTCTTAAGGGAATCTAGGTTTTTGTGCTAATAAATTTAGAAGACAGATGTTTAGTGAAATATCTCTTACAAGCACTGCCGAATCTGGATTTCCGTGGGACCTTGATCAATGAGAAACCTGTAGATTTCATTTGAATATAATCTCTGTTCAACATAGGTTGAAACTTATTTTTCCCATAGTTGTCTGTTTTACTGGCAATAAATTATATTTTTGGTGTCAGCAATAATTTTGTTCAGTATAAAGGACATGATTGACCTTCTTGCCGGTGATTATTTCAAATTATTCTCTCTCTGTACAAAAATATTTGTCTCTTTGCATTTTTCTGATTTTTTCATTCCATTCTTTGTTGCTTTTTGTGGTTTTTTTTTCTCTATGGGCAATTTTACCATTGTTTCTGTACGAGGGGAGGTGATCCCTAGGGAGCCATCAATAATGTGATGCTTTGTGTCTTCTTTCATGCTTTTGTACCAAACTTTTGGGAAATGAAATAAAACAGCATTTCTGATTATTACAAACTGAGAGCTAGCAGCTGAGGAAACAATTATTGTCACTCTGCTTACTGGCAGAATCATTTTTTCTAACTTTCTTTGTCCTTGATTTTAGGAAGGATCAGAAGTATATGAATTTCTCTACCTTCATGTCTCCATACCAGAACTGAACAAAAAAGATGCATTAATCAAGTGAAGAAAGCAAAAGAGCTGGAAGCAGAAGCCAGATGAATAGTAATGATGAATAAAATATATTTTTTTTCCTTTTTAAATACAGGATGATTGACAAGACACCATAGCAAGCAAAAAGTGTTTCTTCTCACTGCTTATTCTTCCTATCCAAGTCTGAAGACTTTCCTTCTGGAGCTATATTGCAATTCAATGTACTTTATTGGGCTCAGGAGTAACTGGATGGAATTAGAAGGCCTTATTTACAAAGGTAATCAACTGGACAATGACAGTGGTGAATGGTGAAAGAAAGCAACTGCAATGGTATTTTGTGTGGAATGGAGTCAAATTACTGTGGTTTGAGGTTGTCTACTGGATTTATCAAGATAGATGAAAGGGAAAGACAATTTTGTAGATATTGAAGGGGTTTAGGGCTGAAACTAGCATTTTATTGAACTGTGATGTGAAAGCTAAAAAACAGCTGTAGATGTCTGGGAGCATGAATTTAAAAACTAAAGTCTTAGTGGAGTGTTGGTAACCTTAAGTATGTAAGATTTTTTGAACTGAGTTTCTTTCACTTGCCTTGAATCCTCAGTAAGAGAGATGGGTCTCTTTTATGCTCAGCTTACAGCTGCACAGGAAAAGCAGAGTGGAATCTCTTTCCCTGCATTTTCTATTATCTAGATCATTATTTATGTGACTTAACTTCTCTGTAAGGGTGCGCGTGGCCAGGGTACTACTAATGTCATTCTAATTGAGTTTAGCTTTCTTGAGTCTTCCTGTGGGCAGCCATTTGAAATGTCAAGTGCTTTTTTTTCCTTTTTCATCTCAATAATGGTTGGAAACTAGAAAGTAATGTGCCTCTTGCTTTGAGAAAAAAGTTTGAAGAACATTTTAGCTGTTCCAATACGTCACCTTTTTTCTGTTCTTTTCTGAACTGATTTTTCTTTCAACAGCTTTTCTACCTTTGATACTCTGTAAGGTCACCTTGTTGTATTAATGACTGTGGAAGAGGTCCTCAATCCTGCCTTTTAAAAAAGGAACCACTGGAATGTGTAGCAGCAGACATGGAATCTCTACCATCTAAATATCTAAAAAATTGGAATCATTTCCCCTAGCAAAATTTTTGTCATGTAAACATTCCCATGACAATAACAGTTCCTTTTTTCTTGGTTTTATTTGACTATTAAGGTACTATATAGAGAGTATATGTACAACACATTGGAACATACAAGAATTGCTATAAAAATTTAGGTGGTATTGATACATCAGACAACTGCATGAAACTGCCTATTATCCTGAATTTGGGCTTGAGTTACAAATGGTTGGAAATTTTTATTGTGTTTATGGAGTATTTTGTCTTCTTTAAAAATACATATGTAACCTTGTTACAGGTTATGTATGTGAAATCTGATGTTTCTTTAGTCAATATTCTAAAGAGAATGGGCACGCTGGACCATAGTAGGTAGTTTAGAGAATTTTAAACATCCTCATCAGTTTAATGCCTCATATAGCTCTACTGATTTCAGTTAGAATTAATCTCACCTGCTCAATCCACCTTAGTGTGATTAATTGGTAAAGAAGAACAGTGGAAAACTCATCAGAGACTTGATCCTGCATATTCACTGTGTGAATTGTAGCTTATAAGTTTACCTAGAGGATCACTGGTTTCCATCAGACCATCTAACACAATTTCTTATATTTGTGGACCCACTAATGGGAGCAAAAGTCAGAGCAGTTTGTTCTGTGAATAATGACAGAAATTCTAAGGTAAATGCTGCGATTGGCCTTCCTGACAGAATATTTGTGGGCAAATATTAAACATGGAAACTGCAACTATGAGTATTTCCTATTTGAGAGCTACTTAGGGCTTTTGAGTGTGTTAGTCACTTATCTTACCCTTTGAGAAGTTTGTTTCAGTGGCGGATTGGTCTCCTTCTTTTAAATAAATTTCAAAAGTCACATATTTAAATTATTCTTCCTGTAGTTTTATCTAAAACATTGCTTGATAGATCAATATTAAAATAATTTCCATAGGTTTGAAACAGAATGTTAGTGTGATGCTACTGAACATAGTAGAGAGTAGGAATATTCTTGTAATAATAGATCAGGTGGTGGTTGCCAGAGAAATCAAACAAATGGCAACACAGATTTCAGTTGGTTGTCACAAAACTGAAAAATTACCAATATTAGAATTTTGCATTCTCACTATTTAAGATTTAAAAAACTTCTGTCAGTAATGATGTAGAACATTGCTGCTTTTTGTTAAGGGCCTTATAAATGTGATTAATGGTGCTTCCATGAAATAACAAGCAAGCGTTAAAAACTCATTCTTCCCATTTTATTTTTTTGATACTGACATGTGGCGTTGATCCAAGCAAAAAACATATTTCATCTTCTAAATATGTGTCATGCAATAAATTTTAGAAAACAACAGCTATACACAACAACTGATTATTTCTTTACTTATACATAATATATGTACTGTATATGTGGAATATCTGCTATATTTGCTTTCAGAATGATTACTTCAATGTTTATTGAAAATTAGATATTTTTCAAGTAAAAACACTTTCATTTCTTTCCTGTGAAAGGGCTGGTGCTCACACTGTTATTGTTTTGTTCTTGTTGTTCTCTTGTTATGTCTTCTTGCTAGACTGCTGCAAATGACATGGAAACATCAGAGCCTTTGTCCTGCTGTCTCTGGAAACAAGTTAGTGCACATGGCAGCCTATCACAGCCTTCAAATAGTACATATAAGAAAAGTACAAGCTTCCCCCTTACATTAAAATGATGTATTCCAGTCTTAAAACTTTTATTTCTTTAAGCTTCAATTCAATGGCTAAAAATTTACCAATTGTTGCTTGTTGGTTTTTTTTTAATGAACATTTGAGAGTTGGGGGTTTAATGCCATGACCTACAAATATTCATGGACCGAACACATACACGTTTACTGAAAATACATTTAGTTCATTACATATAAGTAAACAAAATATCTTACTGCCTGAGATTATATTTATAGAACAAATAAGATCAGAGGTCTAAACCACTGATAAAAGTCTGCTGAAGATGGTTTCTGCTTTCCTTGACGTGAAAAAATGGAGGTACTGAGATTAAATGAACCATTATTCATTAACAACAGATATCTCGAGGTGCTGGAGCGGGTGCAGAGGAGGGTAACAAAGATGGTGAAGGGCCTGGAAAACAAATCATATGAAGAGCGGTTGAAGGAGCTGGGACTGTTTAGTTTGAGGAAGAGGAGG
>JAOXNO010000013.1:132184664-132219104 GCA_028565335.1 Limnodromus scolopaceus
AGAGTAGGGTAGATGGTTGGACTCGATGATCCCAAGGGTCTCTTCCAACCTAGACGATTCTATGATTCTATGATTATTAGGGTCACTGTCATCTTTCACAGGCTCTCCAAGTATGGTTATGCACAGCTATTTATTTATGCAATTCATCAACTACATATATAGTGCTCAATTAAATCAAGAATGACTGAAAATTGTTCTTTTCTTACATTTATTTGGACCACTTTTTTGGTCATTGGCTAAGCAAGGGACTTCTGATCTCTACCTTAGAAAAAATATCTTGTCTTAGAACACATTAACTTTCAGCAAAATTACACTGATTATGCTACACAGATTTAAAAATAAGATCCTTTATAAAGAGACAGCCACCAGAGAAGGTGACCTTATGTGTAAGTTCTTAATATGATAGTTTATTGGCAGAACACAAGAAACGTGGGGCAATCCCAGACTCAGTCCCTTCTGCTGCCTCAGAACACGAAAATTAACTCCGTGAGGCCATGAAAGTACTTGAACCTAAGAATTAGTTGGGTGTTTTGTGGGTTGGAGGTACTCAGTACTTCTCTTTACGCTAACCGCTTTGGATGGCACACTTGACTGCTCATCACAGCTCAGTAAGGTGTGGAGAATCGAGATGGAACCATAAATAGGCCTTGATGGTGGATTGGGTGTCGGTGACCAGGTGCCAGCCGTAGCAGGGGGGTTGTGGGGCGGCTTCTGAGGAGAGGTCAGGACTGCCCCACACTGGACACAGCCAGTTTCAGCGGGCTCCAACAGACCCACCACAGGGCACAGCTGAGCCCCTCGGATGAGCAGGAAGCATCACTGGGAAAATGTATTTAAGAAAGGGCAAAACACTGCATGGACAATGGGGAATAAGGAAAAAAAAAAAGAGTGAGAAACAGCCCTGTGAGCACCAAGGCCGGAGAAAGACCAGGGGGAAGAGTTCTCTGGGCACTGGAGCAGACTCTCCTGCAGCCAGTGGAGACACCATGGTGGAGCAGATATCTACACCCACTGGAGCAGGTGGATGTTTCCTGAGGGACTGAGGGCCATGGAGAGCCCACACCGGAGCAGGTTCATCCTGAAGGACTACAGTCGATGCTAGAGAATGGGAAAAGTGTGAGGAGGAAGGAGCAACAGGGAACTGAACCCATTCCCCATCATCCCTCCAGGTAGAGTTGGAAGAGATGCACATGAAGGAATGAAATGGAGCCTGAAAAGAAGGAGAGGGGCAGGGGGTGGAGGAAAGATGGTTTAGCTTTTGTTTTTCACCATCAAAGTCTATTTTTAATTTGCACAAAATTAAATTAGTTTTTCCTGGAGTCAAGTCTGTTTTGGCCATGACAGTGGTTGGCGGTAAATGACCTCCTTGTCTTTGTCTGAACCCATGAGGTTTTCCATCTTAATTTCTCCCCCTGTCCTGTTGAGAAGGGGGAGAGAGAGTGGGTTGGTGAGCATCTGGAAGCCAGCCAAGGTCAACCCACCACAGATGGGTTTTATTTATGTCAAAGAGTTTCATTTGCTGCATTACAGAGCACTTACACAAAGTTGTTGCTTAGTTCTCAGAAACTTTGGTGGCAATGCATTTTGGTTTTCCTTTTGGAACACATTTATTTATTTGCTTTTTGGAATTTGCTTTAGCCTGAATAGCACAGATATGACTGTTTTAAAAAAAAAATAATCTGGGGAGCTAGATATGCTGGCTTTTTCTATCCTGTTAAAAAGTTTTGTGAAATATGAATTTCTCTAGACTTTGCTAGGTTGTGCTCTGCAGCAGATCTTGTTTACCTGGACTGTTGTGAAAGCTTCCTGAATGTAAATTATTTTAGACAGAATATTATAGGTTGAGTGAACTGGAATTTTCCAGTGAAACTTTGGCTTGATCTCCGGTGCTTGTATAATTAGCTTAATCCCGAACTTGTCATAGACTTGACGTGTTTACCCATATTAAGTTCATTTATATGGGTAACACTCGCACACCACCTCTGCACCAGCAGACAGTAACTGGGTTCTGAGAGGCAGAGGGGATGAATGGCTTGAACGGTTTTTTGAACTGCTTCTCAGCTGTTTCCTGGTTTACGGTCCATTTCATGGCAAAATTAAACATTAGTTAAAGCAGTCACTGGAGGTAGTTTGAGACAGTATGTTTGCCTCTCCTTTGAAACAGTCATTTACAGCTAAAAGGGACCTTGCTGCTTTTCAGCTGCTAGCTGGTGCTGGGTAACTGAGGGGGTTTCTAATTGTGTGAATACTTTTCCTTCACTCTGGACCAGTATATATATATTTTCTCATTCCAGCCCAAGCTGCTTCAGAGGACAAGCACCCCCATGACCAGGCACCTGTCCCACTGGGATTCAACAGGCACCTGCAGCTGTTGTTCCTCGGAGGTGTCCAGCATGCGGTGGTAGATTTTGTGCAGCTCTGCGCACTCCCTCCTCACCTTTGTGGAACAAACCATGAATGGAGAAAGTCAGAGGAGGCTTGTGTAGACACTGGCCTCCACAGAAGGGTCACAAATTAACCATGGCAGTCTCCTTCACGCTGAAGCTGATGGTGTAAGCACTCCTCCCAGAGGCTCTGCAGTTGGTTTGTGATGGAGCTGGTCAGAGTAGTACTGTTAACACAGCCTGTTACTGAGTCTCACTTCAGAATAAGTCACTAACAGCTGAGAAATAAACAGCTTCCCAAACTGCTTCTCAGCTGAAGTGTCTGGTGTACAGCCTTGTTCTACTCCTTTTGCGCTCATGGGTTCACATGAAGAACAAGATTGGCAAGACCTGTCACGATGCCTGAGTGCTGATGGCATTTTCCTTGCTATCTGCTTAAGTCCCAGTGGCCCTGAGCCAATGCAGTTGCCGATTTGATTTTTGTGACATTGAGCCTCAAGTTGGGGTAGGTGTGTGGGTCTTATTCTAGATAAGAATCCTGCTGAGGTCTAGAGTCATGTGTCTAGCTGCTGAATGCACACTGAAAAAAGGCTGATTTAGACCTCAGAAAGAGATATTTTATCAAGGATAATTATCAGAGGAAAACCCACAGCCCATGTCTTTCTCCTTTTCAGAAGCACATTCTTCTGTTTTGAGATGCCCCATGTATTATCAAAAGAGCCTAAAAAATCCTGAATGTGAGAGATCCCTTCTAGAGACACATTTTCCATTCCGTTGTTCCATAAGAATGCTCTTCCATGTTCATACTACCAGTGAGGGACCCAGCTGAACCATGAAATCTCGCAGTTTTTCAGAGAATAAACTGGTATCTTTCCACGAGAGTCTGAACTGTGTGAGCCTTGCAGAGTATGTTCTTCTCTAATAGACAAGTCTGAAGTTGAACTCTTACCAAAAGAAAAATTTTGTGGAGTCTAGGAGTTTCAAAATATAGTGTTCATTCTAGAAAATAATTAAATCTATGAGCACAGACAGAAAAACAAAATTCTAGTTGTGAATATTTGAATAGTGGATGATAGTAACATTGGCTAAATCTTTTTTGTGTGAATCTGTACGTTTTGCAACATATTCTATTACTGTTGCTGCTTTATTCGACAAGATACTGCTGACGGTCTTCCTCTGATAGCAGGCCACAGGAACATTACATTTTTGGGGGAGGATTTTATAATACATTCCCCAGCTAGCACTTCTATTGGTTTCCTTACAGCTCAGAATGTGCGCCCTTGCTCAGTTAGAAAGTTAATTCTCTGCTATCCCTTGGAGAGAATCTTGATTATCAGATTATATGAAGTGCACGTCACACAGAATGGGGCTGCAGTAGAAGAAATGAGACCAGTGAGTGCTGGACTGGTGCCAATATTTTGGAAGTAAAGGTGCCTCATAGAAAGTAAGGTTTGTCCTTGTTCTTCCAGCAAGAAAATTTTGATGTATTTCTCACTTTAAACAGTGAGAAGTGAAGTTTAATTTCAGTTGCGCTTGGCATATTCATCTTGGGCCTGTGTCATTTGGAACTCTGGTGCTTATCCCCTGAGTTGCAAGTTTTGAAAAATTTACTTGTAAGTTTTTGATAGCATAGTATCCAAAGGAAAAAAGTTTGGTTTTGACAAAATAATCTAGAAATTAAAAATAAAAAAAAATTAAATTTTCAAAATGGCCCAGCTACATAAAATTATTCAGACTTCTGATCTAAATTAGAATTTTAACATTCTTATGTCAAAATGAAACTCTTAAATTCTGGCTAGTTATAATACAAAATTTTAAAATTACCTCATTTAACATTCACAGCTAGAGAAATGAAATCTTTGCAATCAATTCACCTCTTTTTTCCTTCTTGTTTTCCATTCTTTTTATTCTCATTTTAATCTGTAACAGGGAAACCTTTCTGAAGCCTCAAAATTTCTTATGATGGAGACCTAATTTTCAGTGGACTCTTCTTGGAATTTCATAAATTGAGTTTCTTGAATTTTCACATGTTCAAACTCAAATATTAGTTTTGATTTTAGTCATAACACCTTCTCTAGCTCTCATTTAAGAACTAAGAGAGCACTAATGAGAACAGAGGTTGAGTATATTGAAAACAAGACAGCTTTAAGGTAGTATTCAAAAATAAGGAAATCAAAATTACTAGAAAGCCTAAAGTTATTCTATATATTGTGTATTGAAATAGGTTAAGTCACTAAATGATACAAATAAGTCTGGAATACACTTTTGGGTAACCAACGTAGTAATAGCTTTTTTGTACATAAAAGGACAAAACACAGTAGAAGCACAGCCTCATGTAACAAAATAGACTCATTGCCTGATTCAGTTTCTCATGAATCAAACCAAAATACATTCCATGAGGCTTCTGTGCCCTTCTAAGAAAACAGCAGTCAAATGAAGTCACATTAAAAAAATATTTTGTTTCAAGGTACTTACCTCTTTGGTGGCTGTTCGCGGTGCATATTTATTGGTGTTTTGATTTATTTCAATGGCCTATACGAAGAAATAATACACAGGTAATTTTTTTTCCCTCCCATGTCCCCGGGGGCACCCAGGCAGCCTCCTGCAGCAAAGCTCCCATTCATGCTGCTCCCGGCCATCAGCGTCCTTGGGAACACAGAGCCACAGAGGTTTGAGTGTTTATCTGGCAGCTACACAGAGGGTGCTGCTGAACCTTATTTTAGAAACTCGCTACCCTATGGTATATAGCAATTTACAGGAATTCAAAAAAAAATTCCCAGCATAACACAGCTTATATAAATAATTTGATTGAAAACTTTCAGAACCAATTTCATTCTGAGGAAACGACTGTTCTCTCTTGCCTCTGTATATATTCTTTAATAGTCCTCTTCTAAAACTTCTGACGGAGCATAAGATTATTTTCTGAAGAAGCTGGAAAATATTTACAGGCTATTTGAAACCACTGATTGAATCTGAAGGGCTTGGGGAGGCTTGAAACAATTACAGACTGTGATAAGGAAGGGATAAGCTTTTAGTATTACCGGTGAATGTGTAAATAAACAGTGAAGCAATTTAAAGGAAATACTCTTTTAAAACATCCCACAAGAGCAATGAAACACGTTTTGGGGGAGAGGAAGCACGCTTTTGATCTTTCTCAGCTAAGAGGCTGATTTTAGAGGAAGAGCTTGTTCTGCTATGAATACAGAGTAATCCTTCAAAATGCTAGGACCAGAACCCAGGACCTTCTGCAACTCCAGTATCGACCTCTACCATGGGACCTAAAGGATCCTGTTTGCGTAAGCGTGAACTGAATCACGTCCTAAGTCTGCTGCCCGGGGAAAACAGCCAGTAGCTGTCCTGTGTTGACCAGCTGGTCTCAGAACTTATATGTATTCCATGCATTACAGTTTTTTCCCTTCTGACGAAGACGTGTTTGCGTTTCATCCAGCAGTATTTCAAACATTGCCCTTTGTCCAGATATTACCTAGTTTCTTGTATTTTAAGATCAAAAAAGTAATAATAATAAATATAAATAATAAATAACAATTTAAAAAGCATGACTTATTCAAGTGAAGGCTTGCTCCCAACACAATATGCAGAATTCAAAGATGTGACGAACAAGGCTCTGATAACTTTTTCACAACTGAAAAATTAATATGGTGCAAAATTAATCACATATTTGATTACCCAAAAGAGCAGGTACATTCTGTCTCCTATTTGGGGGGGGCAGAGGAAAGGTAATTAAGACAACATTTCACGCGATGCTTACCTGGTAAAGTTCTGATTATTAATTTGAAAAAGACTGTTAAAGAAAATGTACCATGTACTACAATTTAGCTATAGACATCTTCATTAATTGGATTTCATGATACCTTTAAACTAAATGGAAGAATAGACATCTAATCATTGTTAGGACAAAAACTGATGAGTAAAGATGAAGCTTGAAAATGTTCCAGGTCTTAACATAGCAAAATAGTGCATTATCACCGATCTGGATAGGCAGCTGAGAAGATCAGCAAGAAACGTTATTAATATCAGCTGCAGAAGCAAACAAAGCTCAGACTTATATTCATTCAAAGCTCTGCGTAGTTTTGACTGGACTTTCATCTACTCCGATTTGGCTGGTTGCTCTAATCTCCAGTGCCATTCAGAATTTCTTTTCCACGTTTGCCCTTTTACCCTTTTTCATTGCTCTAACTTTCCTTCGTTTCCTTTTCCCTCCTCTTTCAGTCTAGCTTCAACCAGCTCTAAGCACCCTTTGCCCTATTAAAAATGTGAATTAAAACATTGTTGCCAGCCATTAGATAATTTATTCTGTCTGCTATTTTTTTCTGCCTTCCTGTGCTTTAATAGTTTTAGCTCATGGCCCTTTCAGACAAAAGCTGTGTATTTCTCCAAGCAAAGGGCCTAACACATTGGAGATCTGTGTTATGTTGATCCCTAGTTACAACCCTAAGGAGCAAGATTAGCATCTGTAATAATACTTGGTGTCACCTTGAATTAAATACACTGCAGTCTGAGTTTGACATACACTCATTTTATAAGGCCATAGGAATGAAGTTGACCTTAAAGAGAAGACTATCACATAGGTACTTGAAAGCTGATACCTTAATGATTGAAAATGACTCATTTCAGAACTAACATTTACAGTCTCATACATAGAGCACAGAGCAAGACTTTTTTATTCCACGCTAAGAGCTGCCTGTATATATCTGCATACATAAATGCCACCTACATATGAAAGCATAATTTCACTACCAACTAGATCACAAATTACATTCTCAACACTAGATGATCTCTATGGTCCCTTCCAACTCTAAAAATCCAGTGAAAAAAAAAATCAGTGAAAGTTGACTTAATATCTGCCAGATATTATTCTGAGCATGCATTTTTTGTTACAGAACATGGATGTGTAACTAACTATGGTACATACAAACTAAATATGTTATAGTCCACCATCAAGCAATTCAGTAACCAGGTGGACTCAGTCCCGCTGAAATGCATGGGAATTTCACCATGGACTTTCACTTGATGTGATGTTGTGGATAATTAGATGTTTCTAGGTTATACACATTTCATTGGAAAATTTTTATCATGCTGTTCTTTTAGGAAGACTGTATTGTACACATCATGATGTAGACTGAAAAGGCATGTCATTATTTGAGACATAATAAAAACAACTAGTAGAATATGTCTGGTTTGCATTTTTTTATCATGAAGCATGGGGGACAAAAGAACGTCCCATCTAATGTAGGTGTTTCACTGGTGCCCATCCCTGGAACAGCTGAGCACAGCATTCATTTACAGATGTAGGCTGTGTATTATTATACGGCATAACAAGAACTGTGTTTGAGCAAATATGAGCCAGTAGCTGTGAATGCCGGTGAGAAGAGCAGAATACAGACAGAACAAGGCAGGAAATCTGGGTTTCTTTATAGCTTCCTTGGAGAGTTTTCCCCTGGTTTCTAATACCAATTATATGCTGAGCGTGTTAATTCAATTTCGCATTATATCATTATTAGTGGAGTTGAAATAATGATGCTGATGAAATAATGATTCAGGCTAAGCTATAATGGAAATCCTATATTCATTATACGTGTATTAAAACCAAGCGAGTTCATTATATCACTAAAATAAAACCCAAAGAAAATCAGGAAACAATTGTTAAACTGCTATTTTAAAGTGTCGTCGGCTGAGTCAGTCTCTGTGACTAGAGATTGTCCTTGATCTCTTTCCAAAAGCAACCAATTCTTTAACCTTCCTAGAGGAAAAACACTTTAGCATAAAGAAGTAAGCCTCCTCCCCTTTCAAAATAAAGGTGTACTTAATATATTAAACGTTTTTTCTGTGAGGGTGACTGAAGACTGGCACATGTTGCCTGGAGGGGTTGTAGAGTTTCCATCCCTGGAGATATTCAAAAGCTGTCTGGACACTGTCCTGGGTGCCCTGCTCTAAATGATGCTGCTTCAGCAGGTGAGGTGGCCAAGATGACCTCCAGAGATCCCTTCCAATCTCAGCCATTCTGTGATGAAATAAGTTACATTTTGTTGTTGGAATCAGCTTCCTATTTCCTCTCAAAATTCTCGGGTAATATATGGATTTGCCATTGTGCAACAGCAAGAAATCCGTGGCTGTAGATAGTGAGAAGAAAGGATCTGGGGACATACCAGCTGCTGGTAACATCCAAACGGGAGTCAGTACTTATGTTTCAGAAGATGTATTCTGCTAATAGAGACTGGGAGAAGTATGATATTATTTGAAAGAAGATCTCTTGTAGATATTTTAGAAAAATGTTAATAACTGTAAATGAGGATGTTTTGCTGTGCCTTATTCATGAAAACATCCTTAGGATGAGAATTTTTTTTTTTTTTTTTACTACAGCTTATTCTTCTAATCGCTTAAGATCTTAAAATATTAATCAAAGTTATCTTCTGCCATTTATATATGAGGATACAGGAAAAACTATGAAATAGAGTATAGGAGAGTTAAGAAAGACACTTTCTGTATATGGTTTCATACAACAGTCAGTCTGACACTTCTTACGCATAAACTCCTGCCGTATCTGACATTTATTGGGCCAAATCTCCACTTTGAAATCCAAGAGAAATAGTTATTATAAATAATTCTGTTTTAAAATCTATTTTGCATATGCCAGTTTCTATTTTAAAAGTTCTTTCTGGCTAAATCAAAGGTTCTTCACTGGCATGCTGAAAAGCACCCCTCTAAGCAGCACATCTCTGCCGGATTTCAGTTTCCTAACCCCAGCTACTTCTGTGCTAAATCTGTTTGCAAAAAGTGGCAGTGAAATATATGATGATGAAAGCGTTTTGTTCAATAATTGTAATTTCATTCAGTCTGAACTGTTTCAACTCCCCCTTCTCGTGTCCACAAAATTTTCCAGCTCTTGATATTTGAATAGGAGACAGAGAAAGACTAAGAAAGGATTACTGGAGGAAAAGTCAGGCAGGCTTTACTTTTCCAGAAATATTCTCACAGAAAATATTGGAGTATAAAATATATATCATGTCCATGGTGCCTCCTTTTCCAAAATGAGGACTTGCTACTATAGCCACCTTTTCTTCCAGATGGAAGGATAACACAGACTCCTCAGAGGTATCTCAGCTCATTCACAACTACATGTAAGAAGTTCTTAGTGGATCACCAGTGATATGCTTCCTTTCCCAATGAACACAACTTCTCAGAGGTCTCTGCATTCCCAGGTGAGGGAGGTGTTGCTCTCCTTGGAAAACTGACAGAAGGGTCTGTATGGCTATACCTAAACTAGTAACGTAAGCTACATTTCTGGATCTAGGTAGAGTGCTGTGGTCCGTACTGAAGCCGAATTGATCTAGGTGTGCACCAGCCTCTTCCCACTCCTTGAGAGAGAAGGAAGCAAAGGCAGTGGTATGAGAAGACAATGCACTGCACTCTAGGCATGAGACTTGTCTGGAGAAACAGGGTTCTGGGATCCTGGAGAGCTGCACCAAGAGCAAGCTCTGGTACAACATCTGGTTGACTTAATCTGACAGTTTCAAACGTCTACTGCTGTAAGCATAAGAAGAAGTGTTATCATCACTCTTATTTGATTCTCCAAACCACACCCAAATTCAGGTTAGATTTACTGGTTTGGTTTTGTTTCCTGTTGTTTTAAGAACTATCTGGCAGGTCTAAAAGACTTGACCAAAACCAGTCAGTGTGCTCTGTTATTTGAATTTCAACATCTGGCCTATTTTAGCCCAGAATAAGCTGTAATGTGAGAAAGATTACAGATGTCCAGACAATAACGAAAAAAAGCTCTGACTACTTAAATCTCACTGATAATGAAACTTGGGGAGTGTTGTATGCTATTTCTGCTAGGTGGACAACAGCTGCCAAATCAGAGTTCAATGAATTATATAAAGTAAAGAAACCTTTCATATGGTCAGATTGTTGTTTATTTTGTCCAGTGACTGGATTGGGTAAACTTTTGTCTTTTTTTTTTTAGTAGGTTTTCTATCATTTCCCATTTCATAGTGTGTTAGTTGTTACGGAAAGACCTGTCATTGGCATGAGTCAAGTTTAGTCATAGCCACATGAGCAAAATAAAACTGGTTTATGTATTAGTGGAACATTTAGGTAAAGGTTTGGGAGCTAATAAGGATTTTTATGATATTTGTGGCCATGCATGTATCTGTATGTACATAAACACACATACACATACAGATATATACAGCCCATGAAGCTCTGATATCCACTTTCTTATCCTCGTAGGCTTGAAAGGAAGTTAATGAGGTGCCCTAAGAGAGAACCCAGTAAAAACATTTGTCATATGATCCTATTTTATACTCTGTATGTCATACATTTTGAAATGAGTTCTTTTTGGAGGTGTGCTAGAGTTGTGATAAAGTCTACAGGATAGATAAGAAGTACATAGTAATAATTATTTTTTACTTATTTTCCCATTTTGTCCTCCCTGTGGTATTTATGAATAGTGGATACCTTGGTCACATTTCTTAATGCTGCCCGTTCCTTCCACAAGTCTAGGGCTACATGCTAGGCTGAATGAAAGTCAAATCTGTACTATGGGAAGATCCGTGGTACAGGAAGGCAGAAGGCCTTTTGCACCATTTTTGCGTTGCATAAACAAAGTCATTCTGTATGAGCTGAGGACAGCTAGGTGTCATGGTTTGGGCTGGTCTGGTCACTAAAATGAGTGAGAGATGCTGTCTTTCACTTCTCTCCCCGTCAGAGAAGGGAGACCATCTCCCTTCAGGGAGAGAAGGATGAGACAGAAAGAGACTTATGAGTTTAAAAGAAAACTAAACTAATTTAGTGAAATATTAATAATAAAATAATAATAAAAAAGACAATAATATCAAAAAAGAAAATAATGAAATATACACAATATATACAAAACCAGTATCAAGCTCCCAGTATGATGGTCATGTCACCAGCAGGCACTGGGAAAGTTGCAGACTGTACTCAGTGATGGATGGGAACTGGATTCCAGATCTGGAGTCAGAAATGCTCGGCTTGGGATCGAACGCAGATGAACAGAGCCCTCCTTGGATGCTGGCCATTGAAGAAAGAGAGCTGACACCTTGATCCCTCAGCTGTTATACTGAGCGTGATGCAGATGGGATGGAATACCCCTGTTGGTCAGTTTTGGGTCACCTCTCCCATCTGCTTCTCCACAGAGGTGCAACACCTCTACGCTTTTCCTCTTCCGACTCCAACAGGGCATATCACAAAGTTAGCTGACCCTGGTAGTTACAGCAGCAAGTATAAGCAGGAGCCTCTCTGCATACCATTCCTTGGTATTAATTATAAACATCAGGCCTTATCAATAATGACAATTATTTGTAGATTAAATCGATTTGCTTGGAGATATTGGCACAATACCTGCAAGCATGTAATAAAAATAAAATGTGCTTTTTTTCTCTTTTTCTTTTGGAAGACTTTATGTTTGGGATAACTAGTTACTTTTTATTTTAGAAATCTTCACCTGAGATTCTACTCTGTTTCACTGAACAGGTTGAAATCCAGGAGAGGTGAAACTGGAAATTCTTGTATAAAATATCTTTGTAAATTAAAAATAATAAAGCTAGAAGCATGATGACTTACCAGTAGATGTATCTTGTTTAACATCCAGATTAAATTAAAAATATATTTTTGAATTGTAGCTCTGGCAATGAAATTCTATTCCCTCTTTCTGATTGCATAATTGTCTGATTTCTAAAATGTCATACATGGGAAGGCTGGTCTGAATTTCTTGAAAGTAACAAATTTAGAACTGAGTTAGACTCATCTCACCTGCCTTAGGCAAATAAACTATGTTTTCAATACTAGCATGGTTTTCTAGACCATCATTATCACTATGAGGAAGCAGAGTGGAGGGTTCCCAATAATAAGTAATGAAAACTCTCTTAGCTACCTATAGTTATGGCTAGGATGAATTAACCATTTCCTTGCAGTGCTGAACTCTATACATTGACTATTAGTGGGGCTTAAACAATGAACGTAAACCAGCTACACTATAAGAATCTTACATTAGGTGAGATGAATCTTACTTTAGTTGTTTAAAAATTCCTGGGTTTTGTTTGAAACATTTCCTTAGCAAGAGATCAAATCTGAACTAATGAATTCTATGACTACTGTAACAAACATTGTTTTCTACCTTATTTCCATGTGCTCGTTAGCTTTTTCAATCAAGACTCATGAAACGTAAGTTTAATGTATTTTCGTTAGGTTTCCACCATATAAAACTTTTGCTTTAATTTGTGTATTGCATCATTTCACAAATGTGTCGTGCTTCATTCTTTTCCATGATTTTCTGAGAGTTTATATTCTTGACTGTCTCTTTTCACAAGTTTTATATCTTTCCCAAGTGCTTATAGTCTCTTGATGGTTCCCCTGATGCTTAGGAGGGTTTTCTCGACTGATTACATGATTCTCAAAATAATTCCTCTTTATTGGTATCATCACTACTATTTCAACATGACTTGTTTCTCCCTGTACCAGTTGCAAGAATGTCATTTAGATCCTTAGAGGAGGTTACAGGTAGAGTTTTCAAACTTGCCAAGGCTTGTCTTGTCTCTTCTCCCATTAATGATAATGATAAACTCTCCTTAGGTTCAGGGGTACAGAATTAGCAGGATGCTAAAGTCTTTCATTTGGTGACTTTTTTATTTTTTTATTTTTTTTTTTACTCTTCCAAGATGTTTTAGAAAAGATGCCATATAAAATATATCTGATACTCTGAAATTTGTGGGCTTAGATAACAGTTTCTTATTTATAGGTATTTTCTTATTTTGTGAGAGGCAAAGAGGCGAAGCCATTTTGGCTCTGGAAAAAACATACTAAACCTGGGTTAGCTGGGTATTCAAAGAGGGTTAACCTCACTGAATAGAAAACTATACCAAGCGATTCATTTTGATCTGTGTGTAGTTTTGTTAATTTCTTCCATCTATGGGGAAATATGATTGTTTCATAAGACTTAGGACACAGCTAGTGTTGGTTAGCATAGCTTCACTGGAACATTGCCTAGTTTCATGACTTGAGGGTCTGAATTAGAGAGACTGGAATGACATAATGTATTCCCAGCTATTTATGTGGCTCTTTAACCAGTTTTATTAGTACTGGCCTAATAAACATTGTAGTAATGGTAGCTTTGTTTGAACAGTAAAATAAATAAGTAAAAAATAAAAAGTTGCAAGGATTTCCAGCAAAATTATGAAATAATTCTTCTTCCAATGACGTGAAGATGGGATGGAATAAAACAGAATGATATCAATAAACAAACATTTATAAACAGTGTGTATAAAAAGGGAGTTTAAAATGTCTTATAAGTATTGGACTAGGTCTTTTTCCATCACAGGTTTAAATTAACTTCAAATGAATTAAGCAAATTCATAACAATTTAAAGATCTGACTTGTCTGTGGGATTAGAATAGCTTTAGTACCTTTCTTTGTCATTGTGGACATTAACAGTTGTGGTGGGAAGCAATGAAAGAATTTGGAAAATTTTAGAATTCAAGATTTGTATATTCTTCAGAAAATGGTCTTGCCAACTTAATACAGTTGGAAAACTACTGGTTCCTTATGAACATCAGTTTACTTTGCTTAGAAGAGGCTTATACTTCAACACATTATAATTTCACAGAAGTTGATTAACGTGTGTCATTGTTACAGCTTTATTACAGTAGCAACCTTAAGTATAATTATGGTAAAGTTATGATCCCAACCCCAAATTAATGATATCTGAATGGATCCCAATAGATATCCTGGAGCTTCCCAGCAGTTGTCAGTATAGCTGAATGGGGCTTAATAGTGAATCAATGATTTAATTGAAGTGTATAAATGAAATTTACTTTCACAACTCATTATAACCCTTCTATAATTTTTTTATTTAAGAGAACTTCTTACAATATGCTTTTTTTTCATGCCTGTTGCTTTTATTGCTGCAGGGCAAGTAAAACTAGTTGAAATAAGTGAATTTGTAGTATTTGTTTGTTCTGGATTCTGTAATATTTACGTCAAAGTCAAAGTACTCGTGGAGCTACCACTGGGGAAAAGGGTAAGTTCAATAACTTTTTGAAAAATCAGCATTTTACTTGTTTTGATTTTTTTTCTCCTTTTGTCAGAAATTTGTCATGGATTTGTTGTCTCATCAAAAAGAAAAAATATATATTCTTGCTAAAATTTTGAGATGACATATATTGAAGGAAAAATTAACAATACGGGGAAAAAATCAATAGTATAACCCAGTCTGGATTATGCATTGAGGTAAGTTTATGTGTTTTATAAGCCCCAAATGGAAGACCATACTTCTGCTGTGAAGAGTATTCATTCACTGGGGACATGAAATGGGAGAGTATATTCTGGTAAGCAACAACTGTGGAAAGGATTTGAGAACCACAAACAATCAGACAAATATCAGGTCCCAGCAAGATTAGCGGGTGTCCTTATTCAGTCTTTGAATGTATGAATAAAAGAATAGTCACAGAAATAGCTAAAATACAGTACAGTTATAAAAATAATTGATGAGTCATGTTCATTGGGCGAATCAGTAGTTTCAAGAGGTTGTCAATAGATTATAAGGATTATTTCTCATTCCCTGGCTCCCCACCAAAACAAAACCCACCCAAACCCCAGTGAAATCTGGAAATCACCTGTTTGTATAGTGAACATGTGCAAACATTCATACATTCTGACCTGTATGCCTTAAATAGGGACTAAAGAATTTTGAACTATTGAGGTTATCCGAATATCAAGGCATCTGACCAATTAAGTCCCTGCACAGGGAACATATTTCTGACTGAAGATAATTGCTTAACCTGTCAGAAAAAACATCATTCAGAGAAGACCAAATTCAAAGGTTGAAAGTTGAATCTAAAAAATGGGCACAAAAAACCCCACGGGTTTTTAATGACAAAGGTAATTAAACTGGAGCAATTTGTTCAGAGATCTGGTGAATTTCATGCTATTTAGGAAGTCATATCAGGACTACTGTGTTATGAAAGATGTGCTATAGACCAAACAGAAGTTGAGGGCTTGATATAGTAAGGTTCATTATCCTTTTGCATGCAGGATTTGCTGGCTTATGTTTCCAGTATTTGAAATTCTAAACCTGGTATTTATTAGGAGTGTGCTTTTTGCGAGAGAAATATGGCCCATACAAATAGCCAGAGAGCTGTTTTGGCACCCACGGCTCTTCTCACAAAACACATAAGGCCTGAAAAGACAGCAGCGACAAGGGCAACAGAAGGAATTCCACCTACATAACCGAAAGAAAGGAAAAAAAAAAAAAAGAAAAAGAAGACATATCTCCAAAAAGAGGGGCGCAGTTCTGTGGCTGGACACAGCATGGAGATGGGAGGGCGAGCCAGGCGGAGAAGCTGAATGTTGTTTGCTTCTCAGTGGCTGGGCCAGCTTAGAGGATCTCCCCGTGGATATCAGAAATGCCACACAAACCCAGCGAGTAATTTCAGGGCTCAGCTGGGCTGGAGGCAGTCTGTGCCTGCTGAATTCCTCCAACATGTCAGCTCATCTGGAAACACCCAAGCATGAGCGACAAGGGTGGGCAGGAGGACCAGATTGCTTTCACAGAGTGATGATATGTTATTAGGGGCAATTATTGCAGCTAACCAAATGTCCTCATTTCTGTGAAAAAGTGGTTCTCTTTTGCATCAAAATAATAGGCATTAAAAAATAAATAAAGAAAATTCTATTAAAGGGAAATAAAATACATTTTAAAATATTTTGAAAAAATGAAAATAGCTAATTTAGGAATGCTTAAATGTCTTAATGTCTTTGTTGTCTTTCACCTTCTGGGAAGGTCCCCAGGGTTTCTTGTCTCTTTATTGTCAGCCATGTGACCTTGTTACAAGCAAATGGTACAGGGTATATGGCCCTTGAGACAACAGAGTCAGATGGAATTCTGGGGTCCCTACATATTCTGGAAATATATATAACTGAGACAATTCTGAACTACAGGCCATAAATTCCCCTTCCCCTTCTTACTGGGTCAATTGGTATAGATTACCCAGAGCCAGCTTTTAGGGTGCACTACTTGCTAAACAAAGTCTACAGTTGATAAATTTGGTTTCAAGCTAAGCCTAGAGGCTGCTTCTCGCTACAATCTCTACATCTCTGTAATTTAGATGTGGAATTTAAGTTTTATGTTGCTCTGTGCAGTGCCAAGCTCAGATTTGATAACACTAATTGCGGAGTTGGAATGATACTCTGCTTGGAGGTAACGGCACAGAGTCTTTCTCAGCTGCCATGCTGCCTTCCGAGCAGCTGCAGGTACTCTTTTTCTTTTAAAATGTTCTTGCTTTCTGCTCCATTCCTACAAATAAAGTGTGAATTGGCACATGGAGCAAAACTTTCAATGAATAGAGATGGGGACAGAGGACTTCAATATGCTGCTCTGTTTAAAAAAAGAGTAACATTTCTAAAAATTGCAATGAATTGCACTTGTATGAACTGAGGGAGGAGATATGTTTTCAATAAGTTGATTTCTATCCTCTGTGTTCAGTGCCTCAGAGGTGCATCCAAATATTGCTAGCCACTGTAAATGAAGTTAGATTTTTTATGCCCCTCCAAAAGTACTGTAGCAATATCCCACAGTTTTAGAAGGTCAAAATACACACTTTTTTTCTCTAAGTCATTAGTTCTGTTGCTTTAATAATTTTCTTATCATCAAGAAAATTAATGCTTAAAGTCAAATGGCTAAATATATAAAAATCTGAATTAAAAGCAAAACTATCACAAATTAATGCATGGCTGGTGCCCTTTTCTGAACACATCAAATTACACTTCTAAGAAAAATCATACAAAAATGGATTACTTCGATTTATACTCAAAATTTAGACATAAATTAGCATTTGAATTTTCTCGGGCAATAAAACAGAAAATTGTGACCCATCTTCTTGTAGAATAGCAACATTTGGAGAAGTACAATCATCTCAAGTAAAATGTCTGAAGTCCCCAGAATATACATTTTGTGTGTGTGTATGTGTGTGTGTGCACATGAATACATATATTAACCGTTTCTTTCAGAGTGGATTAATTTTGCACAGCTATAGTGTTATGCTAAACATAGAAACCTTTGTTTCTCAACCAGGTTTGAAGAATGTGGAAGGCCAGCTTCAAAGGATCGTATCCTTTGCTGAAGCTGGTGTTCTCCTTCAGATTCTTTCCACACACACAATTGCCACTGCAACAGCTGTCAAAATGAGGACTATCGATGCTGATGACGTGCTAAGTATTCAGTAAGGCTTTCACTCTTGGCATGCCCATTCATTCACACAGATGGGAGAAGCTTAAGAGAGGTGACTTTTATTCAGTCTGCGTAGCTGATTTAAACCAAGTTCTTCCTCTTCCCAAGGTTATAGGAGGTGGCAGGTGGGCAGGAGGGAGGAGGGGAAAAAAAAAAAGATAAGTCTTCCTTGCTTCCTGTCTTTAATAAACTCAGTCCTGGTTTTGTATTTTTCTGGGTTTTAGACTGCAACAGTGTTGTCTCTGCAATGCGGGAAATTTCAGATTTGTTTGAAGTCCTGGAACAAAATGTCAAACAGCCTTAAATGAGAAATAGGTCAGTATGTCCAAAGATGGTTATGACTTCACCTTGCAAGCTTTTCCTGTGTCAAATAGTCTTACGAGGACTTTCTCCATGTTGCATGACATTCACCCCTCACAGTGCCGCAGATTAGCCCGAAGCCTGTGTGACATTGAGACTTTACTTTGAACATTTTCAGATTAAAATTTACTGGAGAAAAGAGGTCAGTGTGGAATGAGAACTTTCTCTTGTCTCCCCCTCAATACTGGCTGGCATCGTAGACGCACCATCCCACGTGATGTGGATAGACCTGTACAGTCCCCTTATATTCTCCACTCCATTGAGAGTTTCCTCTACCCCTGAATTTGAAAGAATATAAATTGTGTGTAACGGCCCTTGGCACGTGGTTAATTGAAGTCACAGAAAATATATGACATTACCTTTTTTTAATACTGTGTTTCTGTTCACTGTAAATAACAACCTTAATTTATTTTATGATTCATGACGTTATTCATACACTTGACATCATATTCTCATCATCAGACAACAGCGATGAAGCTTCATTATGAAAAGACAATAAATTATCTAATAATTTTTTTGTTGCTGTTGATTCACAGAAAGAGTGCTTCACTGCCACTGCGATTTTTAGATTATTGTCTTTTATTCACCATTGCATTGATAACTCTTTCTATCATACAGTTGTTTCTCCATACTAATAAGGTTAACTGAAGCAAGAAAAATACACATGGGACTGTTTTATACAAAATTAACATTTCACACATGAAGGTGCTTTTTCTAAATGTATATTAATGTCTTCTACACCTTCTGGCATATTCATCCAACTAATAGGCTCAATAAGGATTCTAGACCTGTTCAGATTTCAAATTTCAAGTTCTTTTAGGCTGTTTTATATAAATATGCTGTCATAGATTGCATATTTAATAAAAAAGATCCAGAAAAGGGAATAATTCTTGGACTGGATTTTGTGTTTTATCACAACACAATATAAGTACAGTTTCTTTCAACTTAATTATGCCCTCAAGCACCAGGGTCAGAGGAAAAAGAGGGGTAGGAGGTGCTCCAAATGCTGAAGCAGAGATTCCCCTGCAGCCCCTGGAAGAAACCACGGGCGAGCAGATATTCCCCTGCAGCCTATGGAGGGGACCATGCCTGAGCAGGTGAATATTACCTGAAGGAGCAACAGCCCATGTGTGAGAGACATTGGAGACGGTTTATCCTGAAGGAACGCAGCCTTGGGGAGGACCCATGCTCGAGCAGGGAAAGAGTGTGAGGAGGAAGGACTGGCAGAGAGGGACTGTTACGGACTGACTGCAAACCTCATTCCCCATCCCCCTGATGCTGCTCAGGATGAGGGATGGTGGGTAGAGGAACTGGGAATGAAGGAATGAAGTTAAGCCTGGCTTGCCCATAATGGTAACTGGTACATGATCTCCCTGTCTTTACCTCTGTCCACAAGCTTTTCCATCTTATTTTCTCCCCAGTTCTGTTCAAGAGGGAGTGAGAGAGCGGCTGGGTGGGCATCTGGCAGCTTGCCAAGGTTAATCCCACACACGAAAATGCTGATTAGATTCTTTTGTATAAGAACATTTTTTTCCCTTAAATGTGTTGGGTTTTAGATAGGTGAGTAGGTAGTATGTTGTGGCTGCTGATCTTACATTAAGTCTTGTCATTTCACTTCTGCACGGTGCGTCCTGTTAACTACCTGTATCTTTGTGTAAAGCATGATAATTTACATGCTCTCTGGAGCTAGGTCTTTATAAACTGCTTCATTTAGAATTTAAGTGTTAGGAGAAAATCTTGCTTTTGAACAGGCCCAGACTTCATGCCTTAGATTTTATTAGAAATTTTGCATATAGCGTAGTCATAAAATTTTACTATAAGAAATCTTATTTTTCACCTGACTTTTTCAACCACTGTTCCTTTCTCTGGTTTGAATTAAAAATCAGAATTCACAGCAAAGTGCAATGGCAATCTTCTTTTGATGTGCCATTTGCAATGGGTTGTTGATTATTATTCTCCACTTTTTTCTTAGCAGATGAGTTTGGGTTGTGATTTTTCAGACACAATGTAATCAATAGTTAATGCTTTTCAGACCTTACGTATGCTTTTTATTCTTTTTTTTTTTCTTAGCTGCAGCTCGAGAGGGGTGGAAATAGTATGACAGCACAAAGAAATATACTCAATTTTTATCATCTTTTTTTTCTCTCAAAATGTTTAGCTTTTATTATAAGCAGAGGACAAAAAGTTGCCCATGATTTTTTTGAAGCAGCTTAATAAACAGCCACTACACAGCTGAAAAGTGGCATCTGAATATGTGAACACTCTTGTACATAATGAGAGCTGAACCAGGTTTACTTAAGGTAGTGAAATTTACTAATCACAAAAAATCATCAGGCAGATGATTTAAGGGACAAAATGTTCAGCAATAAATTTTGATTACTATGATACTCTTGCTTTCAACCTGTTTTTGTACATTCATATTTAATATGTCTTATTGTAATAATAGTTTAGAAACCGCCATTTAATGAAATACTATATTGATGATCTGCATATGAATAGTGCAAGTGCTTTGCCTTCATTGAATTAGTGATATAAAATCAATCATAATTTTTTGTTAAACCAGTGAATGCAAATGAGTAAATGCCTGTTATTGGAAAGTCATACATTCCCTCAATATGAACAAGTATAACAATGTCTTTTTATGTATGCAAATAAAGACTATAATATGCTATGGTTGTAGAGATTATATTTGAATATTTCATTAGCTTTTAATTTCAGACTTTGATACTATGCTCTTTAATATCATGACAGCATAGTGCTGCACCTACGGCAATAAAGCCAAATTAAAATGGTTAGAGAACTACCATCTGAAATAACAACGTGAAGAACCAAAGATACATCTAGACAAGGCAGTGCCACTTACAGTCAAAAGAAGGGAATTTTCCTCACGGTTGGAGCAGAAAAGATTAATCTGGACACTCTTTTCATGATAACGTAGTATCGCATGGGGTTTGGAAACACACCATAAAGATGGTCTAGTTCCTGCCTCTGCATCCAACACTGCGCTTCAGAGGACAAGGTGCGGTGCTCTGAGTACATACCCTTAAACTGGGTATGCTTCTCAGTAACCCCTTTGGACCATGCCTAAATGGCGTGGTATCAGTTGCAGATTTATGCTGGTATGGATGTTCCGCTATGATTGACAAAACCACATGGTGCAGTTCTCTGGGAAACTAGGTTTTCTCAGAAAATAACAAATTTAAATCTGATCAGTGTCTTATGTCAATGAAGATCTAATTCCAGTGTAACTAAATTCTACTGGTTTTCTTTGAGAGGACCTGTAAGATGTCAAAGCATTTGGATCTGATTCTATAGGTATTTTTTTCTTGCTGTCCCTTGGGAGCACAGCCATTTCTGTTTTGCTGAAAAGACTATAAAGGTTTGCTCAGTGTCTGTATTTTTTGCCACCTGCAAGTTCTCGTATATCAAGTGATGTAATTTCTGTTTTACACTGAAAATTTGGCCAAATATTCTGCTTGCTTTGTGTAAGAATTATCCTTAGATGCCAAATCTAAACTTCTGCAGCCCTTTCTATTATATTTTGAGTGGCAGTCAGGTGAAGGAATCTTATCTCCCCTGAAATCAGTATCTGTTAACAAGCTAGAACAGGAAAACTTTTAGGACTCATCCCTCTCCCCCCGAAGGAGTTCCAGCCTTTAAAACAAATCTTTTTCTTCTTCATTCTCATAACTGACTTACAGTTACAAAATGAATTTTCTTTTTATGTGACTCAGAAATTTTCCAGAGCTTAGAGTAAACGTCACCACAACGGGGAATCTGAAAGTGCAACCTTGAACTTCCTGAGCCACCAGGTTGCTTTTTAATTTTGAAAAGCAGATAATAATCTCAAATGGAGGTTTTTAATGTTTCTGAAGTCCTCAGTACCAAAGCAATTGTCATGGAGGCATCATCTCAGAGTTATAGATCCCCAAAATCTCTGCTCTCCTGGAATTCACTGGGCAATTTGGCAAGAATACCATGCAAGGTTTTATTGGCTACTTGTCTGAGTTTTGGCAAGCATTAGCTGAAACAGATGTTTATATACAACATTTTTATTTCTGAAACATGCTTCATCTTAAAACTAGTTTGGTTTATTGCCCTTGCTACTCCTATTGGAAAGCTTTTACAGAATATTCTGGCTCTGAAGATTACAGCTTCTAATTTCCAACCCGAATGTATTTATGGCCCATCTAGAAATATTTTTATTAGGTCAAGATTGTTGTTTATTTTAAATAGTTTTTCTTTTTCTCTCGTGTTTACCCCTAACCACTCCATCTATTTATGTAGAGCAATCTTATCACATCTCAGTTAATTCTACTAAATTAAACAAGACAAGGCCTTTTTGTATTTTTTCATGTGGAATGTGGTACTTTGGGAACCCCATCGCATAGATATTAGAATTGCATTTGCTATTTGATGGATGTGTCACGTTATTGTCAACAATAACCCAGCTGCATCACACTATGTTTCTTCTCTTCCAACTCTTTAGAGCAGAACTTACTTTTGATCCTCTTTAAGTGTATCAGCTTGCTTTAGCATTGTCCACCGCCAAATTTGTCCCATTATTTATGTGTCATGCTGTGGTCTGCTGCACATTGCGTTGATAACAAATTTTATCAGGCAGCCTTTACTTTTTGTGCCTGCATGGAATGTAATGTAATAAAAATATTAAACAAGATCTGTCCCATGGCAAATCCTTGACTAACTCTATTAGTGATTGATCCTGGCTCGATAATTCCCTTCTCAGATCTGTCAGTCGCCAGCTGTTTTTCAGTCAGTTCACTACCCACCACACAATTCTTGCACCAGTTCTCGTGTTCTCCCACTTGAGTTCCCAAAGGTAACCTATCAGATGTTTTACTAGATGTCTGATAGATTAACTATATTGTTATTTCCCCACTTAAATTATGCTATAGTCTGTAGACATGAAGCTAACCTGATTCAATGATTCTTGGATAACCTATTTTGCATTTTCTCCCATTTCTACTTACGATAGCTCCTATATTACTTCCCTAAATAAATGTATTCTTTACTTTAAAATAACTTGGTTTCAAACTGTAATTTATGAAATCACTACCTTCAGATAAAGAATAGATTTATGTTGGGTAGAGAATTCTATGGAGCTGTGGGAGACATATGCTGGAATTCTTTTTCTGCCAGGATAAAGACTTGAACTATGTTTTCCCTAACTCTTAAATTTGTCGGTTTCTTACACAGGACAGGCTAACAATCGACCCTCCTTCTGAATCTTCTGCCTTTCAGATAAAGTACTTAAATAGTCACTGGAATACAGAATGAGAAATGATAATGAGTCCAACCTGATGCTCTTTGGAAAGAGGAGGTACCTAGCCTCCATTCCGAACCATAATGAATATTGAATTATTTATAAGATAGAACAGACTAGATACGAGCAATTGAGGAGACTTCCTGTCATGGTTTCTCAATGTATTTTTAGCTTGTTAGGCCTCTTGGGAAGTGACAGCTGGATTTTGAACACTCAGGGGAAAAGAATTGAATTTCAGTGCTTTTACTGGTAAGCAATTAATTTAAAAAGTGTAAAATAACTTTTCATCCTCTTCTGGCAGCTTTGTGAATATGGTCTTATATTTGTCTCTAAATTTCTCAGAAAACCTGAAAAGAAACATAATGATGTAGATATAAAAGAGTTGGCTGCTTCACTTCATTTATATTTGTTTAATGGTGAGGGAAAGTGACAGTGAAGTGAAGGTTTGTTTCTTTTGGCAAAAGATTTATAAATAAAGGCAGTTCATTTCCCATAACTGAGAGTAAAGGGGGATGTTTTTATTTTGGCTTGTAGGCCTACTGAAATGAAAAATCAGTTCTTCATACGTGACTACAAACAACAGATTTCTGTTCTTTTGTCCAGCCTCTTGGTTTTCATGGAAATATCTAAGATGTTGAACTGGATTAAATACTTCTTAAACTAAATATCTAGCAAAATACATAAACTTGGTTCAGGATTCTCATTGATTCAGTCACATCTGTTAGAAGTTACATGCATCTATGGCTTTATATACATTGCTTACACTATTTGCACTTGCAAGTGTTATGTTTTAGTCATCATCCTGTTCTTTCTAAAGCCTAGGATCCCCAACAAGCTTTCAAAGACAAAATCTAGTTATAATAATGAATATAATTTAATGGACTAAGCTTTATATATGACTTTATATTCCTGATATAAAAAAGAAAGAGAAGTTTGCAAAAGTATCTAAGGAACAGTCAGCTCATACATGTATATTGCAGGTATATTACAAATTCAATTTGTCTATTTATTAACAATACTTGTGATGTAAAAAATCCTTACCTTATGTTAATTTACATGCTGAGAATGCTCCCAAACTGTACAGTTTTATTTCAATATGTAATTTCTGATAGTTGGGGAAAGATTAAAAATAAAAAAATTAGAATAATAATAGGAGGGTATAAGGAAATAATTACATTGTAATAGTGATACATTATTTTTAAATTTGTCTCACCTTTCCCCAATTGTGGAAAATTAAATTAACAACTTGATGTTGCCTTATAATGAACACAATTACCAACTTGTCAAAAAGAATCTGTATTTACCCTTCAGACAGTAATAACTCATTGTATTTTTGTATTAATTTTTCATGTTAGATGGTGGGACCCACATATGAAACTTATTTCCTTTATGATAAACTGAATGAGCAACTATTAAATATAAGGTAATCTGTTTTTTCTCTAGAATGTAATGAATCAACCTTTTCTCAGCATGGAAAAAAAAATAAATATTTGTTTTGAGCCTCCAGTCTTAGAAAAGTAACCAGAAACCTCTGATTGGATGCATGTGAGAAAATCAAATCTTTTATGTGTGTGTTATCGCACAATATTGACCTTCAGGTACCAGTCACTAAACAATGCTGCAATTAGGCCTGAGCACTTGCAGATCACAAAAGAATTATTTATGGCCTTGGACTCCTTACTAATAACTGGCCTTATTTTTATTATTTCATTGGAATGAATTAACATTGTTTTTTACTGTTTCTTATTTTTATTTTTATTTTTATTATTTCATTGGAATGAATTAACATTGTATTTTACTGTTTCCTTGCATAACCTTGGACGAGACAAATTAGACTTTCACAAAGCCTTTAATTAGTGTGCTGCATTTTAAGATGGCAGTTTAATTGTCTGAAAAGATATGCAGCATAATTTCCGATTTTTTTTTCTTTCACTACTTTCCTGTTCATTTATTTCAAAGGTTATACTGTAGAGTTAATAGCACTGGGTATATATTTATGCAACATTTAAAATTGCACAAGGGAGACAGTGTGCAAGAGGCAAAGTTTTATGTAAGACTGATATTTCTGCACCTGCAAAAAGGTTGATGAGTTACATTTTCTTCTGGTGGTGAATTTGTTGAAGGAAATGTGGTAGTTTGGTCAATGAAGAGCAAAACACTGCAGCTTCCTATGGAAACAATTCCAATCTAGGAGCTGCAGCAGCTGGAGCCTGACCTCAGAGGTGGTGCCACCACGTAAAACTACATAAAACCCAATGTGAGTTTTAGTCTTTCAAGCTGAACTGGTCTGTTGCATAAAGAAAAGAAAGCAGTGTTCCTTGACAATATAAGTCCCAAAAAGCTATCCACTGAAATCAATGGGTGCCATAGTACTTCCATGGCATAGAGATATAAAGCTTTCTTTTTTTCTATTGCCATCACAGGTGCCAGCATTATTAAGCTGGATATTGATATTGACTGCATGATGCTGTTGTAACATTATGTGGTTCGATCGTTTTCCAGCTGTGCAGATAATCTCGGTGTAAATATATGAAATACAAAGATGTGGGAAAAAAACATTTTTTAAAAAATTTCAAGTCATTTGAATGCCATTTTCAAAAGAGAAACTTAAAAGAAGAGATTATTATGTACATTTCCATGAAGAAGAGGCTTTCCTTTTTCAGATTCTCAGGATCTCTTTGTGAAAACAGTTTCTGATTGAATATAGCTGGCCTATTCAATGAGAAATAGAGGAGCTTTACTTGTTGTGATAGAAAATTACGTGCCTGTAGGCAGTGCCTGGATAATGAAGCAATGTTTGTGTCTTTCCTAAGGTTACTGGATAACCTTTTGCCACAACAAATCCCACAGGTGCCTCAGAATTTCCAAGAGCAGACAGCCATGAGACAATATGTTTTTGAAGAAAGTATTTTGCAATTGTCTTTAGTAGATTTTTCTTAACTTTCTGTGTGGCAAAAAACTAGAATTTGTCCTGCACTTATGCATAGAATTGAGCATGCAAATATGAGTCTGAAAATGTATTCTAAAATACATATATATAAAAAAACAAAAAAATCAAAATTATATTCTTTTAAGTTGTGTTTCAGCTTCTAAGCATTTGCAGGTGTCTAGAGTTTTCACTCATTATTTCATGAGGGATGAAGTAACATTTGTTATATGATTACTAGAAATTTTTGTTTTTAGCACACACTTGTTACACTTTATTTGTCAGGCTCCTCCCCAGACTTTTACTGATGTTTTCCTGTAATTCCTCTGTTTTGTCCATATCAGAGATCTAGGTCCCAATCCTCTACTGATTTGTACCTAGTATATACATTTCTCATTCAGCAAAACCACGAAGAATGTTTGTACTCTGAGTCAGCAGGGTTTTGTTACACTTTGAACAAAGTAAATGAATATGTAAATTACCAGAAAGAATAGTAATAGATGACTTTACACTGCATCTTTCTCACTACCTATTCCAAAGATGGATTCAAATATGAGTATTTCAATTAAAGGCAATGTCACAATTCCTTTTTCTTCAATGTAAGGATAACATTTTTTTTTTTTAAAGAAATCTTCTGCTTTGCTGCTTAGCATTTAGATTTCAAAGCTTCATAGCATTCAGCATTTCTCCAAAATTCCTCTGAGGATCCTGTATGATAGTTAAGAGCCTCTGAAAATCTGTTGTTAAATATCAGACAAGCTTTATAAGCAATTGAAATGGCATTATTTCAGCAAGCCGACCTAAGAAATCAGTTTAGGTGAACTGGTCTGGAATTAACCCCAGACAAATTAATACCTGATGACCTTGGTTTGTTATTGACAGTTCTTACAGTTAAAGTGTGCTTAGCACTTGCTCCACTAAATTGACTATAAAAATAGATCAAGGATAGATAAGACTATGAACACTGCATTCCTTCTTTTTCTCATTCTAACTCATTTTTTCTGTAATTTGACAAAACTATATGTATGTTTTGTGTCTGCTTCTCTGAAGACACTCGTTGACTCGTTGTCTTTTCTTCTTTCCCTTTGCTCTTCTCCCTCTTTTTCCACTTGTCCTTCACCTTCTCTTTTCCTCCTTTCTTTCTCTCTTGCTTTTTTTCATTCCTTTTCCACATTTTTCTCTCTCCTTCGCTCTTGTTCCGAATAGTCCTACCTTCATCTATGACTTGCTAGCTGCACAAGCTATTACTTGGCTTGATGTGAATTATTCCATTCTAGATGATGCTTGAAATGAAAGAAAAAAGCCTGCATGGAAGATTTTGTCTTGTGAATGGCTGCAGTACAGATTTGTAGCAAGGAACTCCCAGCTCCAGCTCCCACACAAAAGCTAACTGAGTCCCCACAAACTGTTGAACAGGTATGTCATGCTTCAACCAAAGGTACCAGCCATTTAAGGGAGCAATTCTTCCCCTCCTTCCCAATCAGCAATGTACACTGTTTTTAAGCAATATATATGAGGTTTAAGTGAATCAGGTGTGCAATAGCAGAGCCCCACATTTTGACCACTGTTTTCAGATATAAGAAAAATCAGAAACATCCTGAGTTTCAACTTTCATCTTTTTCAAGAAGAATTGGGGGTGGGAGAGAGAGAAGTATGGCTTTGCAAATCTGCAAAGGCAGACCCACAAGAATTATGCCTTATATATGAAGGCATCTGTAAAGGCAGCTTGACCCAAAAGCCATGGACATCAATAGAAAACATTCTTGGAGTGAGCTTGAATCCCCATTTCATAATTTGTCCAGTTTATTTTAGTTTCACGTCTCTCGGTCTCTATTTTTAAAATATTTGGCTCATTTTCAAGCCTCTTTTTTAAAGCAGACAATTTTATGTAACTACAAAGAGTGAATTTCAATAAAATAAAATTTTCACAGGAAACTAAGAATCTAAACTGTTCCCTTAGTCAGCAATACCAATAGGGAAACACATCTCTACTTGAAGAGATTTTAAAAGGGTATGAATTAACTAATGATGGAAAACATAATCAGTGTTTTGATTGGACAAGTTCTATTCTTTTACTTACCATCATGTTCAGTGCTTGAGAACTTTAATACCTCCAAAAATATCATCCAGGTAGGTGAAACTGGACTAAGTGTTCTAATCCAGAATAAAGCATTCTATAGATAGATCAGGTGAAGCTGGAATAAGTGGCCTATTCTGGAATAAAGGTTTCAGAACTCATTTAACATCTGTAATTTAGTTATGTATCTGAAAACCCCAAATCTTCTTTTCTAGCCAATAGGTCTAAATACTGAACGCAGGAGATAAGAACGACAACAGGTCTCTTTCTTCTCAGATTATGAACTTCTGTTGTATTATAATTAACTTTTGACACAGTTGGGAATTTTTTGTAGCAACAGCTAATTGAAAATTAATTTCTTTTACAGACCATGGGCATTTAGCACAAGTTTCCTCTGTCAGAGTTTTAATATTTTCTAGTAAAAAATTGTGCAGTTTTCTTTTTTCTTTTTTCTTTTCATGGAAAAAGGGAATAATTACACTAGATAAAAATATTAACAAACATAACCAAAACAAAGTTTTTGAAATATAAAATGAGCTGTTCGACACTGTAGAATACAGTGTTCAAAATGGCCTGACCCAAATGATTCTCCATGAATTGCGAGATTAACAATGTTTATAGTAAGTTTGACGCCAGAAAATTTTTGTGAATCTTGACCATTCTTATGAAATGTAACGCCATTCATTGCCTTCAAACTATGACTTAAGGTTCATAATTCCTGTGCCTGAAAACTTATTTGGAATATGGTAAAGTGTGAATTTAAACTGGCTTAACTCTTCTTGACTAAGCCTGTCTAAAATTTCTCTGATTCCAGAAAATGTCTTACTCCAATTATCTCTCTTATTGCAGAAACTGAGGGTTTCATACACAGTGTTAAACACAAAAAGGTGCTTAAGAACGGATGTACCAGAGTAACCTCTCATGTACAGAGGCCTTAACACAATGCTTGAAGTTTGGGATTGAGCTGGTGGCCAGGGATTCAGAGTTATTAAACATTGAAATGCAGCTCATTCCTTCCAAGATATGTGGCTCTAGTATAGCTACAGAACAAAGTTCTAGCTCCTATTGTTGGTAGGTTTTGTTCCATGTATGTAATAACAGATTTGCTCTTTTTACGTGAATGCTCCTTAGGGCTCCAGTGGATGAGGCCTCTTCCCCTGTGTGCCTCTTGCTCTGTGGTAACTCTCTTTGTACATGCTCTGGACACGGGAAAACAGAAAGTAACAGAAGCTAGATTACCCCCCAGTGATAACTGATGTGATAAATTTAGTTAGCACATGTCTGATCTTTTTAGACCCATGGCCAGCAGCTGCATTGCAGATCAGACGATACTTCAAAATTTACCTGTACGTCTAAGACCTCAAAGAAGAACAAAGCTTTAAATGATCCAATTTGATTTTATTTAGGTAGGGCTTTGGATTTCATTCTCATTTTCTATGTCATCCACTGTGTGCAACCACAGCACTTTAATAACATTGATCCAAGAAAAAAAGAGAGAAACCGTACTCAGCTAAAGTGTTTTCTAGATCAGTGATCCAAATCTCCACTTTCTCTCTCCATTTTACTTGAGATAATTTATAATGATTCCTGAAATGGGCAGAGTGATTTATGAAGCAAAGCTACACTTTTAGTTACCACAAGTTTCCAAACCCTGAAATATTGCAGTTTGAAGAGAAGTCAAAATTTTAGATCAAGTACACTGATATAAAAATTTCTGCTGCAGTGAAAATATTCATTAAACTCCCTATATGTTGGCATTGTAATTGATTCCTATGAAATAAAAAACAATCTACAAATACCCCATCATGAGTAAAAGCTTGAAAATTTTTGACAAAACTGTCTACAGCTGTAGGGAAAAAAAAGGTAAAAATCAATGGATAATCTCCAGTGTATTCATGTGTATTCCTATTTACATATAGAGACTTATCATGGTTAAAGTGTCTTTTTGATACCGTTCTTGCCCGAGGCCTTTTTTAGCAATTGGCTAATGATCAATCTGATCTATTCTGCCAGCATCACTTCTTATTAGTGGTGCCTGAAAATACAGAGTTTTTCCCTTGGTGTGATTTTTTTTTTTATTCACTGCTAGTTACCAATGCTCATTTGTGCTCATTGAGCAAAGTCTCAGAATTAGTCTATGACAGTTTCTTTACACAGAAAAGAAGAATAATTAGCATCAGATCTAACGGGGAGAAATTTTTAGTTTCACTCAGGAAAAATGGGTGATTTAATACTGACCTTTTGGACAGGGAGGTCCTATCAATGTGGGGTTTCATTTATATGGTCTTTTTATAAACCCCCCCCTGTTTTGCATTGAGGAGATACTGGTTCTTTTTGGATTTCAAGAAGAAAGGCATGGGCACCCACCCAAGCCTAATTAACTAGTTTATTGAGCAAAGCATAGAAACAGTAGAAAATGTGATAGCAATAAAATGGTAAAAAAGGTGATAATAATCTTATGTTCCTTCTGATGTTAATAGAAACAATAGAAAAGTTCATATCAATCTGATGTCCCTCCTGATGCTGGGAGAGCTGCAGATGAACCCCTTTGTGTTGATCACGGCACACTGCGCAGATGCCACCCATGGTGACGTGCATCAACACGTTGTGGGATTACATTACAAGAATTTCTTAGAGGTAAACAGATCTATTAATCATTTCTGCTGTCAGATAAAGGACTGTTATGTGCAGGTATGCTGCTCAATTTCAGGACAAGGCAAGGTTTGTAGATGGTGTCATCCACATGTAATGGCTGGGAACCATGTACAGGCTTCTCGGTTGCAGTTAATCAGCCAAGTTCATCCAGTGGTCACAGGTTCGCTGAGAGCAGTATGCTCCTACACATCACCATGGGAATAGGTCAAATACAGTCACAGTTCAGGTTATATAATGGTTCTTCCTGCTAACATACAGGTCTCTGCAAGCAAGGTCTATGGTTATTCACTGCCCAGATTCTGCTCAAAGTCACTGTCTCCTGAGAATGTCTTCTGCAGTGGTTCACTATACCCACCAGCAATGGAAATCGCATTCTTCCAAGACATGATCTCCTTATAAGATTATCTTTCCTCCTTTCTTGCAGTCACACGTATCATATCCTAAAACGATGGTAGATGCCTTGGTTGATAGTCTTTGGGAGGATGCGGCTGAGAGTGCTTGTGTTAGCCAGAACTTCCTGGTGATCCAGCAAATATTTTTCTTTGCCCATTTCTTTCCTTAGGCACTAGAGATGATCAGAATAATAGACCATCTGAGGGGTTACTGTGGTACAAGAAATACTGGGTACATGTGGTACTGGGGCAAACTTAGTAGATCAATCATGAGCAGCTATTGTAGTGTAAAGAAACCAGTCATATATTTCAGGAGCTACTGGACTCTGAAAAATTTATTTTATTAAAAGAATTTTCTGGTCCCATAGAATGCCCTAGAAAATATTGAACAGATTGGAATTAAATCTTTAGTATGTCCCAGGTAGGAAATAGTGTTGAGCTTTCCTGATAAAAATGAAAGAAATTTAGATCTTGATAAGACAATGTTGGAACAGAGGGTTCTGACTGTGTGAGATATCCTTTAAAAATAGACATAGCTAGGCAAGGCCAATTTTGAATGGACACATATAATTCCAAAGAAATTACTATGGCACAATAAAAGAAACCATCGAAAAATTGAAATATTTATTTTAGTTACCTGCATATCAAAACTAAACTTCATTGTCTTCTGTAAGAATGAAAAAGGCATTCTATAGGACTGTGTAGCACATAGAAAGTATTCCTAGGTATATTTTCTCCTATAAATATAAACAATTCCTTTTCTTTGAATGATGACATAAACAATGGATTTGCAGTGCAATGCATACCAACGCGCAGCAGTGCTTTACCAGGAGGCTTAAAATACTGAGCTAAATTCAGAAAGCTTATTTTGCAAGATTCTGATAAGTGCGTGTGTTGTACACTGCCTGTCATTTCCCACTTGTCACACTCCCGGCTATTCAGGATCCTTCATGAATGGAAGACACTTTTGGCTTCTTGCTAACATAAAGAACCTTTTTTTCTGTTGGAATTTGTCAGAAACTAGGACAGAAAAAGCAAAGAGAGGGTATTTGTTTGCAGTCTTGGTTTAAATAGTATTGTTTTGATCTGGTAATAATAGGTGAATACGAAGAGACCAGCTGATTTTGCAACTATTATCTATGTCACCTTTAAAGCTGAAAAACACTAAATGGAGTGCTTAGATTGAGAACTGCATTGCTTTTTCTATTGAGCCCTTTGAGTCTAAGTTGATATTGCAAAATCAATACTTTTTTCAAGAAAACAGAAAAAAAAAAAAAGGAGGAAAAGTCCAGACTCTGTAGGCAGCAGATAACGGGTATATGTTTTGATAATTTATTTTAATTTCAAGCATCAAAATGTTATACAGACAATAGAGAGAAATAAAGCAGTAAGTATTCTTCTACTGAAATCATTGGAAATGGGAAAAGGCTGTCATACTAAAGTATCCTGTATATTGACAATGTTTTCTTTGACTACTGCCTATTTTACATTGATACCAGACATGCTATTGCAATGGTAGCAACTAAACTAATTGAAAGGGGTCTTGTACATGTACAGATAAAAGGAATTTAATGCATTGCAAAGGATTAAAAACACAGCAGGGGAGATCAATAACAGGAATTAGCTGCAATGGACTGTGTCTGATAAATGCTTACCAGGAGTTAATACGAAGCGGCCTAAAAGCATTTACGGACAAGGTTATCAGTATGTTGGCTGAAGATGTTGGATAATGTGTAACTTTATATGAAAATTCAATCATTTTTCTCATTTCGTTGCATATGTTGACCTATGTTTCCACATATTGTCCAATTACTGGTCTTGCAATGTAAAAAGCAATGCAAAGATGAGTGCTGGGCTAGAAATCAAGAAATCTTACCGGTTTGTAACTTCTATGCATTTCAAAAGCATTGTGTAAGCTTTTTTAAGCTTTGTGCAATATACTGTAATACATAACATTTATTAAATAAAAATCCAATAAAATGACATCAGGAATGTTTCTATGCAGTGATTCTTTTTCAAATTTGCAGCCTATGACAACAGAATTTCAAGAGATCTTGAATAACAAGTTTGGATGTCTGCTAGAAAGGATAAAAAGCTTTCTTCTTCTGTAATTTCAAATATTCATGCTGCTTAAAAGAACTGGAATTATAAACACACCATTGGAAAAAAAAACCAGTAACCAATCCCAAAAATTAATTTTAGTCCCCAAAACAGACCAGACTTTTTTTTTTTACAAGTGTATTAGCAGTGATATGTTTATCGGGCAAAGATTAATATATAATGGATGCAGTTTCCAAAAGGGGAGAAATTCAGAAGTAAAAGTCACAGCCACCATTTAGCCCCTGTACTCACACAGGCCTATGAGGCTGACGAAGTCCCGGGCCTTCTGAATTCATTAAGAGTGCTGTCATTGATTGTGGAAGATGATACTTCACCTTGTGACTTTCTATACAAGGGTGACTGGTTTGTCAGTAAATGTAATATATATCGTGTCAATGTTTCTCAGTTTTTCTAACATTAAGATAAGCACTATATATATTTTTTTTTCTTCTTCTTTTACACATTTTCTACTCAAAATATCTACAAAGTAAGTGTCAGACCCTAATCTTATGAAGTGTTTTATAGGTAATCCTTCTGCAAAGAGATCCTTTCATTTCAGTTCAATTACTTGTAACAGCTTTCATTTGCTAGACGTCTGGATCTTAAGGTATAAGACTGTGGACAAATGCAAGCAGCTGGGTTTTCTAGGAATATAACTCTCCTTCCATGGTTCTTCAGGGCTGGAGTGCAACTGTTTCTGAAATAAGTAGAGTAGCTGTTCTTGACCCAGGATAATATCCTTCCATCAGCGGACAGTAGTAGATGCTTCCTGAAGAAGAAACTACACAGTTCAGTGGAGAAAAAGAAAATCTCCTGGCTGCCAGTTTGGCTTTTTTTTTTTTTTCCCTTTTTTTTTTTTAAGAGTGATTAGAAGTAACCAGAGTATGGATTATTTTAATAAATCCCTCATGAAATGGCCTCAGGTTGCACCAGGGGAGGTTCAGATTGGATATTAGGAAAAATTTTTACACTGAAAGGGTTATTAAGCATTGGAATGGGC
>JAOXNO010000013.1:132220305-132234183 GCA_028565335.1 Limnodromus scolopaceus
ATGGGGGGGGGGGGTTTGTATGGTTTTCTTTTGTTTTTTTTATCAGAGTTCGGTTGATGGTTGGACTAGATGATCTTAAAGATTCCTTCCAACCTAGATGTTTCTACGATGATTCTATGATTCTATGACACATTAGTGAGCAAGAAGGATCTAAGAGGGCAGGACGAATTCCTTTTGCTCATAGTATTTTATCGCTGCCTGTACATCCTGCACATGCAGGTGATACATGGACAGAAAGTACCACTGAATAACATTCTGAAGGGCAGTATTAAAGCTACTGAGTAAGACTGTCAGGGAACTTGCAGATAACATTAAAACAAGCATGTAAGGGCATACTTTCAAAATCTCACTGCAACAATATGTGTACCTTTGAAATCAAACAACATTTTATATGCAAAAATATGTTTCATTTAAGAACTAGTCGAAACAATATGGGACATTATAAAACTATGATGGGTTTTTGTTTTTTTAGGCCTTTGCTTCTCCATACTAAATTACTCCATTATTGCTACTATTTTTTATTTCCTCCCATATAAGATGTTGTAACATAAGGATATTTATTTTGCAAATTTTTGGTGGACTCTTTTTCCCCTTGTAACTAAGTTGATTATATCCTGAGTCCTTAAAACTACTGATGCCATATTTTTTGTATTGAGATGTTTTCTGCCGTAATTTCAGGTTAAATAAAAGCAGCTGGCATTACCTTTGCAGAATAATCTTTAATTCTCAAGTCATACTCTTTCCTTTCTTTGGCTACCATACTTTTGTGGTTCACTCTACTTGATTATCTGAATCTCTTTGTCTTGCACAATTTAAACAGTTGGAGTTTGTTGACTTCAAAAGAGTAGAAGCAGTTTCATTAAAATTAGCACTGATGACTAGGATCTGGTAGAATGATTTTTGTCTTTCAGCAGCTATATATTTACTGAGTGAAATGTTTTTTTAATGTTTGGTTTGTTGGGGTTTTTTTCACTTTCACATCTGGGTTGATTCCTAAAAACCATTTAGTACTTTTCAGTGGACTGATGGTGGGTATTTCATAAACATGCCAGTTATCATTTTTCCTTACTTAGGTTCTTTTCTAGTCTTAACTATTAATCTATGAACTTAATAATTTTGTGTTGCATGCTTTGGGACCATTCTCTTTCCTGCCATTTTGTAAAAGGGAAACTATACTTATTTGTTCTGAATTAAGTTTTCTTCTTTGTGTTGTGCTATTTAATTTCTGAGAGCTAGTTAAATGGAGTTTATTTTGCTGACTGAAGAAAAGTTGTTGAAGTCAAGTAGTTTCTAGATTTCGCTGAGAGTTTTTCTCCATGCCAAGTATTTGTCATTTGTACAAGATAGCTTTACTTCTGAAATTAGCAAAGCTTACTACAGCTGTTATTGTTACTTGAAATAAGCTTTATTTGTCACAGTTTAGTAAAGGTTTTAAATTTTTATTTTTTTTTTTAGTGGCATGTTATTTTAGCCACTGAAATAGAATTTTGATTCATTAAATGCCGTTCAGTGCATAAGTGATGGTAAATGGAAACTGGAGTTCTTATTTGCCAGCCATCATTTCTTGAGGAAAAGAATGCATCTTGTCAAAAGTTATAGTTAAAGAGTACATTCAGGCATCATTACAAACAGATAAGAAAATGATACAGTAGGTGCAAAAAGGAAGACTCTGAGGTTAACCAGAGCTCAGCATTCAGTCTGCTTCTCCAGGTATAGAATTTGTCGTAAAATTGCCAGTTCTGTGCACTCTCAAGCACTTCTTAATGACGGGGTTAGAGCAGCATTACAGCTTCAGAAGAAAGAGTCAGCCCTTTTGATCTTAGGCTGGCACATATCGGATGAGGCAGCGAGTTACAGAGAAAAGCTGGTACTTGCAAAAGAAAGGATGAAAGCCCTTTGGCCTGATCTGCCTTGAGGTAAACATGTTCTTGAAGTCTTTCCCTCTGAGAAATGAAGTGGTTCGTGATGTACGTCCTGGATGACAGTCCGCCCACACTGAGGTCTCTGGGTCAACATTATAAAGAACGATATCGAGAAGATGCTGGCTTTGTCTCACCATTCATATTGCATACTCTGCTTGACCTCTGCTTCATCCATCGCATGCCTACCTGTCAGCAGTTCAAACTGGACAGTGCATTCCTGTCACTAGAGGAAAGTAATGATTATCCAATAACTCACACAGCTTTGCTGAAAAGCATGACTACTGGTAACCTACAGTTATGCAAGAGTCATAGAACATTCTGTACATAAACATTTGTAAATCCCCTTGCCAGGAGCAACTAATCTCTCTGTCACCAAGGAGATGACCTCTGCCAGAAGGCCTGAGAGCCAGAAACAGAATGCTCTGCTCAACAGACCTTTATCCTATATTTCACTTCCTCTGTGGCGATCGCTATTCTTAGCTACTGTCTCCTGCATTATAGGGCAAACCAGCCTATTTCAGTGGCTTTGATTTTATTGCTTCATGGCTTTAGAAGTTATAAAATGAAAGATCCCGTCTTGTAGACATGCACAGGATTAAATTCATTTTCCACATGTCATTTCATTTACCTCTGTAGGAAACCTAGCTTTCATATAAAGCTCTGTGTGACTCTTCATGTTTGCAGGATCAGGCCCAGAGCAACAAAAGCAGTTTTCTACAGTTACTTTACTGATAGCTGTCTACTTAATGCACCTAGAGCTGTAAGTTTGATTTTGCATGAAGTGTTGTAATGAACAGATCTTGGGCAAGATTCCATTTTCAGTCACGTCGTTTAAAATGGTAGAAACTCTACTCTAACAGAGGCTTTTCTCAACTTTTTCACTTTATCTACTGTTTTACCCCATAGTTGCCTGCCTATGTGCTTATGTCAGAAGTTATATTAAGAGTTTTATGGGAAGCATTTCAAAGAACTGCAAAATAAGTGGGGTTTATGCCATTTCCAAACATATTTAGGGGTAGATATATCTGCTGTGTAAAGGAAAACCAAATGCCCCTTCAGCTTTGGAGAAGCAGATGAAGTTGGATCTGCTCAGACTCCAGTACTGCTTTTCCCTGGCCCCTGAGGGGAACAGGTTGGGCTGGGTCAGCAAGTCAGCAGTGTAGGACTGTTGTTGCTGTAACAGGCTAACAACTAACAACTGCTAGTTCCCAAACTAAGGAAGAGCCTTTTAGGTTGCATCTTAAGATATAATATTATGCCATTACTACAATAAGCTGTGTCTCATGGGAACAGTTTAGCCCTTATTATACTTAAAATGATTTTTGAAGTAAATGTTATCTTTGTGCAAAAATAAAACAAATGGAAACCATTGTTTATAGGAAAGCGTTTCAATGAGACACAGTAAATTTCAGCATTTGGACTTCAGAATGGTTTAAATAGGAATTAAGAAGCACCAGTCTTGGAAACTATTAATAAACTACGTTTATTTTTAATTTTTTTAAAAAAAAATTCTTTTTACGTTTGGATCAGGTGACTCAAATGCTTCTTCTTCAAACAGCTAAGAATGCTTAGTAAAATCACAGAGATAAGTGAACCTGGATATTCAATATACTTACACATGAAAGGACATACACTGAGCTCTGTGCAATTACAATAGTTACACTAGCTAAGGATTTTCCTCAAATTTTTCTTCTTCAAGAGGAAATTAGACTTAAACAAGGTTATGATGAAGGTATTTATTTTCCTGTATGGCTCATTGCATACCAATATGTTAACTAAGAATACAGAGTAGTATAATGGTCTAAAAATGACTGTAGCAATCAATATTTTTACATTTGTCTGGGAAAAAATAACGCAAATTAAAGCAGAAAGTGAGTGAGAGATATTGTGTCAATACATACATGCACTAATGTATGTATGTGGGGATTGCTTGCAGCTATGCTTTGTGACAGAAAGGAATTTACAAATGTCACAACTAGTCACAACAAAAATACTCAATTTAATTTTTTTATAGCATGTAAATATTATCAGAAGATGCTTGCTTAAAAAGCTATTCTAAATTCCTAAAAAACATATTCCTTTGAATCACTGCACGTGAGTATGGGCTATTTTCCTAATACACTCTTTAAGTTGACCTGTAAATTCAATCTAATGGACCAAATTCTAGCTCATAGCTCTCAGAAATCACGTGTCAAAGCTACTGACCAGAGAGATCAAGACAACATATTTCTTTATATTTTCTTTGAAATTTCCAGGACTCTATTTCACTAGGTGTTACAGAAAGGTAGTGCTAAAATATGTCATTGACCCAAGAAGCCTACAAAATAAATACAGAATAAAGCGTAGAGAATAAGCACTTACTGTGGGATTGGCACATCTGTTGGTTTCCAAAATCCACAAGAGTTCAAGACCTCAGCTGACTGAAATGTTTTTGAGCAGTCTTCCCAATCTCCGCCTCTCCTTAGCTACTGCTGACAGCGCACCAAATGTGTGCGGTTCCGTCCAGTTCCCAGTGTCATGCACAGTGTGCTAAATGCAATGCAAACAGTGCTTTTGAGCGGTCATTCAGTGTCTCCTCTCTCCAGATCAGTGCTACATGTCGCTGGCATAGAGGCAAACCAGGGCAAGGAGGCTTCACTATTAGAAATTTAAGAATTTCAGATTGGATGAATCTGCTGGAAAAATCAATGAAGTCGTCATATAAAAGCTAGCTATAAAGGAAAGGCCTATCTTTTGCAGTATCTAAATTTGAATAAAGTGCTAGCAATGAAAAGGAAAGTTTTACTCCCTAGAACCGGATATCCAATCCTTTCTTGGTATTCAGGCTTCTGGAGCCATTCTCGGAGACTCATACAATACAGTACCAATGTGGTACAACAGTAAATACAAGTGGCAGACCACAGACATCTGTAAGCTGTAAGGAAGTCAGCTTTCCAAAAAAGGGAGTATTTTCCATTCTTTCATTCTCCAAGGCAGGGCCAAAGGTATGGAGGAGGCCAATGAAGAAGAAATGTCACTCAGATGACACACGCAGCTGGACTGATGGGTGCTCAGGGGACCAATATCAAGAACCCCTTGCTAAAAGACAGTTACTGCAATTCATCTGCATAATGTAGGATTTTTCCCTTCATGTAGTCTCTCCTTCTGTGTAACTCCTACTGGCAACACTAGAGTATTTACTTTGAACACAAACTATCAAAGTACCAAGAATTCATACTCTGTGTGTGATTCTGCCATTTGGCTCAAACTCACCCTGATGTTTCATATTATTATGTGTGGTTCTATGATTATCAATGATGCAAAATCACTTTGGGAAAAGAATAACACATCTTTTTTTTCCATTCAAGACCTTGGAATAATTACAGCAATCTATCTGATAACACTACACTGCCAAAGCTGGACCGTGTAGCTGTTCTTAAGACACATATTTCATTTATTTCCTGGTCTGAAACTTAAAGAACTATTTTTTTTTTTTCAGATTACATTACAAAATATAATGAAAGTAGAAAAGTAATAAGGGCACTTAGAAAGACAATAAATGTATTGTCCAGCAGATTCAGTCATCAGAAGTCAAGTGACAAGGGTTTGTGGTGTAACACCAGTAGGCAGTTAAGCCTCATACAGCTGCTTGTGCACTCCTGCTGTGGGCACAAACAAAGCAAATTCAGGGATTCATTCACTACTTCCCATCGGCAGGCAGGTGTCCAGCCATCTCCAGGGAAAGCAGGGCTCCATCATGCACAACCGTTACTCGGGAAGACAAATGCCACAACCCTCAATTTCCCCCCCCATTCTTCCTTCTTTCCCCCAGCCTTTATTTCTGACTATGGACGATGGTGTGGGATATCCCTTTGGTCAGTTGGGGTCAGCTATCCCAGCTGTGTCCCCTCCCAGCTACTTGTACACCCCCAGCCTCCTCGCTGGTGGGGTGGTGTGAGGAACAAAAATGGCCTTGACACTGTGTGAGCGCTGCTCTGCCATAGCTAAACCATCAGTGTGTTGACAACAGTGCTTTGGTCACAAATCCAAAGCGTGGCCCCACACAAGTTACTATAAAGAAAATCAACCCTATCTCAGCCAAAATCAGTACACAAGGTCACCATCGTCTTTTAATAAGGGGATTATTGAAGTTCTGCCTGACTTTTCCTATCTATAAAAAGACGGTGATAATGTTTACTCCCCTTAATTGTGATGAACTACTAAATACGGTTTAAAAACATTGACAACAAGGAAAACTTCATAAAAGTGTTGTTTTTAAAATAAATGTTGATATCATGAACCTGCTTATGTGTTAAAGAATACTGAAGGTGGTGAACCAGGTCATGAGACTTTATATAAACAAATTATCTCATTTGATACATCTGGAAGAAATAAGAGCACAATCAAAGCAACTTCTACCCAAACACTAAATGTCACCCCAAAGCCCCCTCATTTTCCAAGCTGATGAAAGAGAAATACATATCAAATTTATTCTTATAATCAATTACATCCTTTTTATACATCCTTTTTTGTTTCGTTTTTCCTTACAGCTTTGTAATGTTAGCTTTCATATTTAGTCCTGATATTTATTATGAGTTATGTAGAGAAAAAGAAATATTGGAAAATATGTTTGGATATACGTGACTTGAACATGATGTCCCAAGGCAAAGGGTGGTCTCAATTTTCTTTTACCCAGGAGAAAAGGTTACACTGCTGTTTTTGAGAACTGCTCCCACACTACGAATTAACTAGATTCATCAACAAAATGAATGTTGTTGCTATATTTATGCCATCGTGATGCAGTTTAAACATCCAATCCATTTTCAGCACAAAAGCATGCTGATGAAACAAAACAGGAACTATCAGAAATACAATGAATTCAAATTGAGTGCGAGAGACTCAATTTGAATAGCCAGTTAACAGCAATGTTTTACAATTATGCCTGATTTTGTGTTAAGATTATAATTCTGTGTCTTGTGAATTGTTTTCGTTAGATTTTAGTTAATTTATTATGGCTGAGGTGACAGTGTACTTACATATGCCAGGTCATGACTGATCTGCAACTCTTTTAACATATTCAGGAACTACTTTTACAGTGTTTTACTGAGTGTCTTGAGCGACATGATTCTAGTAAATGAGGCAGCTTTTGTCTGAGGTACCCATTAAAGCAGAATCCTGAAAAAACTGAAGTCAACTAGGTTTTTTCTTGTTCCATCACATTTAGCCTTTAATTCTTTTCTTTCCTATGCATGAATCTGTTGCTCTTTATGTCCAACGAAGGTTGTTGAATTTGAAATTGCACTAATGTGCAAATAACAAATGTCGGCAAAAAGGTTAAGTTAGTATTAAGACGTTAAGAAGGAAATATTTCCATTGTTTTGGTCACTTATTTGAGAAGTTTTAGCAAATGTGCTCCAATTAAGCAGCTTTCACCCATCTTTTTCAAGATAGTTTGTTCTTTTAAACTTTAATTTATTTTATTTAATTTATTAATTTAAAAATTTGTCTCAAATGAGACAAAAAGTATGGTTCAAGAATGGACCCCAAAACAGGACACCTTTTGTAGCATATGCTAGTGTTTATACAGATTATAGTACAAACTATGTGACTATTACAGTCCTTCAACTAACAGGTCTTATGTCAAGAGATTTCAGAACTTTTCAATTCAACTGTTGTTAGATTAAACTTGCTTCTCTGAAATACCAAACCAGGGAAAGGTACTAAAGTTAAAAGGATTTCCAACTACACAAGTTTTTCAGTGGTGCATATTAATATTAGCAACAGCTTTTAAGAGCAATTAACAAGGACAAACACATCTTAACCGTAACGGTTTGACATCTGAAAATCCTCTCAGTGTTAGAAAGCACCATTTAGCAGCAGTATTGTTTTAAGCCGTAAATAATATATCCCAAGGTTTTTTTGTGGTGCACAGTGCTACTTCTAAAATACTCTACCTCCTACAAGGAATAGGTATACGCAGTATAGAGATTTAGTTCCCTTTTGAAATGGAAATTATTTAACACTAAAAGTAGTACAACACAGGAAAGTTAATAACAGCTGTAGCTATGCAGTTGCTAAAGGTTGTTGACATAGGCTTTTTGTCAGCAGAAAATTTTGTATGCTTGAGAATTCAGAGCTCATGAAAGATTCTTGACAGACATCCTTAGAGACTAAAGCCTACAGTTGGGAGAATTCAGTTGACCAGTACTGTTTTTGTACTCCACTTGTATGATGCTGTTAAAAAACCCAAAAGAGCAGAAATATGCAGACGGTTCTGGTGAAACTTAACCTGTATTTTTAGGGGAAAACCAAACCTTGCTTTTTCATTCCACTGCACTGGAGGTAAAAATAAATCATGAGGCCATGGAAGCAAGGTGGGAGCAAGGTCTTAAATGGGGATCCATGCATGGTGATTCTTCACTAGCACCAGTTTCTGCTCACTACAATAATTATATATGGGAAAAGCGGACGGGAAAAATGGACAGGAAAAGGGGACTGGAAAAGGGGACAGGAAAAGTGGACGGGAAAAGCTATGGCTGGAATATGCTGCATTGAAATGCCTGACAAGACGGTCTGCGATCTGGTGCAACTTCAGTACCTCAGGGATAATGATAAATTAAGTAGGTATAGTTTAACTGTGTAACAAAGCAAATGACATTATATTTGCTAGTCTCAGACCAGTGTAGTGGTTATAAATGTCACTATTGATCTAAGTATGTCAATGTAGAAACTGGGTAAGTTATGGCAACGCAATATCTGTATGTGTATCAGCAGAAGAACAGGAAGCTACTGTAAGAGATTAATTCAGTTTTAGAGAATTATATTTCAGTCTGCCAGAGAAGCACTTTTGAGAGGACTCTTCTGGGTATTTGAAAGGGAAAGAACTTTGTAAGTCTTGCATTAAGAGCTTTATGTCTTGCATTTTTCTAATTTGAAAAGCTTGATTTACAAAATTTTTTGTAACTCTGATTAACTTTTTTGTTTTGTTTGCACAGTTCAGAGTAGTGAGATGAGATACTAGGATTTGGATACTCAGTTGGTGTTTGGTTTTGTTTGTTTGTTTGTTTGTTTTATTCGAAGAGCCTCCAGTTCCTTTATGAACTGAAAACTCAATCAGTAGTTACTTTCTATATTAAGTAAATTTAAAAAGGGAACATAAGCTTCTCATTACCATTCCCACACCTACACACGTATCATAGAGGTGATGAATGGAAATAATTTTGCCATCTTGTATAGGTCTGTGTTAACTGAAAGCTGTTGTTTTTCACATTGAACAATTACAGCTGGAAATGACAACATATGTTGGCTCACAGGGATGTGAAAAGAGCATCTTCTGTGCTCTTTATAATTCCCCTGAATGTCTTATGAAATCATAGGGCTTGTATTTTTGGATCTTCTGCTTCACTCCAAAAATTGTTACAAAGCTAAGAAGTTTTGTTTTAAATAATGAATTAATAAAATCGTACTACTTTGTGTATTATTATCATTAAACATGGATAAACTAAAATGTCATGGCCATGAATTTGACTACTTCATTAGATGTTTTTGTTTCCTACCAGACATTATTAAAATGGCATATGGAATTTTACCATGCAGATCTCATAGAGAAAGGAATATGAAAGTCCCATACATTGTTCAGTAATTTCTTTACGTAAATGCTGTTTCCTTGGGGATTTTGTTTTGTAAATTGTGCAAGAGAAGAAACATAAATCTAACTCTTGGGAAGCTTTATTCAATTTATTTCCCAATCAGTATCTCTTTTGAAGATACTTATTGTACAGTTTTTAATATGATTATTCATACTCAAAATATAGCTGGAGGACATTTTATGAGGATAATTAGGTTAGGTAAACCTAACCTGTTTTTATTTTCATTGTTGTGTACTTGTTATTCTGAAACATACCAAATATTGTGATTTGTTGTTTGCCAGATGATGTCTGCAGAAAGTAGGAAGCTAAGAAAATAAAACTCCACCCCTCAGAAAGTCACTTACATTTTTCATTTTTTATACTAGGAAAAAGGGATAGAAAACCCTCTATAAGTACCAGTCATCAGTGTGACTGTGATCATTTTATCTGTATAAACTCATGTGAAGGTTCAAGATACAAATATATATACAAATAGACAAATCTGTCATTATAGCTAGAATTAGACTTTGGAGAATAAAATCAGTTCTGCTAACTATTCAAACTTCCTTTCTGTAGGTAATCAACTTAATGCAACCTGTTTGAATATGCTTCCATTGATTTATAGTTTGACATGGAAATGTGAATAGCTGTGTACATTTATTAAAATAAAAAGAACCCTCTGTAAGTGTTATTTTGGTGACTTTCCTAGGTGTTGATGCCATATTTTATAGTCTGGAAATGTTAGTCAAAAAAAATACATTTTTTGAAAGACTAAGTGTTAGTGCTGGAGAATTCAATATTTTGGGCGGAAAAAACTTGGAAGCAAAATATTATACCATAGCTGGAAATCAGTAAACATTTACTGTTCCCATTTGACAGTGATTCAAAAGGGACCTTTCCAGACTCTAGAGAGAGCAATGAAGCCAAATGCTTTCAGTGCTTCCAGGGACCAGAGGCCTGAACTGTTTATCCTTATTTTTAAAAAATAATGTCAAACCTTGTGCTAGGCTCAAGTTAGAAGAACTAAGTTCCTGTCTGATTCATGATACAAATGGTTATTATAATGTTATATTGAGCCTAGTTATTTTTCCCCTCATCTGCGAAGCTGTGGAAAATGGATTCATTAATGCGTCTTTCTTTCAATGATTTGGTTTCTTGTTCTCTTCCACATTAAGAGTAATTACTTTCCCACAACCTGGCCTCTTTTGATGAGGACTACTGTTTTCCAAATGTAAATGGTTATTGATTTGCCAAAAAGGGTCTAATTTAGAAGTCTAAGAGTGTTGCACAGCTGGGGAGAAATTGAAAAACTGGCCAAGTCATTCATACTGCACTTGGCAGTCACAAAGCCAAAGCAAAGACTGATTTTTGAACTTGTTTTCCAGTCATTTTTTTTTTTGTGATTGTGCATGGTTTTAATACTAGGTATCAATTGAAAATCTATTTTAAATTTAGAGTACAGCTTTGCATTACAATAGCAACGATCCACAGTGCCTTTTCATGTTCAAAATATCACTGCAACGAATGAGCATCTGTGTTTTTTTCACATGGGTGGACTTGCATGGTATTTTATTTTGGGAGACATTCCTGTATTAGTGGCCTCACTGATACCATTACAACTATTTTTGAAGTAAGATTAAAGTACTGCTTTGCAGGTGTAAACGAGGGACAGATTCTTCATCTCTTTTTATATTTAGAAGTCTAAATGTCATCACTGTTATACTGAATAGGAATGAACTTGGAATAGCACAGCTCAGTGTGGCTATTTGAAATTTAAGATATTTTGAAGTGAGTGATAGTGTCAGAATACGGTCAGTATGGAATTAGAAAAATTTTTATCTCTGATTCTATGATTCTGACGCATTCTGAAATATGACTGATCTATGAAATTTTCAAATGCTAGTGTTGTAGTACTTACACCTTTTTGAAATTGTACAATGATCAAATCATGTAATACAAGGTATAGGAATGTTGCAGATGAAATTAAGAAAACATCTGAATCAAACTTTCAAGAGTGATTTAGAGAAGGTAATAACTGATCTGTAGATAAGCAAAGGCACCTCACTGCACTTTTAGCAGGATATTCAAGAGCATCTTTTTATGTCTTTTCCCTTTTAGAATTTGGCAGCTGGTTTTGAAAATAGTTAGATGCCTGATAACATTTTAAGCATCTAAAATGCCTGAAATGGGGTCTTTCAAAGCCTGCCTGTGAAAAATCAGTGAACCTACGATTCAAAGGGTAGATTCTTCCTCACTCTTCATGAGAAATCAATAAAAATACACTTTGACACAGCATGTGGCATTTGTCTTGCTTCTTGGTCTCTTATCCTTCAGAGAGGAATCTATAAACCTCATTTTAGGCCTTGAAACCAGGTTCAAAACCAAACGTGGTTATTGTGATGTTCAAGACTGCAAAGTCCTCAAATTATTCTGAGTGAGCATCACTATGGGGAGCTTGGTGCCTTAATCTGATGTGGACTGAATTAATGAGGGCTAGCATGCTGGGCAATGGGAAACATAAATCAACTGATAGCACTGGGAAAGAAAAAAGTTAAATTCTAACTTTCTTCTGGACCTGAGGAGCCGTTTCAGTTAGGTGCCACTGTTAAAATGAGATTCAGCACTTCAGAGAAACTGTATTCATGTTTCTTTGTACAACATAACTGTAACTGCATAGTAGCTCAGTTCCTGGGCAAATACTCTTAGGCATCTAGCAAAAAGGCATTCTTTATCAGAGTGTTTGCTTTCTCTCTTCCTGAATACAGTTTGCACGGCACATAGGAATACAAGGTTTCATTCAGAAACAAGTGAGAAATCCCAAAACCGTAACTCGGGGTATAGGATGTTCAGCTGGCAAGTGGAATCTTAGGCTACATATATACTAGTAAATCGAACGGTGCCTGAATGTGGTCTCAGCTAGATTTATTTATTAATATAGATGTACCTTTGAGGTCCAGATCTCTATTTCCAGAACTCCTTATGACTTTTGCATTATACAAGAACTGGATTAAAAAAAAAAAAAAAGAAAAAAAAAAAGAAATCCAAGGGGGCTGAATTAATGTGTTAGATATGATCAGTCTTTCAAAAGTACTGTAAATCCAGCTTTTCATGGGACTTATATATAATTACACACAGGTCGAGATCACTCTCCCTATTTTTAGATATATCCAGTGCAGATATCTGCATCTGTTCTGATGACTCCAGGCATTTTCTGTAACAACAGAAAAAAACTTTTAGAATGAGATTAATCAGACCCATATTAGACATCTACAGTAAGAGGACTGTGTTGCAGAAGTACCTGTTTTTCTCCACTCACACAAGGGCTTTGAACAAGCAGCTTGGACGCAGGCATCTTTTCCTGGTCATTTGAATACTATACTCATCTTAGGAGGGAGAATAGCTGCTATAACATCAGCTCAAATTCAACAACAATTTGAGGCACAGTTATATATTCTTAAGCGTATCACCTGCAAAAAACTGCTCTCAGGAAGTAGATTGTTACCTGTTTGCTCCCCCCTGTCTGCTCCACACAACTGGTTGGCGAGATTGGGCACATGGGGCTTCCTGTCTGTGTGTTTCTGTCTTTGAGTCTAGTGAATCAAAATTAGCTGTGTTCACAGAGAACTAATATTTTAAACAATTTAGCCTAATAGAACTGATTTTGACAGTAACTAGCTGTAAAGAGCTCAGCCTCCTTTATTACTTGACCACAGGAACAAATCTGAAAACCCACAGACCTGTAGGGAGAGAGTAATGACAAGCAGCTGGGGCTTGTAACTGGGGGTGTCTGAATCTGTAAAATGGCTGGCCAGGTGCCCAGACAGGTTTTGTACGTAGCTACCGGTGCATTTTTTCACTGTCTTCTTATTTACCTCTTGGGTAGGCGACTGCCCATCAGCTTGCTCCTGCAAACATCTCTAATGCCCAAGTCCATCTATGGACAAGGCTGAGTATCAGCATAGGTGGGAAGACCCACGCAGCTTAGGTATTGCAGGAATCAGCCCTCAGTATCTGCATATCTTCAAATTTCTGGCCTTGGATGTTATGTTGCTGTGCAGTATCGTTTACTGAACCTTTCAGTTTTCAGTGATAACCTGGTGAACACGATGAATCTTCCAGACACGATTTGCTAGGCTTAAAAACTACACTTTCAACAATAAAATTTGGGTCCAGAGAAGGACAACGAAGCTGGTGAGGGGTCTGGAGCACAAGTCTTATGAGGAAGGGCTGAGGGAGCTGGGGTTGTTCAGTCTGGGGAAGAGGAGACTGAGAGGAGACCTTCTCGCTCTCTCCAACTCCCTGAAAGGAGGCTGTAGAGAGGCGGGGGTCGGTCTCTTCTCCCAAGTCAC
>JAOXNO010000013.1:132234283-132251887 GCA_028565335.1 Limnodromus scolopaceus
AGGTATTCAAGAGACGAGTTGACATGGTGCTTGGGGATATGGATTAGTGTTGGGTGGTGTTTTGTGTGGTGTGGTGGTTTTTGTTGTTTGTTTTTTTTTTTTGGTTTTTTTTTTTTTTTTCCCATTGGTTGGACTAGATGATCTTAAAAGGTCCCTTCCAACCTAGGTGATTCTATGATTCTGTGATTCTGTAATACCCTGGGTGTACCGAAACTACACTTTGTTAATGCCATTTAAAGACATTATTAGTTATATCTCCTCCTTAATAACTACCTATTCCACTGTGATTTCAGCTATTTAAAAGAAAAAGCTTTTGGTTAAAGTACATAGGGTGTTACATTGCCAGTGTGCTCAGGTATCTTCTAACCAATATGTCGCTACATTATGTGAGGGTAAGGTGATACACACAGTTTAATTATTCAGGCTCAGTTTGTCAAGAAAACAAGTGTGTTATGCATCCATAAATGACTACACCCCCAATCAGAAGTAACCTGACAAAAAGCTGTGCTTGTTGTGTACTGTACTGAGTCTGAGTATGTGAGAGGCTAAAATAATTGCTCTGGGGAGCACAGAACATGCTCAAATGCTTAATTCATTAGCGGTGCAATTACGAGACAAGACTGTCAGCAAAGGCAGGAGTAAATGGAATGCAGTTCTTACCTCTATTAAAATCCATGTTTCAGAACTGATCAGAGTATAGCAAGGGGAGAGGGAAGACTATGTTCCAATTTTTAGTTTAGATCTATGACTATGCATTAAACTATTTAGGAAACCCCACATTATATGCCCAGTCCTGTTCTTACTGTATTCAGAAGTGCAGGTTTCATTCTGGCAGGCCCGTTGTGATGGAGTAGATAACACTTGAATTCATATATCCTGGAGAAATCAGAAATATTTTTGTGAATATAGGTCAACGTAGTTCACCTCAGCTTGTTAATATAAGCTGTTTCACCATGTGGTTATTTGTACCCATGGAGCAAAGCCACAATATATTACACCAAGAAAATAAATTAGTTTCTCTACAGTCAGTTTTGGTCAAATGTACTTACTTCCAGGTTTCTCAGTGAACAGCTTACATATTCTACAATGAATATAAAAAGCAGTTCTTGTACTCGATTGCTTGATTACACTGAAAACAGGAGACATTTGATAATAAGTTTGTAAGGATCTAAATCACAGAAGTTCCATGTTGGTTTTGGAACAGTCCTTTTTTTTCCCGTTCTCTTATTAGAGTATGTAAATTATTGTATTTCTTTTCACATTCACAGCAGGACAATAGGATATTTTTTTTCTCATTGTGACTGCACTGAAATACCAAGTAAGGTGAGAGGGGATGTTTCTCTGCACTGGAGATGTGAGTGAGTTCCCCAATCACATAGCTGTGATGAGATCCAGCTGTTCAACCCTTGTGTGCCCTCAGCTGTCTAAGCTGAAAAAAAACTCAGCACTGTTTCTAGCTCTGGACCTGTAGGAGCACACTAGAAACACAGACCTTGTGTCTTACACTTCTTTTATCTACAGCACCACCAATCCAATTGTCTGACTACAAAATTAATGCTGTCTGAACTGGACCCTCTTTTATCTCAGCCACATGTACTTCAGCTCTCCCATGTCCTCAAGGACCTCCCTCTTCTGGTTTATCGCTTAAGTTTTTTTTTCAAGTACATCCAATATATTTTATACTTATTTAATACCCAGACTGTGTGGAGGCTTTTATAACACCTTTTTTATTTGTTTATCTGAAAATATAGGTAGGGATAACAAAAATAAAAACAAAGTCTAACTATATTTTTCTGCCACAGTTTCTATATCATTCTCTAAGGAATTATTCATGTTCAGGACCACTATATTTGGGGATATGCTGGGTCTTTCTCTAAAGTCCATGGTTTGTGAATTGCACCATGGAGTTTTTTAGAATGTGAAGTGTCCACAGCATCTTCTGTTGACTCTGTTTAGTCCCATGGTGAAGCTGCCTTCCATTACTGTTTTAAAATACTAACACCCCCTTTTCCTCCTGCCCCCCCAAAAACCCCACATTTAAACCCATGGTTTTTTTCTTGCCCAAAGCTTTCCTTGCTTTGGAAATGAAGAAGTAAGTTTCTTATGGTTTTGATTTGCAGAGAATATTAAACAAAGATTGCCGTAATCCTCCAAGTTACATGATCATGGGGTGCTTAGGGCAAAGGTGTCTTTGATATTCAGGAATGTCTTCTATATTCATGCTTCTATATTTTCATGCTTCTGTATTCATGCTCAAGAGAGTGATGTTCAAGGCAAGACGTTGTTGAAATACCCCAAATGAGAACACAAGTCACAAAGACAATTAAAGTAATGCATTTAAGTACTAACTTCATATAGTTTTAGATTTATTTTTTTTTTGTCTATGACTACAGTTTCTGGAAACCTGTTCTCAGAAAACATAAATTTAGGTTATTTTGTCTTTGTCTTTAGCAGAGGTTTTGGAACTTCTATACCATATTTTATCCAGGCATGGTCATCTCAATAGACTTAGAGGTATCTGCCACTCATGTTGTAGGAGCTGTTACAGTAGTCAGGCAGCCTCCAGCTTTGCTTCCAACACTTACAGAAACTGGCTACCATTGATCCTTTGGGCACCTTATGGGGCGACAGCCTTGCCATGATTCTCAGAAATGTCACTTGCTTTTTCTGGATTCCCCTGTAGGGGGTTGGGAGGGTCGATTTCAATTTGCTTTCTAATTTCATGTGTCAATAGAAAGGAAATCTGAAGTGACCACAGATTGGTTGGTGAAAGTCTGGTCTAACAGTTGTTACATATAGACTAATTCCCCGAGTCTTTATTCAAGCAATTTAAGCTCAATTTTGTTCAGGATTGTTCAGGAACCTGATCATTGATTTAGCTGGGATAGATTGAGGCTTAAGGATCTCTGTAGAATACCAAGAATTCAGCCAAAGATCAAGTATTCTGAAATGTTATTTACTTTGTATTGAGAAAAAGATCACTATATACAGTACAGCTTTATCCCATGCAATATATGCTAATCAAAATTGAAAATTATATGTCTAATTTAGTTTTGATTCTTCAGAGCATAAAATTGTAGTGTTTTAGGAAAAAAAAACTTAAAACAACAGCAGGATAATCTGTTCTACTTTAATACTTATTAAGTACCCTACAAATGCCCCAAATAACTCCAACTTCTCAGGGTATTTTCAACATAATAATGAGATTCCTATTGAAAACATTCAGTAGTAAGGGGAATTTGGAGTACCTGGTCACTAGCAGAGGTTCTTGTTTTTTCACATGTACTCTGAAGAATTTTCTGAAGGGAAAAGAATATTAAGTACAGATGTTCTTCCTTTTATTATCCACAGACCCCTGGGGAAATAAAACATTTTAATCGAATTTGAAAGACTGTTTGCAAACTGCTGACCTAGAAGAAAAATCCTGGAAATCATTTGCGAGACAGTTTCTTACAGATCCACTGAGTAAACTGTCATGTTGCTTCAGTTACAGAGAGAAAATACAGGAAGGGTATGCAGATCTAACATTTGTATTCTTTTGAAAGGTACAAGAGAAAATACAGGACATAGTTGAACACCAGCAGGAAAAAAGCAAACTAACACCATAATCTGCTATAACGTTAAGTGCCCAGCATTCTGGTCAATTTCTGCTAAAATAAGGTAGAAAAGAATGGCCTTTGAAGATACAGTTTAAGAATCAACAGAAAGAAGGAGAGAAGGAAAAAAGAATATTGGTCTCAGCTAAGTACAGAAAAGAATATTGGTCTCAGCTAAGTACAGAAAAGAAAGTTCCTTTGTCATAGTAAAGTGTCCCTCAGATAACTGTTCTCTCTCAAGGTACTATGACAAAAGAGGATCATCTTTATACCCTGAAAGTTCCTTTACGTGACATAGGATTGTAATTTCTTTATTATATTTGTGTTGCATTTACCAGGATATCAGATATTGCTCTTTTACATGATTAATTGTTAGACATTTTATTTTTCCACTTATATACACTATAAGGGGTTAATAGAGCATTATTGTTTTCTGCTGTACTACTGTGCTACAGTACTTAAGTGTTTCTCAAGGGGAAACTACTAAATGTGGAGAGGTTAGTTCCACTGAGAGTTAACTAGAAAAAGCAAAGCCATAGAATCATAAAATACCAGGCTAGAAAGGACCTTAATGATCATCTGGTCCGAGCTTTCTTGGCAAAATCACAGTCCAGATAAGATGGTCCAGCACCCTGTCCAGGTGAATCTTAAATGTATCCAATGTTGGGGAATCCACCACTTCCCCGAGGAGATTATTCCAATGGCTGATTGTTCTCATTGTGGAAATTTGTCCTTGTGCATCCAGTTGGAATCTCCTCAGGATTAACTCGTACCCATTGCCCCTCGTCTTTTCTATGTGACTCCTTGTAAAAAGGGAGTCTCCATCTGCTTTGCAGCCACCCTTTAAATACTGGAACATGGGGATAAGGTCTCCCCTAAGCCTTCTTTTCTCAAGGCTGAACAAACCCAGTTCTCCCGGCCTTTCTTCATATGGCAGGCTTCCCAGTCCTTTGATCATCTTGGTGACCCTTCTCTGGACCCTCTCCAGATTGTCCATATCTTTTTTACAAACTGAACATAGTATTCCAGGTGTGGACTGACAAGTGCTGAGTAGAGTGGGATTGGGATAATGACTTCTTTGTCTCTGCTGATGACACCCTTGTTGATGCAACTCAGCATCCTGTTGGCTCTCTTTGTGAGATGATCTCCAGAGGTCCCTTTCAACCCCATGTGATTCTGTGATTGTATTTTCCCAGGTGCAAGACCTTACACTTGTCCTTGATGAACTTCCTAAGATTCTTTTTAGCCCGTTCTTCCAGCCTCTCCAGGGTCTTCCTGCAGGGTGGCTATCACTTCCAAAGTGTCTACCTCACCACTCAGTTTGGTGTCACCAGCAAACTTCATCAAAGTACACTTGATCCCATCATCTTTATCACTTATGAAAATATTAAGCAGCAGTGGACCCAGAAACAATCCCTGGGGGACCCCACTTGTCACAGGTTGACAGTTTGAAAAGGAGCTATTTTCCACCACCCTCTTGGTGTGGTCTGTTAGTCAGTTCCCCACCCATTGCACAGGCCAATTTCTACACTGTCATATTTCAGCATTGCTGCTGTTATCTTTTAGTCTTATACAATATCATATGGACTGGACTGATTAGGCTCACTTTGGAAAGAGGAAAAGGTCAGCTGATGTTGCCCTACCCTGATGACAGTAGATAATGCTCTCTGAAAATGTGCGGTATGTTCTGATAGGAGAAGAAAACAAGGATAACCTTTCACATTTGTCCCCTCTGGAGAGCAATGACTTATACTTGCACCGGAATACCAAATTTAGCTGCTAATGATACTTACCTATTTATGTATTTCTTCAGAAGGAATATTTTATCGACACTGTTGAGAGCAGAGATACCCTTTCACTGATATTACATAAATGGGGAAGAAAAATGTCAGCTATTAACATTTGTATAACTAAATTGCCCAGAGATCAACACACTATTTTCAAATTTCATGCAAAGGGATTAAAATGCTGGCAATAGCCTCCCTGTATTTCTCACGCCTCTTGAAATTCATTCTTCCTATGGAATCCAAGGATTTATTGACTCATATTCCACAGTTATGACTGTGGATCTCTTTATAGAAGTGAAGGGATTCACCAGAAACAGTGAAATCTTTGTATATTGTTCCCATTGGAAAAAAAAAAAACCAAACCAAAAAAAAAAACCAACCCAAACTTGGCTCCTCTTTTGCATGCATATATTAACAATATATTAACATTGACTTTGGAAGAAACAACATGCCTGTTTGATTTTTTTCAGATGTGGAGCCAACAGGGATCTCTCTGGCTATGGGTCTGTAAAATGACTTGAAATTTTTTCTGCATTTTACTCGAGGTTTTTGCAAGTTGGTTATCAGGAGTGCTGTGTGAGTAGACGTCATAGGGTGGTTTGTGACTGGGTTGTGTTTATTTTGGGCTCCAAAGTGACACCATTAGGCTAAGGAAAATAGAACAAGTTTTCGAGCAGTTCAGATATTTCCTGGAAAGACATGTTGAGCTGAGAAGTTTTCTAGGAAAATATAGATCATCTTAGTTTTAGAGCCTGGATGTATCTAAAAAGAACATGCTTGATTCTGACCTCAGAAGCAAAGTTGCACTTTTCTGTTAAAGTAGCAGGGGCAGAAACTGGTCTTCCAACCTGAGAATTACATATTAAACTTTCTGAACAACCTCCTGGTGTTAATGCAGCAGCAAGTAAAAGTACATCAGAATTACAGCCAGATTGTATTGTGTGCTGCATAAATATGCAGAAAGGTGTAAATTTACTGTCTTCTATTAGCTTTTAATCTAACTTAAGTAAAGGGATAATACATAGAAAAATGGAATGCAGTGATAAACTGTGGTAGAAATTTATAGAATTCAGATTTGTTTTGTTAGCCATTAAAATTTAACTAAACAAAGAATAGAAGTACTATTAAATGTCAATGACTACTGAAATATGAACAGTCATTTTAGTTGAAGATTGTGGACAAGTGGGTAACTTTCTCTACAGCTAATCATTTTAATGCCTATGAATAGACACATTACAAGAATACTCTGATTGTGGTTCATTGGAGTTCCATGTATTACTTTGAGACTTCTGTTAGAATAAATTTTAAAAAGCGAGAAAGGAAAGTGATTTTCTGATATAGAGTTTTTAAAATCTAAAATTTAGATCTTTTTGTTTTAGCTTAGTATTGAACCCTGAGCCATGGACAGACTTGGCAAAATATCTTCCACAGTAGTTAGAGAAATAGTGTTTTATAACATTTAGAGTGTGGAAGTCTTCTTAGATCTGCCATTTCGGTTAAGTTAGTGTCATAATGTTTTTCTTTCATACGTGGCATTCCAATAAAACATTTATTATTTTCTTTTGCTAGTGAGAAATGCAAGAAACATAAGAGGAAGATGAAAAATCCATGAGGAAAATATGAGCTTTGTCTCACTTTTTAAATTTTCTCCCAAACTTGTCTTATCTTCGATGAGCTTGACTGAATCACAGTCTTAAACTTTTGGACTGAAAACAATCTGAACATTTCATCCAGTAAATAATTTCCACAGAGTTTTCCTGTTCTCTGGTCCCACAAGCATGCTTAATCTCACCTGTTCAGTGAAGTCATTAGATCACAGCACCTCTCTAGGTAATTTATTCTGATATTCGGTGGTGTTCACTGTTAAAAACCTCTTCCTGATATCTAATCTAAATATTAAATTGCAAACCATTTGTCCTTGTTTTATAGCTCAGAATCTCTACATGTAGGTCTCTTTCTTTTATTTGGCTAGACAATTAAAAAAAAAAAAAAAGCTTATTCTTTAAGAAAAAAGAAATACGTTTCACTGGAGATTAAAGTTAAAGGCAGCCTTTCCCATTTCACTTGGGCATTTCATGGTGACACCTAGAACCTTCTTGGAAGACCTTGACACATTCCATGTCTTTTAGAGGAAAGAAAGAACTAGCAGTGGCTTATTAATAACATTATGACAAACCAAGAGTGTCCTCTGGCAAAGACATCTCAAGGTGAAAGGACTTCGAATGTTGACAAGGAGGTTTCAGAAATGACTGGGAGTTACAGTATGGTGGGACACAGACTAAGGAATAATAGGGCAGTGAATATAGGAATGGGATGCAGCAATTTAAAAAAGTAAACAAATAAGCAAACAAAAGGGAGATAGTGTGTAACATCAACATAAGCTAAAAAGTCTTAAAACTTTTTTAGTAGCTAACATCAACATTATATCACCAAAGCAAGAACACATTAGATCTTTCTGTCATCATTTTCAAAACAATGTGATCTTCTCTAAAGCATTTTTGAGGGTATTCTTAGTACTTTTGTCACATTTTCATATGGAAATTTCTTCTTATTTTAACAATTATACCTCAACGCCTTTACTCATTTCAGTATTCTGTCTTGGATATAATCCATCTATATTACATTCCTCATATCTTTCATCCTTTCCAGTGATTGACTTATATTCTTCCTAGCTGCTGACACTTCACCTTTTTTTTTTTTGTGTGTGTGTGTAGAAATTGTTCAAAGTGACTGCTTGTAGCACTTTAATTTTATCTGGCAATTACCTTTAGAATTTCGGTGATTAACATGTCAGATACTTAATGGATCCAAGAACTCTTCCACTTTTCTCCTAACAGCATCTCTACCTGAAATTAATATTTTTTTACTTGAAATTAATATTCCTTTCTCTGCACTTTCCTCTCATCATTTTTTTAATTAATGCCAGAAGAAAGGTAGTAGTGATTTATCATAGGCATTTAAGCTTAGGTAGCAACATATGTGGGAAAAGTCATTTTGCCCACTTCTGGAGTATACCGTCTAATGCTTTTGAGAGGCAAGAATATGAATATTCTGTCTTATGCACTTTATGACAAGGAGAAAATAATGTTATAATAAGGGCTGTTCTGCTATCCATCCTTGTAAAACTTAGTGGTGGGTTCTGAATGGTTTTAAGTGATTCTAAAGTATATTTATAGCCTGGCACAAAGCCACCCAGTGTGTTCAGTGTGCTCTTATCAAACCTTCGGTGACTCAGACAGGACACAATTACTGAACTGTGTGCCAAGGTTCTGTTTTTTTTTTTTTTTTTTCTGAACTGTTCAGCCATTCCTCTCAAGGGTAAAATCTCAGCAGAATTGTCAATAGAAATTACTTCCATGCATAGACATATGCTGCAAGAAGCTGACATTTAGAGCAAGAGAATGGGGACAGGAGGCTGGACCCAAAGCCTGTAGCTTTCATATTCTTGATTCCAATTTTACTGACTTACCTGTTGCCTTTGATAAGTTTAGAAAACCAAATTTTTGAACATAAGATGTAATTTTTCCTGCAGTGGAGCTAAAAAGGTAAATCCTAGGACTCTTGGCAGACTTCACTTGTGCTGAAACTATTCTCCTTATTCTTTTTCTTTCCACCCGCATATTTTCTCATCTCTCTGTTCTGGCTACTGCCCACTGTGGTTATCAGCATGATAAAAAGGACAGTCTTGAAGTTCCGGAGAGGGCTTGCCTCTCCCTTTTCCTTTTCCCCCACTGGGCTGCCTGAAAACAACACTAGCCATCAGATCCAATGAAATTGTTGTCAGGTGATGTGAACTTTATGGGGATCAGGTTCACCATATTACCATCCTGTCTGTCCTTGGCCTCCCTGTGTAAGAAGCTACAATTACTTCAACTGAAAATTTAGGTGCTGCAATCACCCCAATGGAAAGTCTTTTTCTGATTCTCTTACAATGATATTTGATTTATTATTTAGTTCTTTTTGCTCTTTTATGTATGTTTGAACATAGATTTCATCCTTTTTAACAAAGATTAAGGATTCATCCAAATTTCACAAAAGCGTGAAACAATTACATCATCAGAAATCCAAAATAAGAAGAGAGTTAACAAGATGAATGTTTGGGCTAATACTAAATTAATGGGCTCACTTAATATGTATACTGGATATTTTAAATTCTGTCTGTACTCATTTTAGAAATACAGCTGAGGCATTTTAAAGTGATTCTTTGCCATTACTAGCAGTTAAAAAAGACATAGGACAAAATTGAAAAATGAAGTCTCAAGCTCTTGGAGGAAAATATTTCTGGTTTTGATTGTGGCCTCTCCAGGTAATCAGTTGAATTATTTGTAGAGAGTAGTTATTTAACACAGTTTCATTATCTGATAAAATTTTATTGCCCGTGGTTTGTGGTGATATACTTTGTGTAGGAGTATATAAATTAAATCATGCAGTCTTGAAGGGAATATGAAATAACATAGTAACTGAAATTAGACCATAAAAGACTAAATAATCAGAGAAAAGGTTGAGTAATCAGAATTATTTTGTATTCATTCAGGAAGAGGTCAACCATGAATTCATAAAAAGAGAAAGGTAAAGAGTATAAAAGTACTACAAAATGTTTAATTATTAAAGCATTGTTTTATAGGATCTTACCATTGTTATGAAATATCTTAAAAAGAAATATAATGAAGTTTTGTAAATATAGATCCTTAGTTATATCAATTAAATTTTTATCTGAGGCTAAGGATTATCAGTATATCTTTTGTTTCCAGATGAAAAACATCTTATTATCAGTTTGTTTACCAGTGATAACGTTAATGACGTTAATGATGGTGATGAATAAACCCATCAATCAGGACAATCCACAGTGGTCCACATGGAGAATATTAACATTCAGGTAGTTAAAAATCAATATGTGGATGTGGCTTAGGCAGCCATGATAATAGAAGTAAAGAAAGCTTCATTTTTTTTTAATGCAGTAATTAGCTCAGTCACTGACATTTGCATAGATACCTCTATTATGCTATAAAGTGTGGTTGCCGCATTACAGTCTTACAGACATAATGTCAGCAGTATCTACTGTCATCTCCCCCTGAATGTAAACCCCAAATCTCATTATAGATTTTAATTACGTCACTAGAATGCTTTTGCCTTTCCCTGGAACTATCCTCAAACTTCTGTTTTATTTATTAAAGTTGTAGCTGTATGATATACAGTGCAAAATTCTAGTGACAACTCATCACATATTGTGTTTAGTCTAATGGCAAGAGTTGGCAGTGCACAGTTTAAAAGTGACCAGATGCCCTCTCTGTGATGAAGAGTGTTAGAATTTACCAAATGTCCTGCTGGTACTGAAAGGAATATTATTAGATTTGTCATTTATTAATGCTCTTAAAAAGGAGGCAAACCAATAACAGACACAGGAGCAAGAAAAGCACTACCTCAAAACAAACTTGAATTCATTTTTATATCTTCATGTTATCAATCAATCCTACAAAGCCTTCTCTGTGCGTAATGGGAGGATCAAAGGTATTGTGGAAGGAAAATTCATTTAATAATAAAAAAAAAGAAGAAGAATGTGAGAAAGCATGCCCTAGAGATGAAAATATGTGGATAGAAAAATAAATAAGTTAACCCTTATCCAAAAAAAAAAAAAAACCCAAACCGTAAAGGCTACAAGACACAAACATCAAAGTTCCAGTTCTGGTAAGAATTAGCCCGCAATGCCTACCACAAAGAAAAAAAAAAATTAACTGGATTGGTTGTATGCAAGTAACTACAACCGACAATGAATTTAACAGAATTCATTATTGCTTCTGTAAAATGGCATGTTTTGTGGTGAAGCAAAAACTGGCATGAATACAAAGGTATTCCCAATTTGCAAGGTCTGAAACCAAAATGGTGACAGGTTTGCCACACTTGGGAATCGTCATCTGTTTAAAAGCTCCACTGTGATCTACTAAAAGCTGAGGTAGATCCTGGTGCCTGCTGGTACATTCAGTACAAAGCGATGAAGTCTGAAGGCTCTCAGCCGGGCATGCTGAGATGTAGTCAGATCTCAGCCCAAAGCAACTCTTCCTACAGTAAAGCTGGGGGTACTGAAAAGGACTGGGAGAAAGGCTTTCATTTAACCCTAGTGCTAACCTAATGACAGCAGTTTCATCAGCCCATTTAAGTCACTATGTTATATTATTAAGGCACTTAAATGGGCCAGAATGTGTCAGGAAAGATGAACTGGATTTCTCAGGCATTCATTTCTGGAAAAAAAAGGAAAAAAAAAAACCCAACCCAGCAGACCCTCTGTCATCTATTGAAGCCATTTTGGTGAATAGAAACAGCTTGTTCTGAAGTTTCCTGTGAAGAGGAATCAACCATTAGTTCTCTCAATGTACAGGATCTGAAACATTAATAATTTCAGAATAAAAGTAACATTTCTCCAAACATTTTTTTTTAAATCTGGAGGTCCTTACAGTATGCATCCTTAATGAAATCATTGTTTTTGAGGTCTGCTTCTCCACCCAGGTATGCAAGTTATAAACCAGTGTGTCATCACCATTTGCAATAGACTTAATCCCAGTGTACTTCAGTGTCAGCAGTGGAAGAAGAGTCAAATTTCTGTGTCACTTACTGGAGCTTATCAAATTAAAAAGAGTGTAACATGGCAGAGATTTTGCTCTGTGTTTAGAGAAAGATAAACATTGAATTTTTTATAATTACCCCTCATTTTCTCTGACACTTCTGAAAAAACAGGATAGCGCAAGAGGTATTGGTTTTTGTACAAATTTTGAAATGGAGATATGAATGGAGACAATCAGTGAGAGAAGGCAAATGTCAACAGAACAGACATCACACCAGTGCTATTTAAGTTAAATCATTCCATAAGGAGCTTGGGACTGCAGCGAAAGCCAGCAGTCATCTCAATGTGTTGCTCTCTTTATTCTCTCAGCAGCCCTCCCAGATTAACGATCTTGCCCACTCTGTTTTTTCTGTAGACCAATATGCAGCTGTTAATTATTTCTACTTGGCAATCTTCTGTTTCTTCCTACTCCTTCTGCTTCCTGCACTATGACCTATATAGGTTTCTTGGTTTTTTCCCCTGTGGAAGAAAGAATAACGTCAATCTGTATATTTTTTCTGAACATTAGTTACCCTGAGAACAATTTTAATACATTATTAAAAGCAGCAGGGATAATAATTTTCTGAATTCCTAACAAAGCACTTGAATTTATTAAATACAATGGTAAAGAAAACAGGTTTGGTACCCTTTCAGTTGAAGCACAGTTTTGCGCACGACTGAAGACAGTTTCTTTAACACCTGCAAATCACTGCCTTGTCAGCAATTTCCTAAGAATAAAATAGTTTTGATTATTCAGTTTTATCTTTTAGTTTTTAACAACCTTCTAGTTCTGACTATTTGATTTTTTTTTTTCTCAGCTTGTTCCCCTAGTGCCCACAACCCTCCTAACAAGACCCTATCTCTTTTCAGCCTTATAGTCTGACAGCCAACTCAAAAAGGGCAACACAACATGTGGTTTCATGTAACACTCTATCCAATACAGCTGTCAATTGTTAATGAAGGGGGTCATCTTACTTTTTCCTGTGTCTCACATGCAGGTCACCTAATCAATCGAAAGGAAAAGAACCCAACTACGTATTTACGGATACGCACACACTCACCCACACATTCACACTCTGATCAGGTTTATACAGCCAGAATACAGGTAGGAATAAGTGTCATTAGGCCTGGGAAATCAAAAGAGGGAAGCATAAAATACGGTCCTCTGGTGTAGTGAGGTAGGTCAGATGATGTGAACATAATATGAAACTGCACCCTTGTCCTGAGTGTGGCTGGAGTGGTGTTAACTTTCTTCATAGTAGCCCATACGGTACTGTGTTTTGCATTTGTGGTTAAAACACCCTTAGTAAACGCCAGCATTTGGGATATTGCTGAGTTGTGCTCACACAGCATCAGAACTTTCTCTTTTTCCCACTCTGTCTCCTCAGTAAGTAGGCTGGGGGGCGGGCAAGACACTGGGAGGGAACACAGCTAGAAAAGTTGATCCAAACTGGCCAAAGAGGTATTCCATGGCATATAATGTCATGATTAGCAATACAACAAATAGAGGAAGAAGACAGTTGGGTAGTGGGTTGGCTTTCAGGCGGGCAGAGTTCAGATAAGAGCTGGGCATCTGTCTGCCTGTAGGAGATGATGTGTGATTTCTTTTTTTTTGGCTTGTTGTCCTATTTTCTTCACCTATTAAGCTGTGTTTATCTTAACCTATGAGTTTTCTTGCCTTTTTTCTTGTTTTCTCCCCTCATCCCCCTGGGTAGGGGAAGAAAGCAAGGGGCTGTGTAGGTGCTTGGCTACTGGGTAAGGTCAACACTCCACCATCCTTAATGTACAGAATTACTCTATGTGTATGTATGATGATGCAGAGGACAGCTAACCTGCCTACCTTTAACTTTTCCAAAGGGAGATGATACCTTCCTTCCAAAGCTTTCCTGAGTTGGGAAATTACAGGAAACCCCAGTAAGGGGGAAGAGACCCAATTTTGTCTTTTACAACAGTATAAGAAACCTCATAAAGACTTTGTTCCACATTATCTTTTCATGACTGCACAAAGAATGTGGATTTGTGTAATGATTTTATGATTCTTAGGAGAAAAAAAAAAAAAGAAAAAAAGATTGTGGTCACTTTTCAGAGGATCAGGAGTATGACTGCTCTCACAGTATGAGCAAGATTTTCTTGGTTGTTGCGTCATTTCTATTATCATCAAATGGACTTGGATTTGTCTATGACGTCCTGCTATTTCTATGAGAAGTTTCAAGTCGGCACTCCTGCCTCAGTGACAGATTTGTTTGTTGGAAGTGTTGGGTTACTAACTAGCAAGGTGCCTCCTCTGCTGGCCTCTAAATCAACCAGCTTTGTAGTAAGGACATGCAAGACAAAGTAGTGCCACAGCTTCAAGAGGAATAAAGAAAGGGACTGTCAAGAAGTGAAGTGCATTTGGACCAGCTCCAGGATTCCTCCCAGTGTCATGAATCCAACATTTTCCATGAGGAGGAATTTCAAAAGGCAATATTATCACAATAGTGTGGTGCCTGCTTAATGAAACAGCATGTTCTTGAGTGAGTATACCACTGCCTTTCGCAGCTCTGCCAACAGTTGGCCTGAAAGAAATTATATTAACTTTTGAATGGATTTTCCACAGATTAACTGTTCAACATGAGAATTATGACAATGAAAGTCCTTATGCCAGCTTTAAAACAAGTTTTTATTGAAGAAAAAAAAACCCAACAACCAAACCCACAAATGAAAACAAACAAAATCCTCCTGGGTATACAGTTCCTTTCTTTGTATTTTGCACAATGCTCTGCTTAATTCCCATTAAATTCAGCATGACCTTAACATCAACTTGAGGTCATCAGATTTTTAGTGTAGGGCAGTGTAGGGGTAGGGCATTTGGTAGTTGTTCCTAGGAGAAGCTATTATTTTATGTGTTTATGAAAAGCCTCTCCACCTATTTTATGGCTGAAAGTTGAGCCCACAAGTTGCACTTCCACTTTGTATCGTGCAGATGTCTATCAGGTTTCTTCTGGAAATCTGATCGTTAGACTTTTGTATTCTCCAGAATGAGTTTGTAATTAATTGCAGCTGAAAAACAATAGGTACAACTGGAAATAACTACTTCAAAATCAGGCCCTATGTCCAAATTTATTATTTTGCAGCTGATGGAACATTTGCCTAAATAGAGACTCCATTTGGTACAAAATTATTCCTTTTTGGCCTATAATAGGTGGTTCTGTGCACATCCAGTCTTTCTTCAGGCCACTTATTAGATAGCATCACCACATTTTGTACATTGTTAAACCTTGCTGTTTTTCAGCTACAAACACCGACTCATAATATCTTGTTCACATCCTGCCCTGCCCTTGCCCCCGGCCCACCAAAAAGAATGAGGTTTTAACTCTGCAGCTCCTGGTGTGAAAATAAAACCACTTTTCATTACTATGCCTTCAAACAGAGAACTCATAGAAAAGAACATAGACAAAACCACAACAGAGATATGTTATTACACCCCAAACACTGAAATATGAATTAAAATGTTATGGAATACATTTTTACACTCTTATTCCTTACAAAATGTGAAACGATATAATACCTGGAATGATGGTGTTAGACTGTCAATGAAGTGAAAGAAATCATCGAATCTAAGAATAGCTCTATGTTAAAAAATAGTGATATTAAAATAAATAACATGTCTAGAATCTATGCAGATGGAAATTCCTTTGTTTTTCTATTCTGAAATGAAAAAGGTAGGTCATTTTGTAAGTATTCGACAAAGATTCTAATCATATGCATAATCACTGATATTATATTGTTTTCTATGCAAAAAGATTCACACTTTTTTTCTTTGGCAGGTCTCTGATTTTGAAGGAAATTAGCCATTCAAAATACAGCTTCCTAAACTCATAATCCTTACCGTCCCCTTAATTTTATAATAGAAAATTGTTTATACTGAAATCAAAACCCAAATTCAGGAATTTATGTGTTTTAAAGCAGTTTACTCAGTCTGACCAAGTGTCTGTGCACTTCATTTTGGTGCTGTCACTTCTTTGCTGTATCTCCGGGTATACGAATAAGAAACAGGATGTTTCTTTCTTTGTCAGATAATAAAAACAAGCACATAAAACAAATGTAGGATCTCAGTGTGATTCTTGGCTTGCAATATAGTTTTGAATAACGTCATCTGACCAGAGCAGCAGGCGATAGAAACAGGCTTGTGAAGAAGCTTGCTCTTAGCTACTCATTGCAGGTCATTCCCTGTTTTGCAGAATATATGTGCTTGTTCAATATATAGATATATGAGGTATGTTGAGAATGATTAATTGGGATCACAGAAATTTTCAGCTTTTTGTTTAACCTCTGTGAGGATAAGATGTATTTTCTCAGGGATATGACAATGCATACAAGTGAAATGCAGTCTAATATATAATGTCAGATCAGAAAGTTTGTTTGATGACTCTACATAAGATAACTTAATTCCTTCCTGATATGATACAGTACAATGCAATCTGATTTAAACTCATTATAAATGACTGAAATTATATGGAATAGATTTTCTGATACAGATTTTATTTCCTTTGGATGAGCACAATAGAACATTCAATGTATGTCCATAGTAATAAAATGCAGTAGAACTGTCATTTTATAATGATTATGTCAATACTTATACTAATCCCTAATTTCTACAAAAAGCTTCCGAGAGATTTCTGTAAATTATGTATGCACAGAGATATGAATGTACAATAGAATATTTATATAAACACCATAAAATGTAAGTTCTCAAATACACTGAAGTTCAGATAGTATTCTAGAGGACCTAGAAGGAAGCTGTTTTCCAAATGAGTTCAATTAGTCACATATTTGTCATTATGAAATACAAGAAAAAGAAAAGTATTTGAAGAGGAAAACAATCCATTGATATGGACATTATGTTCATGATAAGCCTACGTTTCCACTCCCACACACTAAAATATAAAGGGAGATTGAATAATCTAAGAGGAAAGGGGGAAAAGAGTCCACCATTACTCAGCAAACACACATTTTAATGATTTCTTTTCAACATATAATACATCATCATTAGAAGAAGAAAGAGGAGAGGTCCTAAGCTACAACACTGCTGAGAAACACCCCATAGACAGATGCAGGCTTGAAGTGATGAAGTTAACTTCTACCTCTGCATCCCTCAAGCAAAGGGTCGGAGTTGCGAAACGAACTGCCACCTGTGCTCCATTCATAGGAGGAGGGAAGAGGCAGGGAGTGACTAGAAGCTAAAGCCACCAGCTTTGTATACCATTTAATGGTAGGTAACACATATTCCCTGAAGCATAACTTTAAATTATATTCCCCAAAACTGATATTCTATTAAGAAGACTGCTGTAATGCATGTGTCTAACCAGACTCCTTCCTCCAATTGTTGATCTTACAGACACTGGTGTCTCTGTCTTGCAAATGTCCATGTAACGGTTAAAAATAAGAAAAAGCAATGGTGAAAAAACAAACTATTCACTCTACCTCATAACTTTCATTATGCATACAATCTAAACCCCTTTCAATATAAAGCCAGAAGTCCAGTTCATAGAATCATAAAATCATAGAACCGTTAGGGTTGGAAGGGACCTTAAAGATCATCGAGTTCCAACCCCCCTGCCATGGGCAGGGACACCTCCCACCAGAC
>JAOXNO010000013.1:132255628-132272537 GCA_028565335.1 Limnodromus scolopaceus
GGCCTTGAACCCCTCCAGGGATGGGGCAGCCACAGCTTCTCTGGGCAACCTGTTCCAGTGCCTCACCACCCTCACAGTGAAGAATTTCTTCCTGATATCTAATCAAAATCTCCCCTCTTTCAGTTTAAAACCATTACGCCTTGTCCTATTGCTCCACTCCCTGATAAAGAGTTCCTCCCCATTTCTCCTGTAGATCCCCTTTAAGTACTGGAAGGTTGTTATAGGGTCTCCCCGGAGCCTTCTCTTCTACAGGATTAACAACCTCAACTCCCTCAGCCTCTTTTCGTAGTGGTGGTCAGCCCAGAATTCTGTGCCTTATTCTGAACAAAAGTATAATTAAACATTTTAGAGTATATCAGATCTAGATTTACTAATATATCAACTCAACAAGTGTGTAGCCTTTATCAGAAGAAAGAATTTACCTTGGGAATTTTCTTTCTAGCAGAATTTAATTGAACTATTTAAATATGCTTTTTAAGTCTAATTGGCATGTCTTAATATATAATGACTATGGCCCACCTGAAGAAAAAGTAATATGTTTATTGCAAAATCATTATTGTCTAGTGTACAAACACACTTTTAAAATAAATTTAAAGCTGCTTATAACCTTTCCTTGCTAAATATTTTATAGGAAAAATATAAGTTATAAAGTTTCTAATAATAGGGGAGACTACACCTACACAAACCCCCACACCTACACACCCATTGAAGGAATTCATCTGTTCATAGATGTGTTTCAGGTATCAGTACCTTAGGAATTACTCATATCATCTTAAGGTTTTTAGAAATATTTTTCAACAGGCTTTTCTGTTGCAAGACAGTTCCTTACAGCTTCTGATATCAGTTCTCAGGGACAATACTGAATTTCTCCTGTACAAAAGGTATTCCCTTTTACCTCAGAAGTAGTCAAATTTCCCAACCATATGGGCCACACCATGAAATACTTAGCGTCTATGAAATACCTTGGAGAATTAAGAAACAGGGATCCTTAGTAATTCTTCTATCTGCAGGAGATGATGAAAGTTTCTCAGGGGTGATGAAATGGTGTGGGCATGCAGCTGGTCTCCAGATAGATCTGCTCATAACATCCTCAGAACCTTTTGCTACCTCATTTCAGCTGCAGCTGAGGATTTGGATTTCCTCCCTCTGACAGCCATGCCATACAGGCTGGCACTGGCATCACAGCTGAATTGCTTGTGGTTCATTAGCTGCAAGCCTGCTGCCCTGACCTTTTTTAACAAATGAAGAAACTTCAGTCTTTGTATTTCTCATTGACTGCCCTCTTCACCCTGCATTGATCTTGATATTTGACCACAGTATTTGGATCAATGAAGGAGGTTCATATTAGGTCAGAACTTTGTTCCTAGATTTAAATATCCTTTTTTTAAAGGAGAATACTATCTCTATAACAACAGTGACCTGACTCTTAACTGTGGCTGTTAATTCCACCTCAGAAGTGTTCCCATGTAATGTTTAAAGATTGGATGATGTGACATTTTGTACTGGCCAGGAAAAATACATCAAAACTTTTCCCCACAATATTTATTCTTTAAACCTCCTTTAAGTAAATATTGTATATACCTGAAAACATTCCACAAAACTCCTTATCAAGAACATACTACACTGCAAGTATTTAGCTATTTGACAACAAATAATTATTATTTATCCTGGTTTCAGCTGGGACAGAGTTAATTTTCTTTCTAGTGGTTTTTGTGTTTCAGATTTGGTATGAAAGGAATGTCAATAATGCATATTGTTTTAGTTGTTGCTAGGTGATTATTATACTATTTAAGCACTTTTTTCAGCTTCCCACAGAAGTTGAGGAGCATAGACAGAACAGCGGAATGGGCAGTGGAACATTCCATGGTATAGACATCGTGTTTGGTATATAAATGGAGTTTGACAGTGGGAGAAATCCACAATCGCTGCTCAGGACAGGCTGGGCATCCAATTCACCAGGTGGTGAGAGTGACTTGTGTTGTATTACTTTATCTCCCAAACCGTATTTCAGAACTATCTTTCAGCTGTACATGCACATTTAGTTGCAGCCAGGAAGTTCACCTGATCCCTAAAAAGCAGCAACCAACATAGTCGGTCTCACAAAGAGAACATAAAACATAACAAACATAAAACACAAAACATGACATAACAAATTGCAAGCAGCAAAATAAAACAAATGTGGTCTCTCTGCCAGCTAGGCTACCTTCAATTCAAACCACTTTTAGTGTGATGGTCTTCAGAAGCTTCTCAGTTAACACTATCAACACATTTTTCTTCATTCACAAAATAAATCCTGCAAAATATTCCCTGCTCCAATCACGTTTCAATGAAATATCCATACATATTGCAGTCTGAGAAAGTTGCTATGCTATCCACTTGCCTGACCAAAAGCAATTCTTCACATACTCTCTTTCAGAAAGAAATAAGAAAAGATATAGTCACCATAGAACTATATTGTTCTGCCTCAAGGTCCCAGTTCTCACCTCTAGTTCTAAAAGTTGCAAGAAATGAAGCTGCATTCACAATTAAGGGCTTCTATTGAAAGCTATTGGTAGCCTGTCCCTCCCTGGCTTACCTGTGGCTCAGTCAAGTATATACTTGACTTGCAGCTATACTAAACTTGCAGCGGCTGAACTTTTCTGTTACCATTGTCATAGAAAGTACATGACACTGTGTAATAGGTTCTTAAACCACTCTAATGAATTGCATTGCAGAATTATTTAAAGGTTATTTTTTTCAATTGTGGAGAAAATAACTGAAAGATGGTTCTACTGTGATGAGAAAACCTAAATTCGTCATGAGTAGCAACTCCTGTTTAGATGTAGATGGTCAATAAAAATCAAAATCAAGAGGACCTTAACATAGAAACAGGAATAGAAAGAAATCAGCCTGAAGTCACATAACAAGTTAACAGCAAAGCTATGGAGAGACATTTTCTTGGTCTTCCCATAGACCAAGTTAATGGACATAAGGAGAGCGTAACAAGGAAGAAAAAGTCCATAATAGCTGAATCATATGTGACAGTGACCTATAGTCTCTCTGGTATGTTTCCTCCATTATATTTTTGTCCCCTCCATAAATATAGAAAATTCAATAAGGGCTACCTTACTAGAGAAAGAGTCAGGCTTTTGCATAACGTTGCCATGTTGGCTTCTTTCAGAGAAGTTGAAGATGTCAGTCGAAGATACTCTGTGGAAGTATTATGTAAGCTTCAAATCATTACCTGATATTTGAGCTGCCTAGCTTTGAAAAAGCTATACTAAGTCACTTGAACCACTTTTGTAACAGACTGCTGATCATTTGTTTTGAATGGACAAAATTTTGCAAGAAGACAGGAATCATCAGCCTAAAAAGAGCTGTCAGATATTGAGATTATGACACCAACATAGGACTTGATGAATTCAGGGATGAAAATCTGAATACTGCAAAATTATCTGTTAAATTGCAAGAGGCAAAAGTGGACAAAATAATTGGTGTCTGAACTAAAAGTTGGTTTTCACAGTGCTCATTTTTCAAAATGTTCTTGATTACCTTTGTGGCCTTAACTGAGTGGTATGCAGAGCTCTTCTAATCAGGGCTAGTGAAACTGAGTAAGTAGATTCTAGGTCATACATTTTTAGACTAGTGGCTGAAAAACTTGTGTAGACTGAACAGGTAACCAATTGACATAGTGCTGGTGTTTTAGAAAATGTGTTCGGTAAGGACTTTGTCCCTTCCAACTCTGAAAAAAATTCAGTGAAATTCAGTGATATTTTGGCTATACAGTAGAGGTGTTCACTTTGAGGAATGCTCTTTCTTTCATTCCTTATGCAGGGAGAACTGTCGCTGGAGCAAGGGCACCCTTGGTGCAGGCTTCTGTTCGGTGCCTGATTTCATCCTGGACTCAAGCGTGTGAGGCACCAAACACCCTGGTCTACTCCAGGAAGGCGGATGAACATATGCTTAACTTTCCGTTTATAAATGCTTCCTTGAACTCTGTCGGAGCACTCTGTGCATGACCACAACTAATGTTTGAACCAAAATACTTGTGGTTTGTAGGCAGCGATCCCACCACATGAACCATTGTGTTCTTTGGATGAGCTTTTGGTAACTGTGCTAAACTGCTCTGGGCTGAAATCCACTCTGTTACTCCTATTGTTCCTCTGCATCTGTGCCTACTCCTTACACTTTTCCAACACTGTGCTATTCTCCATGTAAGAAGCAAGAGTGGAAATGACTGACTTAATTTTCTGCTTCTAGTAGATGTATGTGTTTATGTGGTGCATGTGACTACATGGTGATGTTTAGTGTCTTGTCTGCTTTTCTTGACTTTGAAAAAAAGCCCCACCCTTTTAAGTGCGAGGAATCTTCCTGCCTAGCAGTGGGAAGTGGTCTTGCTGTGAGGTTACTGAAGATGGAGGCAATTGCAGAGAGAGGGGGTTCAATGAATTACAGGTTTTCTGATTTAGTTTCTGTTTTCTCTCCTTTTACTCTAAAAGAAGTCACCTATAAAACACATACTGTCTTTCCGTGAATGAAGAAATACGGCCATTCATAATTTTCTGGAATAATGTGTGGCACCTATTTTATCTAAGTACAATAGAGGACCCCATCCATTTCTGCAATATTTCTCCTTTGTAAAAAGACCCTAATTTTGCAAAAAGACCTTCTTTTAAAAAAAGACCCTCATTTCCACTGGGAGATGGATGTATTGAACGATTGGAAGAATAACAAGGGCTATTTTGCCTTGACACAGTACCTATTTTCCTAGATGAAAGATCAAAAAGAATTGAAATACCTCTATTTTATAACTGATTGTGTGGAATTATGTATAAATCTGTTGGAGGTCTTTTCAGGGATTTTTTTTTTTTTAATTTATGTATGCCCACATCAATCTTTCAGGGCCTTTTGTCTCTCTGCTTCTGTATCCCACTGCCTGTCTTTTGATTTTGTGCAATTTCCTTACTAAACTAATATTTATATGAACTGATCATAACATCCGATTTGACATTTATTTTGTAACATTTAATAAAGGTTAGAGTAAATGTAATGCCAAAATTACCTGTAAAAATTCATCACAATATTTTGCAAAGTACTGTAACACAAAACAATGGAAAAAAAAAGGGGAGAATAATTCCCTTTATGTAAAACTCTAATTCTGATTTAACTCACACATGGCTAATACGTGTGATTTTATTTTGTGAAATGTGCTACACCATTGTTTTCTATAACGTCTACCACATGCTGCCTGTTGCTTTTGCATTTAAGAATAGTATTTTGTACTCCAGACAAAATAAAACTAAGTTGTTTTCATATTTTTAGACAAACCAGTGCTGCGATAGTTAAAACACTGGCATGACACATACAATTTCTGGTTGAAAGGGTTGGTGAAGAGCCAAAAATGCCTTCTCTATAGGATTCTATGCTATCTAATGCACGTTGTTATGTAGCCTGGGCTTTCTAAGCCAGTGCCATTCAATTCTGCTGAAGTGCTTGTATATAACTTTGAAAAGTTATAGGTGGGATTATCAGTTTAGTTTAAGATCGGCAGGGCTAAAGCTAAATTCCTAATCTGTCTTTCCCCTTGTCTCTGTCACCTTGGATTACACCATCAGAGGCATGGAATCTGGACGTTTTACACTTCACCTTTGCTTTCATGGTCTGTACATTCAGATTATGTCTATATTTACCATTTATAGTGACATAAACATTCAGCTTCTTCCAGAATCTAAGGTTCTTCAGGTCCTCCGTTATTTCACACCTCACTCAGTGTAGTGTACTTTTTCTGCTCTTAACATCGTACAAATGGTTCCCCTTCAAAATGCTTCTGTTACGTCTTGATTACAAAACATCTTGATTCTTTCTTCACCCCTTCTTCTTAGCTGTTGGCTTTCTTTCTTCTGCTGCACTAAGTGACTGTCTTTACCAACATGGTCTCTCAATATTTTACTAAATATTATTTTGATAAGTTCTGTTTTTCTTTCTTCTTCATTCCTGCAACCCACGCCTTTCTCCTTTCCCCTTCCTTCTTTTTTTTTTTTTTTTTTTGACATAAAAGTTGGAAGTTAAAGTGAAAAAATGAAAATAAAAGGTTTTCTTTGCCTGTGTAATAGCACAGCAGGATTCGGGTATTTTGCCTCTAGGAACTACTGTGAAACAATAAATGAAGGTCAAGCAATGTAAATTCTGATCCTTAGAAAAGAAAGGAAGGAGGATAGCTTAAGTCATATAGCAGTGCCCTGAAATATATTTTTTCAGTGATCTACTCTTAGATAGATGCTTGCAGGCCATATCTGTGTTTCCTAAGACTTTGCCCTGCAAGAGCTGATAACACTGGACCTGCCAGCTCAGCAGGATCTTGATGCTAAATAGTGTTTGTTCAAAAGGAGAATTTATTTCACAACATTATACTTAGAAATTATCAACAAAGTGCTTGTATGGAAAAAAAAAAAAAAAGAAAAAGTACTTTCCCCAAAATCTAAGCATTTGAGTATTTGAGCATTGCAAAAGGTAGTAGATTGACTTCACTGACTTGCCTTAACAATACGAAAATAGAATCACAGACTCATAAAATGTTAGAATGGTTTGGGTTGGAAGGTACCTTTAAAGATCATATAGTTCCATCCCATCTCACAATGCGTCTAATTCCAACCACCCTGTAATGAGCAGGGACATCTTCTGCCAGATCAGGTTGCTCAAAGCCCCATCCAACCTGACCTTGAACACTTCCAATGATTGGGAATGCTAAATTTCTCCGGACAACCTGTTCCACTGTTTCACTGTCCTCATTGTAAAAAATTGTTTTCATTATCCCAAATCTAAACCTACCCTCTTTCAGTTTAAAACTTTTGCCCCTTGTCCTGTCACTACAGGCCTTAGTAAAAAGCCTCTCCACCTTTCTTATAAATCCCTTTTATATACTGAAAGGCCACAATGAGAGCCTTGTCTTCTCCAGGCTGAACAACCCCAACTTTCTCAGTCTTTCCTCATAGAGGTGTTCCAAACCTCTGACCACTTCTGTGGCCATCTTCTGGACTTCCTCGGACAGGTCCATGTCTTCCTTGTATTGGGGACCCCAGAGCTGGATGCAAAACTCCAGGTGGGGTCTCATGAGAGTAGAGTAGAAGGAGATAATCACCTCCCTTGACCTGCTGGCCATGTTTCTTTTTATGCAACCAACGTTACGATTTTCTTACTGGGCTACACACACTTATTGCTGGCTCATATCCAATTTTTCATCCAGCTGTATCCCCAAGACTTTCTCTGCTGGGATGATTTCAATCCTTTCATCTCCTAGTCAGTACTGCTATGGGGGATAACCCCACCACCCATGCAGGACCTTGTTCTTGGTCTTGTTTAACTTCATGAGGTTCATCTGGGCCCACTCCTTCAAGCCTGTAAAGGTCCATCTGGATGGCATCCCTTCCCTCTAGTATGTCAATACTTAGAGCAAGGAAAGGTAATAAACGTGTGTAATCTGGGAAATAAAATTGTATTCACAATATATTTTTTATGGATTTTCATAGTAGTTTAGAAAATATTACTCATTAAAAATTGATCTTTCATTTTTTTCCCTCTAATCATGCTGTTTAAACACATATAGCACAGATGCTGCTACCATTGCAGTACGCTTTACATGATTATGTTCTTTTTGACATTAAATTGTCAGAGAAAGATAATTCCACAGAAGTATCCTAGAAAAGTGAACCAAATAGTATACTTTCACTTGATTCTCATTTTCTTTTTAATAAATACTTTCACATGTAGGCTCACTGAAGATGAATCACTGCCTATTAGTATTTCTCTACTCATTTGGAAATGGATATTTATTTACCCTGATCTTTTTGGAAAAGACATTTAGAATTTGGTTAAGAGGAATGAAATGAGGAATTATTCTAAAATGCTGCAAAATATAGCACAACATTTAATACTGTGCTTTGGACTGTGCTGGAGGAGAGTAATTCTCTCATATTCTCACAATTGTTAAAAAAAATATTTTGTAACATCTTCTTTTAATACAAGAAGTCAAAGCAGCTGACTTAAGAAATTTAAACTTGTTGGGACAAAACAGCTTGTGATTTTGCATGTGGTCTGGAGAATACTGTGAAAATGATGTAAAAATTTTTCCTTGCTTTCATCCTGGGACTTAAATGTAAAAGAGTGGATCTCTAGTTCATAGTGCTAAGGTCAGGGTACTATAATTGCAGGAAATGTTGATATAATGAGGATACCCTTATCATGTCATCTGTGAAAAAACAGAAATGTCCTTACATATCAAAACTGCTTTATACTTTTCTCAAAATGCCAGATGAGCAATTAGAATTATTTGATGATCTAGTAGAAGGCATTATGCACCATACTGGCTAGAAACCTTTAGCTGTCCAAAATCTTGTCTAATTCTCTGCTGGACTAGTACCTTACATCTCATACAGCCAAACAGCAAAAAGTTAATTAAATAAAATGTTATGAGTAGCAGGAGGAGCTTAATATTTTGGAGGTGCATTTTTAACTCTTGGCTCTGCATAACACTTTTGCAGAAATGTCTTTAACCAGCTGATTTCTTATCACAAAGATGTTTGGGTTTTTTTTTTCCTTCTTGGTTCCATCTGTAATCTTCTTTCCAGTGAAGTGTTTCATTCAAGAGAGTGCCAAAACCAGAAATGATAAATTACTGTTCAACTATAAATTACAGCTAGTCTTCTGTCATACCTTCATATAGAATCTATAGTCTCACAATGCCTTGAACTCAAAGTTCATTCTTTATATTTTTAATAAACAAAGCTTACAGGTTTACTATCAGCACTAGAAAAGATATTTTTTATGGCAACAGAGGACATTTATGATCATCTATCTGATCTTTGTAAGACAAAGTATGGTATTTTATTTGAAAATCAGTGCATTGAATTTGGAACTCTGTGATTGAGAACATACCTCTTAAAAATATCTAATCTTAAAGATTTAAGGTTATAGATTATCAACTGCCCCACTAGTCGGCTATTTCAGTGGTTAGTTTCCAAACCACCTGCTATATCCTAGCCAGGTTTCTTTTTAAAATCCTCATTTGCTAACTGGTTTTAATTTGCTTAGTTCTTGTTTAATTTGCTATTGTACTTCATTATCTTTTTGTCTTTCAGGTCAAAAAACCTACCATCAGAAATCTTCTCCCTAGGTACTTACAAAATGTGATCAAGCCTACCTTGTAATTTCTGTTTGAAAAGCTAAATAAATTGAGCCTATTTAATTAATGTAAAGATGGCTCTCAAGACTGTGAAACACTCTGTTGCTGGGTTTTGAATGATGTCTGTGCTTATAACATTGTATTAATTGGAGAGTATGTTACAAAACTGGGCTCAATGCTGTATCCTTAAAAAGATATAATATTTCATTCATTACTTTCCTGTAATCTTCTAAAGGTCTAAAATACTGCCACTGTATTTTTTGGATAGGACATTATAAAATGTATATGCTAGTACATCAGCTCAGACCTGAGACTCATATTTGCTTTGCCTGTATTATTAACACTAGAAATTTGCTGAGAGAAAGGCAAATAACTTCAGGAAAATACCCCCGAGTCTAGCCAACTCTTACACAGCTGCAATTGGTAAGATGTCCAGCAGTCCAGTGAAGATTTTAAAAAAGGGACAAGTTATGGCCTTGTACTTATGCAAGGAGTATATGTATGTGGTCCTTGGCTGCTTCAGTGTGAAGTAAAAATGGATTAGTTCAACCAACCACTGATAAAATCCTAGTCCTGACTCTCATTGCCTAGATGAGTCTGATGCCTCTCCTTGGACATCAGCCAAGATTCCAAGTAGACTGGATATACTATGCACATCTAACATTTCAAAGAAGCAAAGGCATCCATAACTATTCTGGAGATGCATTTTCCTTCACATTTTTAATTCAGAAACTAGTGTTTAGAAAGTATCCAACTCATAATGGAATTGCCTAGGCTGTTGTTGGGAGATATCTTTTTTTTTATCCCTTTAATCTGGACATAGCCACCCACAAACTCACAGTAATCCCTTTTGGTCTGGAGCCCAAAAGCTAGTATCATTTTATTTAAAAAAAAAAAAAAAATCACCATAAGCACTGATAATGTTGAATAATGATAAGAAATGTGCAAAGGTTGAGTAGGTAGGGACGTATAGCTGAGAGTGGCCAACAGCTGAGAGAAAAGAGAGAGGAGCATCTTTGATTTTATAAAACTTTTAATCAGTTGTGTTTCATAGTACGTTTCACGTGATTCAATCCAATAAGCCACATTCTGAAATGATCCTTTAATAGATCTGAAATTTCAGGAATGGTTTTCTATTTATGCTCGTACCTACTGTGCAGTAATGTGAACAATAAAGGAGTGACTGGTTTGGGAAAAAAAAAAAATAAAATAATTGTTCGTATGCTCTGCAGTGCCATCTACAGTATTTTGGTCAAGACTGAACCACTTCATGGGAAACAGTGCATGTTGTTTTAGAAAGGAAGAGTAACATGGAAAGTATGAATATACCCATGTTAAACAAACATTAGAGAACTGAACTATAAATTAGAAAGAGACTTACTAGATTATTATTTTATTTCCAAAAGCTTTTCATCTATGGTTTAAATATGGTATTTTATCAGAAAGGGTTTGAATTGTTTAGTAGCATCTGAACACAGTCAGCAAAGTTAAACTCCTATGATACAGAAGAGAGTTAAATGATGCCATTTTATAGAAATATAACATCATCATGGAAATTACAAATGTACTTGTTACTGCTTTTAAAATAAATCTGTTCAGGTCATCTTTGCCTCCTGCCTTCAGTCCTTACCATACCTGTGTTACATTTTCACACTTTTCTCCATGTCTGTGAGAACCAGAAATGTAAAACAATAAATAGAAAAGTTTTGTTGCATGAACCCTGAAAAGTTAATGCCTCTTAAAAGACTAAAATTGAAGTTTGAAAATTGGCAGCACTATTCCAAATGTTAAGAAAAGATAACTGTTTAGGTTATAAACTAAAATTTCATTCTATTTTGAATGAAATAGTGTGGTACCTGACCTTGTCTGAACTCCATTTTTTCATATGGTATGGAGGTAATATTTCATTTAGAAGTAAGCATATTTTTATGATTTGGTAATTATAGATGTTGTAGTCAGAACACTAATTTTTTTTTTTAGTTTTGATCTTTAAATACTATGCAAACAGTGCCCCATACAGTGTATAGACAGATAAAAAAATTATTAATTAAAATAGGTTTAATTAAGCCTCTAAAATTTATTACTGAATAAAGTAAACAGTGGTGAACATTGTTAATTAGAAGCTGGTTTTTATCATTACAACTAAGGAAATGTTTTTTTGACCACTGAGTTTAGAAGTCACTTTGAAAAGATTTTTTTTTATTCTTTAACCAGCAATGTGTAGAAAAAAGCCGTTTACCTGCTTACTACTGTGGAAAAGTTTCACGGGAACATGTATGCAAGGACTTGTTTTCCAAGTAATTACTCAAAAAGAAAAATAGTTGCCTGTGAAACATGAGGCTGTGCTTTTCCTGGGTTTTGTTGTTTACTGGCCTCAACACCAAAGTTTTGTAAGGTTTGAGTGGGAAGAATTTTTCCTGTCTCTTGCTTAAATACTACTAAAAATACTGAGAATGCTGGGTCCCAATGCAAGGTCAGAGCAATTATAAAGTTCTTCAATTATGATAAATGAGAACTCAAAGTTGGAGCTTATCACTGTTGTACAACCTCAGTATAACAGATAAAAGTTTCCTATGTTACATACCTCAGCAGCTAAATCTAATAACTGACCTTAATCATAAAATTCCTGGAGATTTTGTTATCTCAGCAAGTTATCTGGATACCAAAGTAGTCAAAATTAATTCATTTCATAAAATGTATGATCTGCCTGTAAATCATTAAAGGGACCTGTCAGCTTGTGGTATTCCCTGTGAGCAGATGTGATGTACTGATGGGTGTAAGTCCGCTCCCGTGACGTGTGGGGGCCTGGATTCAGGACTCTCTAAGGGGAAGACTTTGAACAAAAGTCCTTTGATCATGATTACTAGATATCACCCATTAGGAGATAGCTAAGAGATATCTGACAGGGCACAGATCTGCAAGGGACTGGGATGAAAGGTTAACACTGGATTGACTGGGCAAATCTTACTGTTTATTGTGTAAAACACAAATATATAAAAGACAAAATAATAATAATAATAATAGTAATTTGTAATAATGTGTAATATGTGTGTATATGTATATAAAAATAAATGGATATAAAAATAAAAGAATGGAATAAAGCATTCAGACACAAGTATTAGTAATTATTTCAAACTATGTATTAGCAATTCCCTGTCAGTTTCCTTTAATTGTATGTATTAGCAATCCTCTGTCACCTTCTTTTAATTATCCTGTCTGCAGTTTATAATTCAATGAATTAAAAGTGATTCTAATGAAGTTAAAATATAGTTCAACCTTTTAAACTCGTATTTGAGTCTTGTAAAAAAAAAAGCAGTTATACTTTTTTTGTTTTCTTCTTGTATTTTAGCTGTCTCTTGCATTGGACCTAAAATTGCGAGAGAGGCACTTCTCTTTGCATGGTCTCTCTGAGCCAGCCAAAACCACATAATGATGGAAACCTCACAAGAAAGCCTATTCTTGCAAAAACAGAAAAAAAAAAAATTGCCTGGTTGTCTGCAATGTTTTTCCTTAGCCTGTTATTTCAGGGAAGGGGTGGGAATGGGGATGTTGTTCTTTGGGTAATGTGTGGGTAGTGATTAGTGTTGCAAAAGCTTACAGCTGGACTGCTTAGCTGACAGAAACAGGGAGCAGACAACGCAGAGGACGAAAGGCAGGGGACCAGCCCAAAACCTCTCTTAATTTCTTTTTTACAGAGTCAGGAACAATAGCCAGTTAGGCTGTCAGTGTGTATACAGCCTGGGAAAAAATGCTACATGTCCACATCTTAAACGCTGGGGTGGGCACAGCCTCTAGCTACATGGGGATGAGGAGCAGTCAGCACAGCCACATGACACAAATCATATTCAGGAAACCTAAACTGTTCTGTTTTCCATGTGTGAGTTACATTCAAGAGCAGAATGACCTCTGTTTAAAAATTTAAAAAAACAGTCCATAAAAAGGGATCAAACTCTTTATTGGAATATCTTTTTTCAAATTTTCATGTTTATGAAAGTTACTGTTCTTTTTCATAAGGTACTGCTCGTCCTCTTCTTAGTTTCTTCATGTATCTAGCTGTCCAGTTGCAGATGGCTCAGAAAATACTGTGCTAATGTACTGAAATGAAAAATGTACTGAAATGACTGTTTTATTCAAATGAGTAGACCTGTAAGAAATCTAGACCTTTATTCAGGAACACACTTTTAACCAGATGAAAGCTCCTCTAAGTATGGCTGGACATATGTACAGTCCTTCTCTGCCTTTAGAAATGGAGACTGGAAGTGCTGTTTGGACAGTTTGGAAGCTCGACCATGAGGTATGTCAAAATGTCAAAAAAAACTCCCAGCTAGACACGCAACAGCAAGCATAATTCTATCAACACACTTTAATAAAGACTAGACAGGGACTCTGTAATTAGGGAATATTTAGGGAATTTGGGGTTACAAAACAGGACCATGTGGGTAGGAAAATTCTACTGCTTTGGTTAGTGCTGTCTGCATTATCTCCTGACTAGAGGGATTGAACTCCGGTTGCCATTGCTGTGGCAGCCAGGAAATAGGTAGACCTTGAATCCTTCAGTGACTCCATCATGTTAAGTGAGAAACAGCTGTCAGGTTCCCGTCAAGGAACTCTGGCTTTTATGTTATATTCCAGCTCTGCCTTGTTTTGACCTTTAAAATAGTCTATCTCAATTTATGGGCTTTCAGTGTTTGCTGCTGTACAATTGGTTAGTTTGTTCCATGTTTGAAATTATGAGTTCTGTGTTTGAAATTAACTGAAAAAACCTCTTGGATTGTGATTCCTCACTGTTCAAGCCATACTATATCCTTAATGAATCCACTAAGGATCTAGAACTGGCAGCACTAAGCACAGAGGAACTAAGAGTGCGAGCCAGTCTCAGAAGCAATGAAATAAGCTTTACCTATGCAAAAGACAAGTGTAATCCCTGGAGGTGGCTAGTTATGTGTTTTCTAGAACTGAGAAAAGGGAAAAGGGAAAAGAGTCGGGTATAAGGACCGGACAAGGCTGATTTAAATATGCATGCAACAATTTCTTACTAAACTTTTTAATTCCCCAAGATTTGTGCATCCCCTGTAAGAAATCTGTTTCTGCTGAGGCTGTTGGCAGGAAAATGAATAAAAATTCAAGTTATTGAACAAGCCTTGAGCAAGTTGGACTGGGTTGGAGGAGAACATTTCATCCCCTTGTTTTAGATCTGAATAAGTTTAAGATGGCAGAACTCGAACAAAAGAGTCTCAAACAATAAATTACCAGTCACAAGCATAATAACATAGAATCGTAGAAAAAAGTACGGCTAGAAGGGACTTCAGGACATTTTCTGGTTCAATCTCCTGCCTTAAAGCAGGATCAAGTATACCTATGTCATTCCTGACAGAAGTTTGGATAACATCCTGAAAAAGGTCTTCAATGAAAACCAGTGCCTCCCCAGGAAATCTGTCCCAAAGCCTCACAATCCTTATTGTTACAAGGTTTTAGTCTTACCTATAACATACTGCTTTCTTTAGCACCTTAGATTAAGACTTTGAGTTATTTAGATAGTATGATCGCAGCATTACACTTGAGGCAATGTTAATACAGGTGATTTGGAAAAGAATGTGATGCTGGACCATCGAACAATGGGACCAATTTTTGCATAAATTAAATTACAATTCTTCATTTAAAAAATTCATAATAATTTAGCGCTAATTGCCATAAGTCATGCATCATTGCAATGGTTTGTGTTGGTTGGAAAATGCAAATAGAGGCTATGGGAAGGATTCTGCATACCATCTCACTGTAGGACCTAGTTAGTAACTGTAGTTACTAATAGTAGCTGAAAAACTAATGTACAAGAATATTGCTTCAAAATATAGAAAAATGGTTGATTTCACAAACAGTGTTGAATTTACAATTCAGGAATTTTTACAAAGCCTACTGATCTCTTTAGAAGTATAACCTTGCAGTTAACCTTTAAATATATTGTTGCTTTTTTTATTATATTCACTATAACATTAGATAAAAATGTAATCAGTACTATTATAACAAGAAATTTGTTTTCTAAAAATCTCAGAGATTTGCTTTTTAACTCTTTAAGTAAATATACACCTATGTAATATTTCTAAAGTACTAATCACAAATTTGAAGCAATTTTGATAGTCAAAACAGGAATTACATTTTGCAGAAGTTTGCCCATAGCGCACCATAGCAGGAAATGTTAGCGTACTCTCTTGCTCTGCTACACTGGAAGTTTAAATAAAGAACTGATAAAGATATAATTAAAATCTGGCAATTTAAGCACATCTCATGAATTATTAAAGTCTTGCTCCTTCATATCTTGCTGTAATTATTCTGCTGTACTCCTCCAGCTCTTGCAATTACTCTTCACAGGGCCAGACTGACACCTAAAGGGGCCATCTGCAAACCTCAGATAAGGGCCATGGCTCACTTGAGCAGCTGCAGGGTGGGTGGGAGAGGGGAAGGCTGGAGCATCAGGGCTCTAGGAATTTCTTGGCACTCCAGGGTGCCTCCTGGTAATATGTGGGAGAGCAGATGGATTTCCTTATTTGGTTTTAATATATGGACCTGTATCTCGATTGAAATGAGCAGAGTGAAACCTTCCAGAGAAACACTTGATGCCAATGTTGAAAAGTGATCCTCTGCAATAAATGCCTCGGTCGTGGACTGTCTAAAAGTCCTGGACTTTGACTCATCTGTATAAGTGCCTTGTTTGCTTTTAGTGATAATTCAAAGGCTGTCTTCCTTGGAAATTTCTTGATTATAGCACCAAGACCTATGGAAACTGAAGATAGCTCCACAATCAACAGTAGAGATGCACAGTTTTGTCTGTGTAACTGCTAGTTCAGTTAATACATGAAGTGTCTCCTTTGTAAATAAAATACATTTTTTGATGATTGCCCCACTTTTCCATGCTCTTGAACCATGTGCATATATGCATTTACTGTAGTTGATCTGAGGAGGCAGAAGCAGAGGATTGCAAAGACTTCTTGGAAGGTTTTAATTTTGTTATTATTAAATTACCAACATTTTGATTGATACGGTGGTATTGATATGTAAGGACAACACGTGGGCCTGCGGCTGCCACGGGGTCCGGGAGCACCGAGGTCTCCCTATAGGAGTGGCAGGGAAGGGCCTGGTAACCTGTCCCATCCTACTACCTGTCATGGTTTCAGCTGGGATGGAGTTAACTTTTTTTGCTAGCAGCTGGTGTAGTGCTCTGTTTTGGATTTGGGATGGAAATAGTGTGATAAGGCACTGGTATTTTTGATTGTCACTAAGCTCTCAAGGCCTTTTTTGCTCCTCACAACGCCCCACCAGAGAGCACGTTAAGGGGGCACAAGAAGGTGGGAGGAGACACAGCTGGGAGAGTGGACTCCAACTGACCAGGAGGATATCCCACACCATGTGACATCATGCTCAGTATATAAAGCTGGGGGAACAAAAAAGAAAGGGGGGGACATTTGGAGTTATGGCATTTGCCTTCCCAAGTAACCATTACACAAGACGGAGCCCAGACATCGAGGTGCTGGAGCGGGTGCAGAGGAGGGCAACGAAGCTGGTGAAGGGCCTGGAGAACAAATTGTTTCAAGAGCAGTTGAAGGAGCTGGGACTGTTCAGGTTGAGGAAGAGGAGGCTGAGGGGAGACCTCATCACTCTCTACAACTACTTGAAAGGACACTAGAGAGGTTGGTGCTGGTCTCTTCTTGCAGGTAATTAGTGACAGAACGAGAGGGAATGGCTTCAAGCTCCAACAGG
>JAOXNO010000013.1:132272637-132294621 GCA_028565335.1 Limnodromus scolopaceus
GTAGGGTAGATGGTTGGACTTGATGATCCCAAGGGTCTTTTCCAACCAAAATGATTCTATGATTCTATGATTCTATGATTCTATGATTCTATGATTCTATGATTCTATGATTCTATGATTCTATGGCTGGACACCTGCCTGCTGAGGGGAAGCAGTGAATGAATTCTTTGTTTTGCTTTGCTTATGTGGTGCAGCTTTTGCTCTGTGTATTAAACTGTCTTTGTCCCGGCCCGCAAGTTTTTTCTCACTTTTCCGATTCTCTCCCCCATCATAGCTGAGAGGAGTGAGTGTGTGGCTGTGTGGTTCTAGATGCTGGCTGGGGTTAAACCATGACACCACCCCAGCCAGGAGCGAGGCAGTGGGGACAGCCTGTCCCTGGGCTTTGGGCACTTCCCTGGGGATGGGGACAGCCCAAGGCTGGGCTGTGACATGGGCCTGGCTCAGAGGAGCCCATGGCCAGGCAAGGCATGGCTGTGGGGAGCCAGAGACTGGCCTTGTTGTAGCATCCCTGAGGCATGGACTCATGGTCTGGAGGGGCTGGCATGGGGTCCTGGGCTGTGGGCAGGGTGGGCGAGCGCTTGGGGGCCTGGCAGTAAGTTCTTGTTATTTCAAACCTTGTCCTATTGTCAGTTTTGTAAACCCTCCTTAGTTTGGTCTTATTTTTAGTGTAAACAAGAAAATGTTCAAAATGCATTGCAAAGTAAAAACAGTGCATAAAATCAAGAAAGCAAGTGCTTTTCAGCTTCACGTGTCACTTGGATTTTCTCAGAGCACATGTCACTCTCCAGGGAAGCTCTGCCTTAAACATAGTATTAGTCAGTAATCCTAGCAATGCATGTGCTGAATTTTAAGCACATGTTAAGTAGCCTCAATGAGTTCAATAAGGCTAGTGGCTTGGTGAACGTGCACTAAACATCAAAGTGCTCATGAAGTTAAAGTCTGATGATGAACTTCAGAAAAACAGTCGTTTGATGGAGGGAGAATTGCCCCTAAATGCTGAGACCCTGCCTTGTGTTAGTCATCTACACGAGACCATCATGTGCCTATGACTCCCTTCCTTCACAGGGACTCAGCTCTGCTTTAGTAAGACATGCAGGTGCTTTCTGCCCTTCACCTTCCTCTATCACGAATGCAAAGAGATTTTGGGTGAAGGAGTTTCTTTTAAATTTTGAATTGCTCTCTGGTAAAGCTTTTATTCCCTTCTTACTTCTTAAATTAGCACATGAAGTTATGATCTTAACTAGTGAGAGGGAGTATCTATCCCCTACCTACTCGCAGAGATCGGGTCTGAGAGAAGGGAGTTTCACCGGCAGGATATTTGAAAAGAGCAGAAGGGCTGTTAGATTTATCTGCAGCAAATTGCTTTCCTGTCTTGGGAGCACAGGAGAGCTGGGAGGAAAGCTGTGCTTTGAGTGACTCCAGGCTAAATCTTGCTAGCAATGTCTTCTGTTTCCTTTGAGAAGAAGGGCTGGTGAGAGACGGTTGGTGTTTACTTCATAATTCATGATGTTTGTGTACTGAAAATAATGACAATCTTTGTGCTGTGTTACAGACTTTTTTTTTTTTTTTTTAATAGCTTATTTCTGTGATTGGGCTAACTTATTTATTTTGCCTGTGTAAATTGTAACCCTGCTATGATGTTGTTGTTGGTTTAGTTGTCTCGCCAAAACTTTTAAACGTTGCCTAATCTAGGACATGGGGTTTTTGCTGTGGTATATTTTGCTGGTTATTTTTAGTTCTTGTAGATCTTCACAAATGTTTTGAGGCAGCCCTCTTGGCTAAATATTTACTGTGACAGAATTAGTGATGGGAGAGATACGTGGAATATATCAGAGTGTACATGGATGTTTCTACATGTAAACAGCTGATGAAGCAGGAGTATTTAGTGAAGTATCTTGGGGAAGAGAAGCCAGACCGAAAATTTAAGCCCTAAATAAACCCACCACGTTCAGTCATGGCTAATAGCTAGAGGTCTCCCATGGTTTCACAAGAAATATAATAATGCTTTTACAAGGTGAAGAACACCAAGCAATAAAAAATATTAATAAGCAAGTACAGCAAACAGAATCACACATCTGAGCCCTGGATATTTTTTGCTGTATGGAGCTGACCTTTGGGTTACATGAAACATCCCATCAGATACATGCATTAATTCCCTTAATTTCTTCTGACATTGTACATACAAAGTATTTGTTCAGTGTCTTATTTTACAATTTCCTGCAACTGACAACACTACTATCTTAAGTTTTCTTTGATGTCTTTTTAGAGTCAGTTCTAAATTATTTAAAATACCAAGCATCTGGACTTTATAAACCGAAACATCTTTTTTTGGTCTTGATAACCTTTGACCAAAACCTTGTCATCTGGTTTTTTCAAGCCATAGTTCAGGAAAAAAAAGTGAAGCCCCTCTCTAGCTTATACTGAATACTCAGAGTCAAAACAGAAGTTCTCTTCATATTGAGTCTTTCTGAAACAACACATCAGCTATGTTGAACCCTTCTATGTCATCGTGCATATACTACCACTGAAATTATATTTAACTTGTTCAAACTGAAGTTTAAATTTAACTTGCTCGAACTTTCGCCAGTTCTAGTTTCCAATTTTCTGTTCCCCCTAAAGGTACTTTTCAAATTCCACATAGCCTTTTTGGGTCTGACGCAAAGCACTGGAAGGGTAAGTAAAATGAATCACCGCATCTAAGCAGACGCTTTTCCAGTTAAAGCAGTCATCTTGAACACATGAGGTTCAATTTTAATTTTTCACTCTGCCTAAAAGAGCAAATTTTCACTTATCTTCTCAGAGAGTATCCAAGATACAGGGCATTTTCAGGGTAGCTCTTTCCATTTCTTCTACTGGCGTGAAATTTTGAAATACTGAAGCGGGGACTGGAGTATAGGCTTCACCCTCCCAGATATACATCTATTCCTTTTTCTTACTTCTCTCTGTCTTAATGAATATTTAATGTTGTCTGTGCAGTGAGACAGTTTCAATAACAAGCAAGAGAGCACTGTGTGAGACTACCCTGTGATCAGAGCACTCACCTAGAAGTAAGAGCTGTGGGTGCAGGTCCCCTGTGTCATCCTCAGTCCTGCCAGGCCTGTAGAGGTGACTTGCCTGGGAAAGCAGGTATTAGCCATAGTAACACAGTCTCCTCTTACTGCAACAGGTTGTGAGGAGGGGATGACTTAAAATTATCTTAACTGCTAGATTCCAGGAGAAGCGTTTTTGCAGATGACCACAAGCATAGAAAAACGTCCCCTTCCAGCCCATGGTAAAGTATTACTCTTCTAGGGAGGAGGACACTTGGGCCTTGTGTTTTCACTTGGCATTTCATAATGACTGCTTTAAGCATCTTGCCCATTAACAATCTGGCTTTTATGGATCCGTGTCTTAAGATTTAGCTTTGTGCATGCATAAAGAACTGTTGCCTAGCTTGACTTACTGGGACGTCTCCCTTGAAACAGCAGGACATAAGAAAATGCAATGCTGTATCACATTATTTCAACATCTTTTGTGGCTGCCGTGCTCCTACCTTTCATTCATATTTGCTCAGCCTGGGATGGACTCCAGCAGCTCAACACTCTAGCGTAATTTGGCTGACAAAAATAAATTGCAGGAGCTGTGTTCCAAGGGACGCCTCCTGCCTGGAAAGCCACTGCCACAGTTACGTGACAGCTGCACTGCTGTATCCTTTACAATTTCTGAGACAGCAGTCTCCAGGGAGAGCTGTCTCACCATTACACACCTCAGGGGAATATCCTGTCAGTCTGCTATTCCCAGAGCAGACCCAAGTGTGCTTCTCTACGGATGCTAACCGCGTACAGCCCCACAGCTTTCTGTGCACCTGCGCCTCGCTTCCAGGGACCTGAGAGGCTGTCCATCAGTACTTTCATTTAGCAGTTCGAATCAGGCATTTCAATTTGTGATCGGGGATGTGGAGAGGATTTTTAAAACCTCCCATATGTGTGCTTTTAATCTCTCATAAACTCATACTTCACTGCAAGAAAATGTGGGACCTCTCTTGAGTTGTGCGTGGAAAGCAAATGTGAGCTTGCTCTGCCCACGCTGATATTTCTGGGACGTGGCCACGTGGCCACATTAGCATGGTACTGATCCTGAGCTAATGCATCTTGCCTCTGAGAAGCGTTTTTACCTTTAATCCAGGAATCTCTTGACTGTGGCTACATGTTTTCACGTGACTTTTGGAACACTTGGTGTAGGCCCAGAAAACGTATTTTTAGGTAGGTTTCCTTCCTATCTGATATAAACCAACCTGTATTCTAGTCAGCTATGGGGCCCCCCCTACTCTTTGTCTCTTTTTGTGCAACCTGCCCTGTTTAAACTGACTTTGATGCTCCCCACGGGAGCTAGTCAGAACCATTACGGTTCCTTGCTGTAGCAAGTGTTTCTAAATGATGATAAAATGTATAAACTCTTAGGCAATTGTTAAGGTTTCCTCTTAATTTCTCTAGTTGAATGACGGCACTGAAACTGGCTGATCCCAGAAGTAAATGGCATTTTGGGGTAAAGATTAAATGCACAATTAATACAGAAATTTGTGGTTATAGTTTGTTACACAAAGAAGCAGTGGTTGTGTTATTCAGTGCTCCATTTATACACGTTGCTAGCGAGTTTCAGGTACATTGCTCATGAGCAGAAATTAGTGACTGTTACAATGACAGCAATGCATATGGACCCAATTGTCTTGGATTCTCTGCAGGCACAGTTGGTTAGTGCTTTTTGACCAAAGAATTGTTCCAGTGAACCCCAAACCTGCTTTGAAACACTTTCTACTATTTTATTGCTGGATATTTCTTTTTTGAGCAGCAAGTGAGCTGAAATATGCTAAAAGATACAAAAGCTTTTAGAGAAGCCAAACCCTAAAGTCTATGAAATTTTTACATTTAAGATTCTCCTGTAAGTGAAACCCTTTTTAATAATTTTTGTCAACTTTTGTCTAATGTTAATTGAGCATTCAATTTCTTCTGCATATTTTCAGGTTCTTTTTCTGTTGCTTTCATAAGTGCTCTATGCGCTTCCTATTTGTGTTCACTAAAAAAAGAATTTCTTCTTTGTGCTAATTTTTCCTTACTCAAAAATGTGCTGAAATCTTAATGGGCAACTACAGCTCGATCTCAACATCTTGCTCAGCTTTCCTCCTCTGTCTGCCTATATAATTGCATGAGAGAGGAGGTATGCACACATTTCCATATTCCAAACTCCCCCTACTCTAAACTGACTGGAAGAACCTTTTATGTTATTCCTCCCAATAGAGTCTATAAGTTGTCTAAAATGTCACTACATTGTCAGAGAGAGAGGGTAAACCCACCAAGTTTTAAAGGATTTCCTCTTTTCATCTTATTTCAGTAATCCCTTTGGAAATATATGCATACATCACAACCTCCATTCTAATATCATATATGTGTATCTACCTAGTTTTAAGTATCCTGTACTTAAATTGCATAGAACTGCACAGAATATTACATAGTTTAACTATTGGACCAAAGTGATTTCCTTGGGGAATTCTGTGTGTAGAAGAAAGGATTTTATTTTCTTTGATAGTATAGTTATTATTGTATTCGAACGTCTTGCACTTGTGTGTAACTGAAAATCATTTGGAAGATTTGGAATAGCCAGAATGAATACAAACCAGCAAACAACATCAGTCAGCCATGAGCACGCAATCTTGTATGACTATACATTTATCAATTCTACCAGATGTCCTGAAGCTGACCAGAGCTGCTGCTGCCTAACAGATGAAATTAAATTTAATGTATACAAACATACAGTAATACATAAAGAAATGATTATACATTTATCTTACTATTTGAATTATAGACAAGGAATTCAAACTAAATGCTGCACCTGTGATTTTAAGTACTTCAGATAGAAAAGACACATATTTTAATGGATGGAATTGCTTCACTAAAAATATTCCTTTTTACAAAATTATGATTTTAGATTATTCATAAAGAAATACATACATTCAAAATTTAAAGTTCAGATTTATAATTCCATGCATACACTCTGAAGATACTCATCATTGTAGCAAGCCATAGAAATGATACTGTATAGAGTGTGAATATTTTCCTTTGATGCTTTCCTGTGGTTTTTCACTTCCATATTGAATGAGTCTGCTGTTCTTTGTTTTAGTGGTCAGTCACTAAAACTGACTTTAATCAGGAAAAACTCAGGGCCAGTCACTTATCAGCATTTTTGAAAGTCCAAGTATGCTGTGTTAACCAAAACATTCTTAGTCACATGCTCGTTAATTTCTTCCCCCCACCCCCCAAATATATAGAGTAATAATTCCTCTCTACTTTACCAGATTTATCCATGTTTTTACTAATATTACTGCTTTTTATTACAAAATGAATCAATTTTTTAATTCCTGTATGATACAGCTTTTTTGAGTTCTCTCATTACATACCCTTCATATGCTACCCCTTAGATTCTTCCAGACATCTCTGGATCTGCTGAGTCCTTTTGGGTAATTTTAAAAATAATTTTCTCGCATTGGGTTATGAACCTTAGTTCACCAAATTCATGAGGTAAAATTATAAAATTTCTCTTGGAAGCAAGAACATCCAAAAACATCTGAAGAATTCTAGTAACTCATTAATTGTTAGTATAATAGTAAAGCAACAATTAAGCAACAATAAGGTTGTTTTTTATAGAGAAAATTGTTGTAGCTGCACACACTAAATTCAAGAAATAACACGGAACATCACAAAGTACCTGCATTTTATTCTGACCTTGGATCGACAATCATATATGCAACATCCAGTACAAAGACTTCAGGCTCTTACTGGGCTTCTCCATGATTTCTGTTTTATTTGTAAATTATATGGTTTTGTTCCCTCTCTGTTTTGCTTACCAATATTTTTAAAAATATTTTTCTTAACATGAGTGGATTGAGGAGTCCATAGGTTTCCTAATCCAAAAGCTAAGAGTTCTAATATGTCTGTTTTGGTTTTTTTTAAACTACTGTAAGGAGTTTGGCTTCTGAATGTTGAAATGCGAAGTGGATTGGATAGAGTATTCTATAAAATCCTATATGCAGGCTTTAATCCAACTTTATTTCCTTTTAATAATTATCTAGAAAAAGCTAATGGTTTCCCTAAAATATTTGAAAATACTTCTCAGCAGGACTCTTTTATATATATAACAAAATATGGTAAAACCTTGATGCACTTTGATGGGTCACTAGTATATCCTGTAAATACTGCATTGGGATTTTTGACATGATACATTATAACATAAAGATATTACGGAGATTCTCTGCATGATATATTGTAATAATCCCCAAAGCCATTGCAATATATTTGGCAGTCCAAATTATGAAGCTTCTGTTAAACAGCATCAAGCCACAAGCCTGAATTTGGGTATATTTCTTAGTACTTGTCAAACATATGCCACTTTTGATGTAGACTTCTAATGCATACTAAACACATACAGTGGCACATGATATATACCCACTCACAGCATTTATTTGAGTCAGTCTAATCGTGGAGTAAGAAGCTATTAATTTTATGGCAGGAGGAAGAGTCATGCTCTGAAATACTCCAACCTGAGGAGATATTCTGAAGATTAAATGGCTAGAAATTGCCTGTCTCAGTCCCATGAAATTGTACTCTGTTCTGAATGACTCAACTGCTGACTCTACCATTAGGTGAGAAAAGAAAGATGGAATGAGATTTATAGCTAATCTGTGAACTGCATCTGTTGATAACTTGAAAGCTAGTTGTTTTAAAGAGGCAAAAATATTTTCTTGTAGAGTTTATGGTTAATAAGTTGGAGGGGCAGTGCTTGTTCAATGGAAGTGATTCAGGAAGTTGATTCAACTGGAAACTAACTCCAGAAAAAAAAAAAAAAAAAAGATAGTTTTGGGCCAGATCTGTTCACTGAACCATACTAGTGCCATTACAGACATAAGGGAGAGAACTGATGTAAAGCAACCGACTTGGAGTGAAGCAAGCTCCTGTAGCTCCAAATCCTACAAGTATCTCTTTGCACAGCCTGAAATTCTGGGATTGTTTGTATGAACTCGGGACCTTCCAGCTATGACAATTCGAACTTTGGATCATTAAGTGAGTCCCACTCTTCTCTGGACGCAGGCAGATGAAACTCTGCAATTCTGGCAGTGGACTGATAGGACCACTGGCTACACTGTTCTTTCCTCTCTCACTACTTGTCTGGTCTTGCCTTTATAGTTGTAGGAAAACTTTGAGGTAACTTTTGTGTAATAAAGCAAAGTGAATTTTCCATAAGAGAAGAGTTTCAGTTCAAAACATCAATAAAGAGATTAGTTTACAAAACTGAATAAAAATAAATAGCATGATCATTTGTTACACTCTATGGAATCTATATACTGTTTTTGTTATGAACAAGTAACATAAGCTCAGTCTCAGGTAAAAGGAATGTGAGTCATGCCTCTAGTTTGAAATCTAGTCAACCAGAAATTCATATATTTTCAATGTTATCTATAATGTGCAAACATGGTAAGTACAATTCATTCAGGTGTTCTTGCAGAAGTGATGACCTCTGTAATACCTTGGCAAAGTTATAAAATGCTTAAGGTAAATGCAAAGCCTTCTTCCGTTCAACTCAGTAGCTAAAGCTGAAAATGATATTCAACTCATCAGCTTCAGTTACAGAAAATTAGTTTAAAAAATCACCCTGAAATGTATAGGCATTTTGCTCGGGAAGCTGTCACCTGGGTGTGATAGATATATAAATATGTTACCTTGCAAAAGAGCAAGTTAGACATTAAGCAGATTAGTATCCAATGTGAAATAATTTAGCTGAGCTCTTTAATACTTGCTCCAACAGTGGATAAAAGGTAGCCGAGTGCCTCCCCACTAGTTCACTTTATAATATCCCAGTCCATAATTTGTGAAAGAATCTCTCAATGCATTTAAATTTGAAATATTGATCTAAGCAGTGTCTGTTTACAAATTGAATCCTTGAATTCAGAGACAGATCTTTTATATGTTAGTATTTAAAAAAAAAGTGTTTACATTTGTTTTTGGACTAAATCCATCAGCTCAAGCTAAATACAAATTGAACTCAAAACGAGACTTTAGTTTTAGTGGGCTGGTTCTCATTCTAGTTTTACACTGGAGTCATTCCTTTGATTTACTCCAATGTGAGATCAGTATGGGGACTGTGTTCTGCAGTGTGGTGCTGCTTTACCCTTTTAATATTCATGGCAAGTGAAAGCTGGAGTGTAATTTACCTGAGTGAATTATTGCTTTATAGCAAACAAACATGCTGAAATGACTTAAAGAGATTTTGAACCAGCATTTCCGTGGGTAGGGGGTCCTATTAATTTTGAAAACCAAAGTCCGTGGGATCTATTAAAAATGAATTACCACTTCATTTTCACTACTGGAATATTAATGTATGTGCACACAATTTCTTTTTTGCCTTGGAAGCTTAAAGAAAAATATCACATTACAGAGAAATAATTATGTTTACCACCTATGTACCGTTAAGGCAAATAAGTTTAATTTGTGAACAAAGGGGATTCAGAAGCATAGGCCCTTAAAAAAGCAGAAAAAGGATGAGACAAGACTGAGAACATATGAAAAAAGGACTTGAAAGTGAAGTGTGCTGGTTTTAGCTGGGATAGAGTTAATTTTCTTCATAGCAGATATTATGGGGCTATGTTTTGGTTTTGTGCTGAAAACAATGTTGATAATACAGAGATGTTTTCATTATCGCTGAGTAGTCCTTATGCAGGATCAAGGCCTTTTCTGCTCCTCATACCAGTCCACCAGTGAGCAGGCTAAGGGGATACACAAGATACTAGGACAACTGGTCTGGGACGACTCCAACTGACCAAAGGGATATTCCACACCATATGACATCATGCTCAGCATCTAAAGCACCTGCCTGCTGATGAATGAATTCCTTGTTTTGCTTTGCCTGTGTGCACAGCTTCTGCTCTACCTATTAAACTGTCTTTGTCTCATGTCATGCATTTTCTCACTTTTAGTCTTCCAATTTTCTCCCCCATCCCAACAAGAGGAAGTGAGTGAGCTACTGTGCAGTGCTTAGTTGCTGGCTGGGGTTAAATCATGACATAAAGAGAAATGAATATGTTGAATTTGTATGTTGGGGAAATAGAGGCCTTAGGATGGGGTGTACATTGTTTGAATCTTCCGAAAATATTATTTCAATACCTATAGCTTCTGTGTTCTAGGAGGTCTTGGAAAGGATGCAGGTCAAGACAGTCAGCTAGAATGAACTGATGGTAATCAAAATGATAGAAGTAATTAAAAGATAAAATGTCTGATGAAAGTTTAGTAAAGAAAGACCCTGTCAGATTTTTGACATGTGGCATGATTCGAGTGTGCACTCCATGTAAGTATCAATATTAGTAGCCTCTTCATCCTTCTATGTGACTTAAGTCACAGGAAAATGTAGGGTTTGTACAAAAAATGAGAATGAAGAAAAAGCCTAAAAGTTTTTGTGTGATTCCTCTTTCACCTTCGCTGTATATCTGAATAGCTGAATCGAAATTAAGAGAGTTATATGACTTTAACTCCAAGTAGACTTAGACAATTAATTTTTTCCTTATACGTTTGGGGCCCCATGAGAACTATTTAGAGGCAGATTGATGTCCAAAAAGGAGAAAAACGAGGTAACCAAAGTTTTTAGGGAAAGGTCAGAGCAGCAAGAAGGAGGATCTTAAGAAAGTGTGTCCATGACTAGACAGCTATTTAACTTAAAAAAGAAGTTATTTCTGTCCTAGATGGGCAGAACAAGGCAATGTTGTGACAGGGAATTTTTATGGGATTTAAGAAGTTCCAGAATTACTTTTCTTCTTCCCAATGGTAATGTCTTAGCCATACAAACTAGGCATCTGGCGCAGTTCTTAAGTATACCAAATTACACTAAATGCTTACGCCACACGTGCCCTTGCGTTTCTAAAGTGCGTAAGCTACTGTCTGTTTATCTTTCTAGCTGTAACCTACAGCTGGAGCTCTTTCTATTCACTAAAGAAACAAAACAAAACCAAAATAAAAGATGATATGAACAGAATTTGTTTTCTTTCAGTTTTGCCTTGCACTGTATGGTTTAGCTGCCTCAGAGTACCTGCCTTTCCCCTCTCATTTCTTCTGGAGCCAACTGTGGCTTCTGCCCAAGCCTCATATGTTTTGCAGAGAATAGCACCTTGTCTGACAATTTGACTTCAGGTTTCTCTTTGGTGTTGAAGAAATGTAGTTTGACCTGATTGTATACCTGCTGTGATGTATGCCTTGGACTGTGCTGGAAAGCCATGGGAGATCAGAACGAAATAAATCCTTCACTGATTTTTTCTCCTCTTTGTTCAAAAGCAGACATTGGGCAATTTGTCTTACCACTTTTTACTGCTCTATAGAAACATTCAGGTTATGTCACAATATACTTAATTTATTCACAAGACAAGAAGTCTTGTGACACGGATTAGTATGTTCCCTTTACCAGTGATGTGGCTTAGCCATATTCAACTGACACTTCAGCGTTCCTTTTTCAGCAGTTCAAGCATATAGAAGGCATTACTATGAGGTAAACATGTATGTAGACATTGTATGAAATTTTGGCAAAGGAAATGGACTAAGTCTTTTTTTTTTTTTCTCTTTAACAGAGGTTCTGAAGCTAATCAGGCTGAAATGAAGCTACAAGGAAAGAATTTGTTAAGAGGAAAATTGTCAGGACAAAAAGGATGATTTAAATAGGATGTCTGCACAATAATTAGTTGCATGGATGCCTGCCTACATACTTTTTAATCACAAGATGTGTGGTTTCATGAAGAAAAAATATCTTGCCTTTATTTCTCATACAGTCTTAACCTCCAAATGTCACCCCAAACCCGTCTTTACAGTTGGTTTATGAATAATGTCATATGAGTGTGACAAAAACCTAATAAGCCATTGTGGGCTCTAATGCTTCATCATCAGTAAAATATACAATCAGCTTTTATGAGCCTTGTTTACAGGCTAAAAGGTAAAACTTTTTTTCTTATAATCAGAAGGTCAGCAGTATCAATCAAACAGATGTTATTATGTGTTTTGCACTATAAGACATAAACCTTTTAAAATATGAATTGGATATAAGAAATGAAAAAGTGAACACTGATATGTTTAGGGGACATAGTGGGCAGTACAAATGTGCAGTTTGGGGGGGGGGGTTAAATACTTATTTAAATACTTATTGAGTACAAGAAGTAGTCCCAGTTGCTGCATGTAAACAACTGTGAAAAGAAAATATTGACATAAATGAAAAGCAAATAATGCCAACATTTTTTTTCAGTTTAAAACTGGCACTCAGAACCTTTAACTAACAATGCTAACATAATATATATATATATATATATATATATAACAATAATCCTATGCTCCATATGTCAGTTTTTGTGCTAAAGTAATAGATATGTTTGCAACCAAGAAAGCATTGACACAGATATCTAACAACACATCCATTTTAACATTTTGCATTCATAGAACAGGACAATCTGATAGTAAAAGTGGCAAGCTCGTAGGACAAATTTAAAAAAAGAAAGTAAAATTCAAAGCTATAGTTCAAAAATATTAATTGCTACCCTACAGAAGGATGCAACCAGTATTTCCCTTTGTACTGTCACTTCCATTATGTGACCAAATTTGTCAGCTTTAATAGGATGCTTCATAAATAAGACACAAAAATGCACTCAGAATAACCACAAAGGATATTACCTAGGAAATTTTGTCTTAGTCTTCAATTCTAAGACTATACTTAGAATATGTTGCTTCCCCTCTCTGACATTCTTTGTATAATCCTAGCAATACTGTGCACAGATCACATGCAAGTCACTGAATTTGGCCAACTAAACTGCAAACATCTCCTATTTGTATTGGAAATTGCAAATCTATAGTCATTTATGACTACCAAGGTATAAATGAGAAATATTTAATCCATACGAAACTGTATTGTAATCAGGTCCTAGGCAATAGTAATACAATGGGAATGAATCTAAACAAGCCCACAGTCATAAAGTACAGCTGTCGTAACCCAGCCTGTGTTGGTTATCATAAATTCTGCTGCAGTCTTCTGGAAGTGCACACTCACATCCATGGGATTTCTGCCTAAGTAAATATGGCTGCTCAGCAGGTATAAGCCAGTGCCATTAGCATGCATGATGACTGCTAGTAAAATTAGGCTGCAAGCTTAATGTTTTATATCTTATATAGCAGTATCCCTCAGCCTTATAATTGTTTTCCTATGAAAATATGTCTGTTTTGTTGTCAAATGTGTCAAAGGTAGGAAGAATGAAATCCAAGTAGAGGACAGAGAGAAAGAAATGATGGCCTATTTCACCCCACTAGCACCTGTAATTTGGAAAAACTTTGAAGCCATGATTTTGTAATGAAATCATTAGCTGTAGCAATCTACTAAAGATTCCGTAAAAATTAAAAAGTTCCTACCTTGTTAACCTTTTTCAGATCTGTAGGGGTTCTGCAGCCTGTAAGTTCCCTGTCTTTAAATAGTTAAGAATTTAGATATGAGTGTATTTTGCCTTCACAATTTATTAGTAACTAGTTAACATGTAATGTATATCAAAGGTATACATATGCAACCTTTCACAACTTTGAAAAGGTGTTCTTTTATTTGTTCATCTACATTTATAAAACAAAAATTTTCCAACCTCACTTTTCTCATTAACAAGTTAATCCACTGTTGCATATTAGAAATCTTATTAATATTCCATTATCTTATTATTAGCTTTTCAGCTGCCAAAACATCTCCGATGATAAAGTTGCTTTCTGGTAGCTCAAAGCATCTCATTAATCTGTTCCCTAAGCCAACCAGAAAACACAAGGGCAATAATGCTGCCAAGTTTGTCATTTTCTTGTAGCCCATGCATTCAATTTGAAAATCCCATCAACGCCAATCACAGAATCCAACATAAAATAATTGTTGTAATGAAGTCTTGTCACAGGTTCAACACCTAGGCTGCACCTCAACATTTATGTTTTATATCTTTCTATTTATCTAGCAGCAGGACACCATATGCTGTGACAATAAGAGTGATTTCATGAATGTTATGTCTAAAGATATATCATTTCCAGAGTTTCACATCCATATGTATTAATCTCATGGAAGGTAACGTACAAGAAGAAAATAAATTTATCAGAAGAATTCAAACAGCAAATCAAGATGGGACACGAGAACTACTGGCTCTGATATGTTGTATAGAGTAAACGGTAGCTGTAATATTGCATGAGACTAAGAACATCAACTGGATTCAAACAGATCTTCTTGATAATCATTTAACCTTCATAACACTTAACCAACAGTGAAAAAAAAGACAACTTAAATGGGTTTCTTACACTTGTTATATAAAGGGGAAAAGTGCCTATCGATGTCAAACATAAGTGCTTCAAGGGCAGAACTCTGCTGACGCATTTAAAAATGCTCCAAAATCTTTTGTTGATTTGCTTTTGGAAATAGATGCTGCTAGACTGGTACAGGTGCTTTCATGCAGAACCTCAGAGATGAAACTCATTTGGCCTTTAAAATCTATGTACCAGGGAAAGATTCTGAGGCAAAAGCACTCCAAAGCTTTTGCAACTCAAGAAGACTTTGAAAAATTAAAAACAAATTAGACTGCAAGTAAACTGGATGGGATTGCTATGGACTTTGGTTTATTTGTGCAACATATGATCTTCCATTTTGTCTAGTCCTTTGAGAGTTTTTGCTTTTTTTTTTCTTTTTTCTGCAGCATCATGGATATAATAGATAAGTTTTCTTTTACCAATTACCTAATCAGTTCTCCTTGTCTTTCTATTGCCTTTTATACCTTCTCTAATAAGGGTTCACTTGAAGAAATTGCCTTGAATAAACCATTGCTTTTATTAACATTGTTAATAAAACAATAGAAAATTTTGGTTGCAGTCTACTTCACATTTCTATCATGTAATAAATCTATTGGAATAAAGCAATTAAGGATTAGCAAATTGTTCTTCATCTATGGGAATAAAATAGAAAGTTTGCGTCATGTATGTTTTTTTCTTGTAAGTCATGGAAATGTACCTTAATATATCACTCCTGGATGTATTAGGTTTTCTCTTTTTAATCTATACTCCCAGGAAGCTACTCTGCTATACATTGGAATATTTGATAGCTTTTGTCATGTTTTACTGCCTTTTTCTGAAGCTTATGGAATGGGAAATCTATCAATTGCTTAGATCCAAGAGATCCAGGCACATATTTTAATTTTTAATATTTGCTTTTATTTAGAAAAAAGATTGAAGTCTACATAAGCATGCTAAATTTAAAAACACATCATTAATTTTCAGGCACCACCACAACATTGTGATTTATCGATGTAAGTTTGGTTCAGCAAATTAGGCCACTCAGAACTAGAATTATACTTCTAACTCAGGAAAAAACCTTTTTGTTTTGTTCTCATCTTCCAAGGAAATTGATGTTTCCCTGGAGGACGAAAACAAATATTTCATGTGTATATATGTATATATATGTGTGTATCTATAGACACAAATATATCCACATCTATACATATGTGAAAATTATGTGCATATATTATGTATGTATAATATATATGTATGGTTATGTATATAGGATATTTATAAGCTAAGTATGTATGCTTTTTGTATTCTTATTAGCTTAAACCCCTTGTTTTCTATGAATCTTCTTTGTTTGCTTTCTGTTTTCCAAGATGATAATTTTTGTCTCCAAGAGCAGAACTTTACATTACTAATTGTTTTTTGGGAAAAGTTATCTGCTGACCTGAGAACAGGGTCAGATAAAAGGGGAAGGAGGCAGGGAGTGTGGGAAGGAGTTTGTCTTTCTTTAAATCAGAGAATCACCATCTGGTAGCTATGTCTCCTTGCTTCCACCTACCCAAAGGTAAGATACAGAAGAAATATCTTTGCTGTTTTAGACTGAATTCTGGTCAAGGAGGGCATTCATTACAGAGGTTAGAGGACTTCACCTGTGAAGTCCTAACAACATCTTCTCCTAGAGTGCTTTTATTGATCTTGGTTGTGATATGCTTGGCATCAGAAATGAGAAAATCAGATGGATTACTCTAAACAGTGTAGATTTTTAAAAACCATACCAACATTTTCATCCCCACCTAGATTCCTATTGGCTAGTTCAAATACTGAAGCTCAGGAATGAATATGATGCTACTTATTTTGCCAAGCAAGTCTTCCCTTCTGTACTGCATTCACATTATGAGCTGTTCAAAGTTGTGGACAAAATACTCTAAGAGGTAGCATTTCACCGTAAATTTTCTGGAGAAGAAAGGTTTTGAGGGACAGGCCGTTCAGCCCTGGAGCTTCACTTCACTGAAAGAAAATTTTCACTTTGATATAAGCATATTTAGATAAAATTATAAAGGCTACTTAACTATGACAACTATTTCAAAGCCTCAGACATTGAATTTTAAATGGAACAACGATTTATTTACAAACAAGGCTGTGCTATTTTTACATTCTCCTCATGTGGAATAGGATTTGAGTAATATAATTCACATTTGAATACATGACAAAAGAAACATTCAAAGCTGTTTTAGGGTTTGCTGCATTAGCATAATTATATTTTTTCAATCATATTAAAAATGTTAACATCTTCAAAACAATGCATCAAGCTTTCTACCAATTTTCCGTTTATATCCAATTAGCCACAAGCAGTGCTTTTCACTGCAATACTTTTTTAAATGGTTCATGAAAATACATTCATTTTACTGGGTAACACAGAATTTCAGTATCTTGTTTGCAATAGGGCAGCTTTTATTCTAACATTTCAAACTCCTGTGCATACTCATTAAGTATTTTCATACTAATGCACAAAAAAAAATTGATTTTGTATTATTTTCAGTACATTTCCTCTCCAAATATTGATTATTCTATGAGGTTCCCACTATGTCGTAGAGAAATTATCAAACTTGAAAGTAAAGATGGAGTATGCAAAATAAAGCAGTTTGTTTGGCATTGCTTTAAAAAGATTGAAGTAGTGCGTAACAGCTAGGAACAAGTAAGAAATCAGTTGTTCACTCAGTATATTATACTGAGTGTAATGCTACTCAATCTTTTTTTGTTTTCAATACATGACAGATTTTCCCACAGGTTTTTTTAAAATTACATTTCCTCGGTTTACCCATGTCCCTCTGAGATTTTTTAGTAATAACTGAATTGTTAATATTTGGACTGGCTTGAAATAAGCATCTAATTCAGAGACAGTTTAATCTCTAGAGGCAGATCAGTACCACATCCCAAGAGACCTTTGTATAACTGGAGCACAAACATATGCATTGCACTTTAATTCAGCCATGTATTGCTGTGTACACAGCCAACACTCTCAGTAAGTATTTTTTGTTTTAATTTTGAATTAAAATGCTGCATATTTGTAATTCAATTGTGGGATCATATTTATAAATCAATTGTGGTACAATGATAAGAGGGGCAGTTTTCTGGAGAGATGGTACATAAAGTACCACTGAAACCACCATTTTTTAAGACAGTGAAATGAAGTATTCTTAGTAGTATATTCATTTTAATTCAGTGTTTGCCTTCCAAAGTTGTACCACACCAAAAAAGAACATGTTAGAACAAGAAGGGTTCAAGACTTCTTGACCTTCTAAAAATTATTTTAGAGAAAGAAATATATTTGAGATTAATTCATTAACAACAACAGCTTTGGAGAATATATTATTCCTTAACATTATTGTAGTGTTCCAAAAGAGCATTTTATGAGAGGGCAAGAAAATAATTTTGTGCATTCACATAAGAACTCATCATGAAATCTACCTGGAAAGAGTTAAACATGGAAATCCTCGCCCAGAGGACACTGAAGGGTTGGTTACAGATGGATTTTAACAGATGGTTATTAAAAATATTGTTTCAATTAATTACTCTATTTTCTGCATGGAGAATGCCAAAGAAGACTGCAATGTAGTCCATGGTTATAGCAGCACACATTTGAAGACTTTTTTATGTTGCGGAACAGCTGAACAAAAGCTCCTTATCCTATTTGAAGTGACTAGTAAATTTTGAGAGTTGGGATGTCTTTACAGTTCTAGAATGTGTGTTTCTCAAAAGAGAAGCCAGAGGAACACACGGCTGCTGAGGGAAAGACAGAGCTCAAAGGTGACTGATAAGCTCTTCACTGCCGGTGTGCCTGGCCTCTCTGGTGAATAATAATCACTGTAGAACTTCCTATTGGGCTGGGGCTTGTTCCACCTTTTGCCAGGGTAAAAAGAGAAATAAGCCTGTTTACACTGATTAACAATTAAAAAAAGCTGGAGAAAAAATATCAAACAGTACCAATTTATCTTTCAACAGGAAACTTTCTCATTGCCCAGTCAGCCCCAGAAAGGCAGAACAATGCCACTTTGCCATATTACACATTACTGTGTCATACTGTCTTCTTTTTAACATTTCTATTTTCATATTCCCACAGAATGCTGCAGAGTTGCAAGGCTGGTTTGTTTGTGTGTTTGCTTGTTTTCTTGAGGCTTGAGAAGAGCTGGGTTTGGTACCATTTTTTCAAAGCCTGCGGGCATTCAGTCAGTTGGTTCATCCTGGCTGTCCCGTGGACAAGCTGTGTTCTCTGCTCGTTGCGGTTCATGGTATTCTGAACAGTTGTGTTCAATATCCTCTGTATCCCAATTTGTGTATAGTCATGTAACTGGCAGTTAAAATTAAAACCCACAAGATTTTAATGCTAAAGAGCTGCTTTGTTTTGAAACATTCAATAGTAATGTTAATACACAGATCTCAAAAAGACAGTGCAAATTCTGTTGAAAAATCCTTCCAAAATAATGACCTTTAAATAGTCAGCCAGGCCACAGTTGATCTCCTCTGTTGACAAGGCCTTGAGGGCTTTTCTTGATAGGATTCCACTTCAAAGCAAGCAGTCTGAGTCGCACACAAAGAGAGCTTACACTCTTAGCTTACGGTGCAATCTGGCTGTAAATTGCTCGGCTCTGTATTGAACTTTTACTAAATTTCTGCTCTAGTTACTTCAAGAATAGCAGTCATCACATCAGAGGTCTGAAGAGCACTAACCAATGTGCCATATAAAAAACATTGTAGGCAGTTATTGCAGAACAGCAGTTAATTAGATACTGTGCCAATCAAACAAGTGTCAATATTGCATCAAATGGCAATACAAATTAGTCAAGTAGTCTATAATTTTATTTTCTTATGAAAAGGATTGATGTCTAATCAATGCCTGTCAGCAACTGAGTAGATTCATTGTTTACAATATCTTACCATAATGTTTTCTATTCAGGAAAGATGTTAAAATGGGGAAAGATGATACAGTATTAGTCACAAGGAACGTTATGCAACATAGGATAAATTCAGAGAACTACAAGATGATAGTCTCGTGTTGCTCAGTTAAGTTTACCCAGATCATGGTGCATTTCTAGTCACACCGAAATCAGTGAGAGGTGCTAATTTGCCATATCTCAAATCAACTGAAAAATTATACATTTGGAAGAGGGCTTTCATGGTTCCTAATTATTATAATTTTACTTGTGTTAGCCAAACAATTGCAGTCTGAAACAACACTTTCTTAACAATCAAGAAGTGTCTATAACAGTTGTTAGAGAAAAAAATAAAACCAGATAAACATGGAAATCCAAAGGTGAAGTGAAGTAAATATACAACTGTTATGAACACAGTATTTGAAAATCAACGTTTTGGACAATTTCAAACGTTTGGGAAAAAACAATAGGAGTCAAAAGAGCATTTCCAGCATTGAAGCATCTAATGATAACCAAAACATTTGTCATGTAATCAATTGCTAGCATTGCAATGTATGTTCATGGTATCTCATTACAGAAAATAATGGTAGTAATACATTCATAGAAAAGTTAAAAAATAATTTAAATAATTTCAAAAGACAGAAAACCCCCCACTATTTATAAAAATTGGGAATGTATAAACAGCATTTGTTCTGCTGCTTAAATGTGGAAAACTTAAGTATGTTACTGCAAACAGAACTCTTTGAAGTTCTGCAAATGATGAAACAGTTTTCTATCTGAAACTCCAGTAAGATTTTGTGGCTCTAGTAAACATCAGTCCTGCTTGAATGAGCTCCGTTTCCTCTCAGTAAATGTTCATTTATGTATGGCGCTGTCGTGAAGGCCCAGAATTTTTCTAGGAATTCACCACTGGATATTTTAAATTCAATCTTCATGTCAATACTTGAATGAAGCAAGGCATTAAAAGTGAAACATTGGTTTCTCTTTAAATTCTCCAAATAGCTCAGTCCCTCTTTCTACAGAAGTCTCATGAAATTGATTTGCTAAGGCTGGCCAGCAAACTGTCGAGTGTGAAGATGAAGTCCAGTTATCAAACTGTGCTGTTTTTCTGGGGTTTACAAACTCTTATCTGAAACTCTTCCAATTTAAATAATTCTGTGAATCCATTGACAAGGATTGACCTTGTACATTGTTTATTTCACCATGTTTTATTCTTATGCATTTGTTTGTCAGCATTGCAATTTTTTAGAAGAGATTTAGAGCTGTTCCATTGAGTTTGAGTCTCTGCTTGTGGACACAGAATATTCTGCACAGCAGTGTATGATCTTCAAAAAATTTCATTAATTTTTATTTCAGTATTTGCTTATTTTAGCAGCTGGTTTAACCATTAAAACACTACATCTGTATATGTCCATTAGGGGTTGCCAATCTCTTTTTTATCTATCTGCTTGTTACAATGAGATTTAAGTGCAGATTTTAAGCATTCATTTTTAATTAAGAAAGTCTTTTCTTCCCCCCCAAAAAAAGCTTTTCAGTGGTTATGTAAATTTAAGCAATATTTGTGTAAACATAAACTCTTGGATCTGGTTATTTTCATGATATCCATCCACTTCACATATGTCAGTCCAAATCTGCTGAATGCCCACGGCAACAAGAACCAGCACTGCCTTCTGCTCTACCAGCACTCCTTTCCTCTCATTTTTCCCCACACAACAATAAATGTTTACGATGAAGAAGAAAGGTTAAAACATCAGAAACAAGCACTGCGCAGCACATACTTCTTTCCATGGAAGACCTAGTAATACTCACGGTGTTTACTGTGCTCTCAGTAGTCATCTCGCATGCTTCAACAAGAGGGCAGGGCAAGCAGTACGCTGTAAAATGCAAACTGGGGTCTTCCTTCACCAGATGAGCATCTCAGACTGTTATATTCTCCACTGCCTTTTTGAATCTACCTGTTGCACCTTTGAGGTTGAAGAAACCATTTTGAAATGTGAGTCTGTGTAGTATCCAATCCAATACAGCAGCCTTTGGAAATAGGCGTGGTACAAAAGGTATCTTCTCATTACTAGAAAAACAAATCAAACACACCATTTTAGAAGTAATACCAAAGTATATGATTATGTCTATCAAGCTTGTTAAGTCGATTTTTGTATTCTTGTTTAAATATGAAAAAAACCAGATAAGTGGATGCTTTAGCATCACTCTAAATAACTTCTAACTATTTTGGATATTTACTGATTTTTTTATTTCTAAACTGACTCTCCAAAGAGTTCTATTTAAGAACTTGATGATGTAATCAAAAGTCAGTAACCCAGAGCAGAGTGGGTCATGAGGAGAAAAAGAAGATAAGGATATTTCAGTCAGATCACTAACCTGGTAGCTGAGATTATTTGAAGAGACAATCTTTTGATATTATGAGAGAAAAGAAGACAGCACTGAAGAAATGATTTTCATTTGGATGGAAAAAACAGTTGCTGCATGAGAAAAAAAAAAAAGAGTGGGCAAGAACAATGGTTCCCAGAATATTTTAGAGGAACTGTCTTTGCTTTTTTTTTTTTCCTAATAAAATATTTTTTTCTCATATCCTTAGCCATTTAGTGTATTATTTAAATGATGCTCATTGTTGGCTTTAATAAATTCCATTATGTCTTTGTTTTATGGAAATAAACTCACAAAACCTTTTTTTTAAAAAGTAATTAAATTTTAATTTGAAAGTC
>JAOXNO010000013.1:132294721-132305607 GCA_028565335.1 Limnodromus scolopaceus
ACTGTCTTCTCCCTCTCTTTCATAGGCCTACTTTTTTTTTTTTTTTAACGAGGCAAACTAAATTTTAATTTTGACAGAATTTCCTTAATATTAACATAATATTTAAATCTACACAAAATAATTAAATTTTAATTTGAAAGTCACCTTTAACATAATAATCTTCTTTCCAAGGCTTCATAGCATACATCAGTCTACTTATATAAGGAAAATATTATCACCACCTTTGCACTTACAGTATATATAGACATAATAAATCCCACATATTTTGAGAAATTGAAAAAGTTCCCATTTGGAGGTAGAACATCAGACCATTTCCTAATATAAAACTTCTGGAGCATGCATACTGACTCTATTGAATCTCTCAATATCTAATATTCTTCATAAAACAATCTACATTCATCTTTTCATTTGGTTTCAACCATTCAGTATTCGACACTTTGATAATGGTTTCCAAATGATTTCCCAAAAACTCAACATACTTTCTCTGAGAAAGTCTTATATTGAGTTAAGGTAACTTTACTGACTGAAATAAATATGTTAAGGAAAGTATGTAAGTCATTGTTAAGTACATGGTCTGATAATAATATAAAATGTTTACTTTTCATTTTTCTGTTTTGTCATGTTTTTTAGGCTATGTTAGATTGCACACACATAGGCATTATAAGCAAGCAGGAGATAAACATTAAATAGTTGTCTAGGAGAATCCCAAAGAAATACATATTTCTTCTTCTTTATTGTCCCAAGGTGCACATCCCTTCGTCTTTCCTGCCTTTATCAGCTTAAAGACTTTTTTGTTTTCAACTGTGACGGGGGAATGATGACCTAAACCATGAAATTAACCTGGTGTTTGCAATGCAAGGGATTAGTAAAACTTTTCCAGTGTAAACCCCTGTGATGCGGGGAGACATACCTTACCATTTCCATGAATCCAAGAATAGCAAAGAATTATTTAGGCAAAGAAAGAACCGCAGTTAACAACTTCCATTGCATAACCTTCATGAACAAATGGCAACTTACTGTCCAGTAACCTTATTGTAATATGCACTATATAAACAGGGATATATCTTTCTCTGTAGGGTTGGAAAAGGACACAGAATGTTGTCTTCCACTATTAATCTATGGATTGTCTACCCTACACAGCAATGTGAATGAAGGTGCAGTAGATGTGGCCAGTTGGGGGATAGGATTCAAAAATGTTAACGTGAAGATATCTTGGAGATAGTCACAGTTCTTTTTCTCACCATAGCCAGATTCTTCACTTTTTCATGTGATACTTTTGGTTCAGGATCTCAGAGAGCCTCCATTGCCATTTTCTCTTCCACAGCATTTCTTTTCTGGAAAAAAAAAAAAAAAAGCTTAAAAAAAAAGCTCCAAGGGTTCCCATTTGTCATTCCAGTATCATCATACAGCTTTGAAGTCTTTCTTTTACCATCTTCCCTGCAGTTCAGAGTTTGCCAGCAGCACTGTACCACACACTAATTCCCTTTGCCATGTGACAAATGAATGCAATAAACAAATTTCTTAAGGGATCATTTCTGCTCCCAAGCTGAGTGTCTGCGGTAGTCTGTGCTGGGTCCGTGCCAAGTTAACTTGTTTCTGACTTAAACTTCCTCCAAATAATAGAGTTCAGTTGCTTTTCTTTTTTTTTTTTTTTTCTGTGATAGAAAAACTTTGTAAATTACTGTTCAGCCAACCTTAGGCTGACTGGAGAAAAAAACTGTCCCTTGCCTTTCTGGCAAAAATTCAATTATGGTTATAAAGGTCAAATCTAATCTGTTGCTCAGTCAGTTGCTCCAGACTTGTCTTAAGTCAAAGTATTTGCAAACATCACATTAAAACTGGGAGTGTAGCCTGGGCATGCCTACTGTTGCTCCTCTTTTTCACTCAGGAGTTTCTTTTGTATCTCCAACTTGGCTTACTTCCTTAAATCTGGCCCGTTTCTCATTTCTTTCACCAGCATCTTACTGTTCATCTCAGTCCTTTCTTCCTTCCTCGGGACTGGGAGCAGACTGTTGTCCTAAATGTGCATCTCAAGCCAGCCCAGGTCCCTAATGTTACATATGACTGTTGGTCCAAAACAGGGAAACCTGCTTGCTGAAATTGCTGAAGCTTCAAATTTCTAGGTAATATGATGATGTAATATAATATCTCTTTGATAATAAAACATCAGAATGTGCATTAGTCTTGAAGTGTGAACCTGTTTATCTACGTTGAAAACATTTTTTCAACTTCTATTTTAATCAGGGATATCCAAAAGCTGTAATAGACTTTTTTTGCACCCCCCTCCTTCTACCCCCGCCTCAGTTAAATATACTGGAACTCCTTTCTATTCAGTAAGGATTTAGTTTCAAAAATCAAAAAATATATACCTATGAATAACGTCCTGGACAAAAACCATTTATTGCTCAGTATGACATCTTAAGCAGTGAATGGCATTTTTCCTTTCACAATATGAAGCGGTAAGGAAGAAAAGGAAAAACATGAAGTTAAGGTAGTGGTTGAAAATGAGGCAAAGCCGTCTATGTGAGACAAATTCAATAATTTTGATATAATATTCTGTTAAGTGGCTGGTTATTTACCGAAGTCATTTATTCATTAGCTTCTGAATTTCCTCTATTCCCTTGTTTTCTTGGGGAAAAGAAATGACATTCCTCTTGGCTTTCTTATATTCTCTGATGCTTTGTTTCCTTGGAAACAATATCCATTAACATTCTCCATTTCCTCTTTCGTTGCCATTTTCTGGATACAGTGAGTATCCCAAACATTTCTGAAGTGAAATGTACCAGAGAACTAAGAAAAGGCTACAAAATAGAAAATCAGAACCTTTGTTAACGATACAAGGCATAGTTAAAAATGAAACACAATAGAAAACATGGCTGTATTTAATGTTTTCACATAAGCTACACCGTCAGGAAAGTGTTCTAGGGACAAAAAGTGCGTGTGGGCAGGAGGCTGGACAACCTCTGTGCAAATGCATATGTTTAATAGGCCACTAGATTTCAGATGACATTGCTGTTCCACACTGACACAGCTGAAATAGCTTTTCTGTTACTGTTGGCAGTAAAGCAAAATTGCATCCCACAAAGAACAATATGCATGTAATTGAAACTACAGATGTGTGAACTATTTGAAACTAAGTTCTGCTGGCTAAGAATAAGGCTTTTCTGAACTGGTTCAGGACCATCTTGAAGATTTTGTTAGCAATTCATAAACGTCTTTTTTGGGGGGTTTTGCTCCTTTTCTTTCATCAGGTTGACATATAGGGTTGGATTATTCTGCCCAAATTGAGATGTTTAACTTTGAATTGATTAAGTCTGAGATGGTAACACACTTAAAATCACAGACAAGGGAAAGACACCTGCAAAGGGTGATTGATTCATTTTATGCCAAAATACATATCTAAGGTGAGCCAAGATAGGTCTTCTGGATGCCTTCATTGTTCTCTATTGACGACAAAGGAAACCAAGATAAATTCAAATTTAGTCATATAGTTTTAGAAATGTAAGTGAGATGGAATATATTTGTACCCTCTAGGGTACACATGCACTTTATTTTATTGTATTTATACCTTCTACTTATATTTCATATACTCTTTTCCATGTTTTTTCAATAAATGTAATGTACTAAAAATTGCCACATTGTGTCTCAGTCTGGCACGTGGCACTGCAAGATATACAGTGCTCCTTTTTCCATGGTGTTCCAGAAGAAGTGCCTGCTGAAAGCCTACATTTAGGGCTGGGACCAATAAAGGATCACAGGTAGTACTGAGAGGCCTAAAACAAAAATTTCGATTATGAAATTTTTTGCTCAGCAGCTGTCTACATTTAGTTATCTTAAATTAAAATTTTCCATGTGTCTAGATTTTTGCTTTTATTAATGCATATGTTCACTACTTGTGTCCCATTAGAATCTAATTTGGATTCCATAATTAGGTGGAGACTGCAGGCACTGCAGACAGATACTTTATAGTATCTATTAGAGAGTAATAGATACTCTCTGAACACAAACACCTAACAGCTGTGGGTGCTACATGTCTTGTACTTCCATTGTTATTGTTATTTAAGATCAGGGAAGAAAGCTGTGGCATCAACGGTGCTTTTTCTATGAAAGCACTCACTCACAAGGTGAGAAAGCAGGTTCAAAATTTTCTAAGCCTGAAAGGGTTCCAGTCCACAACTTTTCACCTCTCGGCTTATCAGTTCAGGAGAGATATTTATTTTCTTCTGACTGCAGCTATGTCACTGCACAGACGATGCAAGACTCATGGCTCCAGAAAAAGGGAGAATGATCAAGGGGTTATTTCCAAGGCATCTTTCTATATTTTGTTTACTAACTGCTTAAACATGGAACAAATAAGCGTTCCTTGTTTCCCCTCATGTAGGGTGTCCCACAGGTGGGAAATGCTCTCAATATGTACATTCAGATAGCGAGGCAGTTCAGACGATCACCATCGACCTGAATGTAGGACCCTGCAGTACATGCTTCAGTGTCATTCAAGTTCACGAGACATCCACTTTCTCTCCCTGTGCATTTCTGTGCATCACTGACTCGGATGGCAAGTTAATCTGTTCAGTTTTTTCTACTCTACACAGCTGACACCAATTTTGTTTTTCTGTAAGGCCGCTGCATCGTTTTGGAAGGTTTTAGTCCAGTCCTTTAGGTCTGTCTAATTCCTGCTCCTAGTCCTTTGTAGAATAAACACAGAGAAACTAAATAGAAACAGTGTGTAGAGCATCAATGGCACTGTGAAACGTGTTTGAGAAGGAGGGCTCAATATGAGACCGTAGAGACCATTTATTTTTGAGGCAGGTACACGAAAAAGAATCCAGTTATATTGTGACATGAGCAAGAGAAAATGACAGATGCTAAGAGAAAGAGGTTATTAAGAAACAATATTCTGTATTTGAGTCCAAGTTTGCACCATTAGAGTACAATATTACATTTGGATAAAAGTAGAGTTAATGAAGAACTGCAAATCTTATTTCAAAATTGGAGGCTTTAATAAGAAAAAGTGCTTATATTTTCATGATTTTCTAAATGAATTAGATGTATACATCAGGCTGTATAAAAGCATATCATAAGCTAAGAATGCCTTCGGGTTTTGTAATACTTCTGTTCATAATAGATTCTGGAAGTTTTCATTGATTACATATTTAAACACCTCCTAAGAAGCAATTAAATCTGTCATATCTTTTCCCTCCTGCCATAAAGACTAAAAATAAGTATGTTAGTGAGAGTTTGTCACTGAAGTTTCCTTGCATTTTAGATGTCATTACCAAACAATGAACCATTCTTTATTAACAATGGGGTAGTGAATACGATATAATATGAAGAACATTATCAAGTCCACCAATCTGAAGATATGTAAGATACACACTTATTTATTTTCAAAGAAAATTCTCAAATTTATGATGAAATTCTGGGGCAAAACTTCTCTGATTTCCAGGTTCTCTTTAGCATTTCACAAATAATAATACTCTGGTTTGGACAGTTTTCATTTAAATCACTGCTTTTCTTTTACAGGCTGAACTTAAGCTTACTTTTTTTTTTTAGATCATAAAAATTTCCTAGGGGTCTTGGCTCAGAATTTGGACCCTGTTGTACTTCACACGAGATGTCTACATAGTGAAACACAGTCCCTGACCTTATTATAAATATTGGAGATTAAAAAAAGTGGAAGAAAAGGCACGAAGATCAGATTCCTCCAAGGAATGAAGGTGAGTTTCACGGGTCTGCAGAGAACGTGCAAGGAGCAGTGGCTAAGATATTGGCCTTTTCCCTGCTTTTGTCCTTGGCATAATTTGAGGGGGAAATGTAATTATAGTGGCACCCATAATAGGTCCAGTAAGATGACGGAACCTTTTAATATGTCCACAGAGTTAGACATTTTAGCCCTGTCTCAAGCTGTCCCCTCTCACCCCCTGCTCCAGAATGGCTGTTCTCAGGTCCTAAATTTCACGTTCCACACCTGCCACAGCTGGGATTTTGTGGTCTCCTTTATATCAGTCTTCCCTAATATGCAAAGGGAAAAGCAGAAGTCACAGTCCTACCAAAAGCTGACATAGCCAGCCCAATTCCACCTTGCTCCCAGCTGCCTTGGTCTTTCAGACAGCGTCTGTGCCCTGCGCCTGTGAAATAATAACCACAGCGGAGGCCCTTACTGATAGCAAGGGAGAAATGGAAATTATTTCTGGTTCTCTTCTAATAGGTATAACCGAGTTTTACAAGAGTTTTCACTCCAACTACTTTACTACAAAGGAAAAAAAATGTTTCCACTACCCGGGAGGCATAAAATCACAGGGGTTAGAAAAGGAAAATTAAGATGGAAATATGTATTAGGTCATCCATTTCTCTTTTATGTCAGCACAATCATTTTCCGCTATAGCATACTGTCTCGGACTTTGTCCAGTTCCAAATAATTGTGTTTTCAGCACATCCATAGGCTGACTATTCTAAAGATAAATTAAGCTGAGTATTGGTGGTTTTATTTCTAGATTTTTGTTGTTCTTCTTCCCCGCCTTCCTGGGTTTATACCTGATCATTATGGTAGATGTCTTCTGACTGGAACACTGGATTTCTGTCTGAAGTTTACCTGTAAGAGAGTTTCTCTTTTTACCTCCAGGGTTGGCACTGGGCATGGTTTCCATAGGTGGCTCCTCTGCCGCCATAATTACAGCTTCAATTTAAATTTCTGTGACTATATGTATTTTATTTGCTTCACAAAGTTTTGCATCATGCCCGTCTGTGTCGCAGATCTGCAGATGTTGCCATATGTAGCACACTTATTTTTGAGATGCCAAGTGCCGTAACTCCCACAATTCTTTGCCTTAGTTTACTGTTTACTGGCTCTGGTAGGATTTTTGATTTTTGTTTTTAAATTAGATGCTCTTACTAGGAGCAAGAATTTATTTTTTTTAAGTGATAACCACACCATCTGTTTTTCTTCCCACTTTTTATTTGTATCTTAGCGGCTTCTACAAAGTTACTGATATTTTGCTCTGTTGTTTATGTGGAAGCTGATTACACAGAGCAATTCTTTATTAATACAACTAATCTTATCTTTTATCAGATGGTATTGGTATAATTCCTGAAAATGAGAAACAGAATATTCAGCTTTTGTTACTTTAGTTGTTTTTTTTGTGACTTTTCCATTCTAAGAAGCACCAGTCCTTTTTGTGCTTATTCTTCAGTTCAAAGCTTCCCTCTTTCTGCTGTCATTATCCCACATGGATCCTACCGTTATATACATGATATTAGTTGTACAAAGACTTCTATTAGTACATAGAAATTTTCTTCTGCTGAAATCACACACACGTTCTGAACCACTTTTGGAATTCTCTTGAATTCATGGTGATCTAGGACATCACATATTACATACAGGATCATGGGGGCAGGGTAGAATGCTTTTTCCCTTTGAATGAAATTTAAAATAATTAATCTGATAGTTTAATGAACAAGCAAGAAACGGAAGGGTTTATGATTTACGCTTCAACAACAAGATTTCCTGTGATAAATTCATCCAGAGATAATCATCCACCATAAAAAATTGTAAGCATGTTTACATGCTGTAACTAAATACCTAGGAAAAAAAAATGGGAATGGCAACTGTGGAAATAACTATCTGAGAACCACTTCTCTAGAAGTCAACACAGAAACTTTATATTAACTAAATTACAATGTAGTTGCAGTTGAGTCATACACAAAGTGTTTAAATGACAATGGAAAAACAAAAAATAGAAAACAGATGAAAACATCCGACAGAAAAAAGTCAGGAATGGTGAGGTAGTCAAGAAAGATGGGTTTCTTTGCTCTTGAGAAAAAAGTAAGCAACAAGAACAATCATGAGCTTCTGACTCACCACAAAGAAAAGACAGAACATTTTGTTTCTTACAAGAAAGATAAATCTCATGGCTATATCTGATATGTGATATTGGAATTTTTCAGTATCATGAAGTCAAACATATCCAAACAAGTGCACTGTGACTACTCTGTGACGTACTGAGAACATTTTCTAGATGGAGTTAGTCCCTGGAAGGAGTTACAGAGGAATAGTGTGGAAGGTGACCGTACAATGACTGGGAACAAACTGCTGAAAAGAAGATTTGAGGTAAATTCTAAAATGGTGCATTGCCTTTGCATAATCTCTTACGCATTCACGGAGCCAAAATCCTCTCAAGAAACATTGCCACACATGGCCTGCTTTGACAGATATCTGTTCCTAAAAGTCTCACCTTCTGTAAGGATTCCATTTCTAAAAACAGCAGAGAACAAAGCAAGAACAAAGCAAGAACAGAAACTTTCTGATCACAAAAGGAACAGCTGAAAACTAACACATGCATTCAGCTACTGCAGGAGATTGCTCATGTGCACCAAGTTTTCTATGAATGTGAATTTCCTAGATACAGCAGCGCAAATGAATTTTGTGAGGGATCTGTTCTCACTTGGAGCTTCAGTTTACACGTTTCACTCATTTTGCATGTCTCAAGCATTCTGCTAACAGAAATACTGTATATGAGAATTGAAGTCCTGATTTATGATTTGTCATTTTTGCCACATTCACCTGTCCTCATGACATATTTAGAGTCTGACTTTTTTTTTCATTGTTTTTTTTTTTAATATTGTCTAAAAGATTCTTATGACATGGTAGAACCTGCTTGCTTTATAAATGAATAGTCAACAAATGGGAGCCTTCTGTTGCTATTTTGGCAAACAGAATTTTTCTGAGTTAATTTTTCACATCAGTCCACACACCTCAAAAAGATCTGTGCATGCTTATATGACATAAAAAAATTAGGGGATATTCTGAAAAATTCATTTAAACAGTCCTAGGTAGAAAGACCAATACTGGGGATACTCAATAGATGAAAAGTTGTTGAGCACGTGGATTTTAAATCTGCTAGAATTAAGCATTAATCACACTCAACACAAGTTTTACTGCACCTTTTTGGTCTACCACATGGCACAAAATGACGTTCAGAAAATGTTCTAGATTCCCATAGAAAAATTTTCAGATTAACTTCTTCAGCCATTATACCCTGCTTTAAGGCTGCCAAAGAAATTCTTTGGCTTTTGAGCAATAACTGTTTTTTTTTTTTTAAATGACAGAATTATTAAATTGCTTTCAATAATTGAAAAGGAAGACTACATGAGTTATAGGAAGTCTAAGCAAAAGTAGAATCATATGATCACATTCAGTAAAATAAACTTACTTTATAAATACCATATGTGTGCATTCTGTTGACCCTAACTTTTGTTGAGTTAGCATGAAAGCTACCGGCCTGCAATTCTCTGTCTATTTATGGACAGATTCACAACTATTTGCACTGTCTAGGACTGCAAAAATATGTAGTAATATGCTAACTTTTAGAACACAGTAATTTTTGTCCTATTATCCAATAAATATTTTTCTGTCATTTTTTCAAATTAAATTATTGGTTACATCCTATGATTGCCAATCAAATCATTTCAGTGTTACTACACTCAAAGTAATTTGCTTGATTTATGATACATAGCTGACAGAGTACTTCAGAATATTAGCTGCATAAAACTGATAATGTATACATGCTAATGCCTGCTGAAAAATTAAATAAAGGGAAAATAAAATACTTTTATGCTCTACGATGTGGTTTCTATTTTGGCATGTACTTGGGAAATCTGATTCAGTGTAAGGATCTGAATACCCTATATTTTTAAATGGCTTAGAAATTAGTTCAGACATGCTGAAAACAGTAACCCATGCCCAGAACTGTAGGGCTGATAGAGAATTTCTGTATCATGGACTGTACTATCCTCTGTCATTGACAGAGATGCCTGTTATTACAGGATTCTACTGCATTGAACTTAGCCATTTATATTTTTAAAATAATTACACTTAATATTGCAAAGCATTATTGCTCTGCTAGTTATTTCTCACTTTCTAATTTCCTTCCTTAATGTATTTATTACTAGTATAGACTCATTTTTTTTTTGTGCTGGTATTTAGCCTTCATTTAAAGAGCTAACTACCTTTCGTTTTATGTCTCTGATGTACGTAATAGACAATGATTACTTTCCTTTTCAGCTTTTGTCTTGCAAGACTAAGGAATCCAATTAATTTTATTCGCATAAGATTAAACATCAACTTCTCAGAGCTTGTTATACTCTAAAAACATGCAGGTAAGGTATGGTCATTGTGTGATCTGTTAATATAGCGTGTTTCATCTCTCACTTGATTCCATCTGAGAAGTTCCCATATACAGCAAAATAAATTTACCTTCTTTTGGTCAATTCTTCATTTTACTTTTATTCTTGATAAGGTGTGCTCTCAAGATATTTCTCCCTCAGTATTCAATGTTCTAATCATTCACCTGTGTGAGGTCTTCAACTAAATGAAGCTTGCAAATTACAGCAATACATTCTATTCTTTATGCCAAGACTATTAATAAAAAACCCCACTATATATCTGAGCAACATCACTAGTTAACCACCCTGCATCTAATATGTCAATTTTCTGTACCTTTCCATGACAATCTTCTCTTTAGTTAACTTCTCACATTTCTCTTTCTCACCTATCTTCTTTAAGTAACAGCCTTTCTCTAAAAGTAGCACAAATGCTTTGTTGATATTTAAAAAAAAAAAAAATTATATATTTTTTTCTCTAAAAAACCAGTTACGAGTGCTGGTGAGGGGTCTGGAGAGTAAGTCCTATGAGGAAAGACTGAGGGAGCTGGGGTTGTTCATTCTGAAGAAGAGGAGGCTGAGGGGAGACCTTATCATACTTTATAACTACCTGAAGGGGGGGTGTAGAGAGGCGGGGGTCGGTCTCATCTGCCAAGTCACAGGAGATAGGACAAGGGGCAATGGTCTCAAGTTGCGCCAGGGGAGGTTTAGATTGGATATTAGGAAAC
>JAOXNO010000013.1:132305707-132323430 GCA_028565335.1 Limnodromus scolopaceus
AGCTGCCCAGAGAGGTGGTGGAGTCTCCTTCTTTGGAGACATTCAAAACCCGCCTGGACAAGTTCCTGTGCAACCTGTTCTAGGCAGACCTGCTCTGGTGGGGGGTTGGACTAGATGATCTCCAGAGGTCCCTTCCAACCCCATATGATCCTATGATTCTATATTAAATTGTTTTGACTTCTAGTAAACTAACATTGGTTTGTATCTCATTTACTATTCCCATAATGTGTTTAATTATTCTTTTTTTTTTAGTAATTTCTTCTAAAACTTTCATTGGCCTGTAGAAACTTAAATTAACACATAAGCATTTGGAACTCACTAGTAAACAGGATAATCCGTACTTGTTAGATTTGCTGAAGAAGTTTTGCTACTGGAAAAGGTATTTCCTTTGCCTTTTAAGAGGTCTAGGATGGAGGACCACATTCTTTGGATTTTTGAGCTGTACTGGATAGGATCATTTCCTAGTCTCATTCTCCTGAACCACCTTGCTTTTTCCTCAAGGTCAACATCCTTGATTTACTTAATATTTATTTATGAATAAATAAACTGAATATGAATTTAATTTTGTATCTGGTATCTGGATATTGCTTATTGAGTCTCTTTGAAGTATATTTTCTTCCTCTTGATTTCTGCTCTTGTGATTTTGACTGAAAAAGTGAAGCACTTTTGCAATTGCCGGTCCAAATACTTTTTCTCCCAAAGATACCAGCAAGACTTCAGTTTCCAGGTAGCAATCAGGATGATGAAGAACTATCAGATTTCTGGAAAACAGCTAAAAAAGTTATTCCTCTTCAACTACTTGTATGTTTACTTTGACTAAACTGCAAAACCAAAATGACATCATAGAATTCATTTGGAAACTATGCCACAGTTTAACAATAAAAAAGTAAATAAATCATGAAACTTCTTTATTCATTTATTGAATTTCTTATGTCTCATTAGATCTTTCTTTAATCCTTATATCATCTCTGTTGCTCTTTTAAATAAAAACCTTGCTCAACTGATGATTTAAAAACCAGGCTCACTTTATTGCTTATCTTTCTTTTAATCTTTCAATGTATGCATACTTTCCTTGAGTTTCTGAGGACAACTATTACATTTATCGTCTCTTTAAGTAGGTCTCCATATTGCATCCCTTTTCAAATAGCACCAATGCCACAGTGCCAGAGATGGTGCCAACATGGAAAATAAATCTCCTGAGATGGATAGAACATAACAAAATATAAAAAATAAAAACAAAATGTTTTTATGAAAATAAAAAGCAATTAATAACAAAATAAGCACATGTAGCTCTTGCTTTTGCCACAGCCCTACATGGCAGAATACGCAGTTATAATAAACAGTGTGTTGCTCTGTCATAATACTTTCAATTTAAGAGTTTCCGCATTCAGCATAATCATTCCTTAAAGCTCATATAGTGTCTGTGAGGTTTTTTTCTGTGTTAACTGGAAGAAACCTAAGCCTTAACAAAAGGGAGAAATCAAAGACCAAAGAACATACTCACTGTCACACCTTTTTGTTCTCACTTTGGCACCAATTGACAGTAGAAAGTATCTGCATCGCTGTATGTAAAGTTACATCTTACCAGGTCTGAGTCCTAAGTAATGCACCTGTACAGATGCAAAAAGTATGGCCAAAATTTTACTGTAGCTTTCCTGCGAGGAGGACTGCAGTCTTTTGAAACACAGAGGAAATCCAGCACAGAATTTCTATGGCAGAAGGAAGAAATCGAAAAAAAAATATTCTTCAGATATTTTAAATTTAACAAAATGAGGAAATAATTGGGTTTGTCATGACAATTTTTCTCTAGTCTAGCATCTTAAATTTGTGACTGAGAGAGCAGGATCAATGTCTTAAAACAAACAATAGTCTACTATGTCAGATAGGTGCATGCGTAAGATGCATGCTGGTCATGCTAGAAGAGAACTGAGTGCTGCATACCGCTAAAACGCTTTTGTTCAGCATATATTTGCCTTGAGTTTGAGCATTCATTAACCACTTGGCTGACAACTTTGATAAGAAATTTTTCATGTCAGCTACAATTGATGTTCTGGATTTAAATCAATGTGTTTTCATCAGTTCTCTGATAATCTAGGTATAAGTGTGATCGATATAGAAGGACTTGGAGAAATCCATCTGAGGTCATTCAAGTCAATCTGTATAGCTTACTAGAGGTATCATTTATAGTATAACTTTAAAGACTTATAATGACTGTTTCTAACAAAGTTTTGTCTTGAGTTGACCAGCATGGAAGAAAATACAGCTCTTCCTTCTACTGTTGCTTAAAATTGCACTGCGTTTACTAGCATATTTCCATACTAATTTGTGAACAATTTTTTGTAGATGAACTTTTGTATGGTTTATAAGGCATTTATAGCATATACTTTAATTTTAACCTCTCATGCCCCAAAAGGCAAGTGGGCACACATACTCCAAACTGTCTTAATTTTTTGCAGGAAAAAAAAAAGTGCAAAAAATAAGGATGCATTTAATATAATATGAGGATGAAATGTATGGCTTGTAGCTCTGAATCTGTAAGGAGATTTTTGTATAGCTCTTGGAAAAATATTCAACATAATCTTAAAGTCTTTCAATAAAGTGAATCACTGTATCAATGAATCTATTGACCATGCTGACATCTTATTTCAAGGTCTCTCTGGACACCTTTTATCAGATGATAATCATAAGAAATAATAAGCATTGGTACCTTGTATCACAAAGTCATTTAGAAGACTAACTTACACTTTTCAAGTGGTTTTGACCCAATGTGAACCTCAGGGAAAAAATTACTTCAGGAGGGTGACAGTTCTTTGCCACCCAGTAATTGTCTTCATTGATTTCTCTTCTGTCTTCCAAAGGTTTTATAGAGATTGCATTAGAAAAAAAGGGTGTTGTTTGTTTCACACCATTTTTCCTACTGTTTAAAGTCTTTTTTCCCCCCAGAGTTTGAATTGTTTTGGGAGTAAGAGATGTCACCTAACTCTTCATTTCACTACCTGAGTTTCAACAATTGTTTTTCTGAAGACTGAAGCTGTTTCTGTGATCCACATCTTCAACATAAAGAAACAGTAAACTTCAAGCTGTGCACATGATACATTGACTGGGCTTTCACACCAGATGTTCACCTGCCAACCACATGTGAAGGGAGCACACTGTATCTTTCCTGTGCTGGGAGTGCAGACTATGGTCTTTAAGATACTTAGTTGATTGATTCCTAGCTTTCTTGCAGAAAAAAATCTGGAAATCTTGCTTTAGAGCAATATAAAATCAAACTAAAATAAATATTTAACTATATTTATTTATAAATTTTTGATATCATTAAACACATTAAAAAAATCCAATAAAATATTGTGTGGGTTTTGGTTTTATTTTCATTTTTTAAAAACCTTAAGCATCTCTTGTACCTTCCCCTGCTAGCTGTTACAAAGAGCTAATGATACGTGAGGACTTTTGTCAGCTTCAGTAACAGAGCTTTAAGACAACTAGACTGAACACTCATCAAATTCACATTCATCCCTTCCCCTCGTTTTCCTGGTTTATGACAGAAAAAAATAAATACCCAAACTTGTTATTTTGATTAGCACCCCCCTAACGTGTAGCTGGGATGTGGGCTTCTCTGCAGCTCAATCAAAGAGGATGGATCCAGTGTAATCCCGCAGGGACGCAGGCACCACACAAGCACGACCTCCCAGCAATGGCTGGGCTTGAGCAGTTGTGCACATTTCTAACCGCAGTGTCCGGCAGGGAAACTGCTCAACTGTTCACTCCTTACAAGAGAGATTTTCCGAATGCCTTTTGTGCCTAAGCGTTTAATTCAGATGCCTTAAGAGGTATGTTTTAATTGCCTTGCCTGAACGTAGCCCATGTCCATTTATGGGACTGAACCTCAGCAGCCAAGACCATTCAAGGTCAGTGGGCATGGTTACAACAACCATGGATGTCTGCCTGTGCTCACCTGTGCACTGATATAGTCACAATACATAGTGCCTACCCATGATTTCCTGTCTTTTTATTCCTAGCTGAATATCATATTGTGGGAGATTATCATAGGAAGATTTCAATTTATTTTTACTAGGATTTATATGTGATTTAATGCATCTCATACAGAGATGTCTTTGGAAAGCAATTGGGGGATCTCTAAAGTGGCAGTATATTTGGGAAACATAAAAAGCCCTCTTCATAGAATATACTTAAACTGTTTTTCCAGGTCATTAGGCTTATCAAAAACATATAAGAAAACAAGCTGGTTTTACTTCACATCTAAGTGAAACATTTTTATCTTTTAAAACCACTTTTCTCTTCTGCTCATTTCCACTATTTACTGCACCACTAAGTTTATAAATTCAGTGGTCCTGGTTATTATATTTTTTTTTCTCCTACGTAAATTCTTTCTGGGGTTCAGAAATAAGGGAGACTGCTACAACACAAACACATTGAGCTGGAGTATGGCTCGGGGCAATTCATCTACATTTTTCTGATACTATAAATCCCTATTTACATCAATTGAAGAAAGGTCAGCAGAGCTGCTAATGAAGTCTGCCTCGCTGCAGTCAGTATTCATTCAAGACACAGCTAGAACTGCTATCTGTCTTCTGCATAACTCACTTCATCAGCTTGGCTGGCAGCTAATATTTTCAATGATAAAGAGTTTGAAGAGAAAACTTTTCATGCCGACCATTTTGGCTCTTCTAAATTAATCTTTTTGCTTCCATTTATGCGTTGCCTTTATTTGCTTGCTATTTTTCATTTTCCTATCATGCACCTTGTTTTCTGACTTTCGTCTCAGAAGAGCTGAATTTTTTAATAATCCTGACATCTGAAGAAGGCAATTCTTTCCACAGTGATCATCTCCCCCAAATGAAACATATCTTATAAAAATTAGCCCAGCGGTGTGCCTTCAGAAATTATATGTATTCCATGTTCCTAATGGTGCAACAGCACCTGGCTTATTCCAGGTAGACTTTTCTACACATTACTTGTACAGGAGACAGAAAACATGGAATAAGCTTTTCTCAGGTAGATTGATCTTTGAATGGCATTAACTTGCTTTATTTTGTCATAAATGGATACATCTCAGACCTTATAAGGGAAGATACTTACTAAGTAAAAAAAAGGCAATTGGGATACTGGATTTACTCAAAAGCATTAACTTGCAGCAATACCTCATTGTTATCCTGCTTTGTTGACCACAGTTGAAGATGATTGAAAACTCTGTCTGCTGCTATAAAGGGATCTCATTATGCAAATGGCATTGGACTAAACTAATTTTTTCTCAATAGACGCATTGCTGACTGAGCTAATGAAAATATTGTTCTCCATCATGTCAAAAAGCCTTTTTCTCCACCTGTATAAAGCCAAGTAATAGAAAAGGGCTGCATTTCTTCATGCATTCTGGTACCTGTGGATGCAGATAAAATCTGAGAGTTTTTAAATCCTCCATATAAATGGGTAGTGTTTTTGTAGTAGGATGCTCAAAGGATACCAAGTGTTTTGGAAAAAGCGGTCTTATAAAATGGGCATGTAACTTCTAATTAGATGGGCTTTATATCAGAATTCATTAATTTCCACAACAACATATATCGAGCACAACAACAATAAAAACTCGTATTACACTAAACTGAAAAGATAGCATGTCTCATGTTTTAAAAAAGAATTTTAAAATCCTTTAATGTTGACATGAGCTCATTTTTTACTCCCACCTCTTCTGAAAATATTTGGAACTGCTTTCTTCCTGAAGTAGTCCCAAAGAAAAACTTTTGGTTTTGCTAAATAGTTCCTAAGCCAATATATAGTCCATACTCTGTGATATGGAGGTAAGGTTTTTTTGAACATTGACTCTGATTTTTTACATTATTTATTGACTGGCAACATCCTGTAAACTGATTTTTTTTTTTATTATTTTATTAAAGGCAGGGATAGAACAAGGAGACTCAACTTAAATTGTCTTTAATGCAGTTTCACATGTTGCTGCTACTCTACGAACTCAATCCAGTCTTCTCACATTTTGTAAATATCATAGATTAAAAATTAATTTGATATGAGAAGGTCCAGAGGGAAACATCGACTTTTCAATGGCCATTTCCATCGTGAATTACATTTCAAAGTAAAGTTTTATGGTAGTAAAGAGAAAAAATTATAATTATAGGCCACAACTAACTGCACAGGACAGAATTAAAAAGTGGTAGGTTTTTTGCTGTTTTCCAAGTATAAAATCTTTCTAAATAAAGAACAATACCATATTTTAAAGGATGCATTTTTCAACATTAAAAATACAGTAAGCATTTATATATGATAGCTTGTGGTCTATCTATAAAGGATTTTTGTCCATTAAAACATGCTGAAACATGTTTTGAATTACCTTATATTTCTTTAAAAATACTTACGATAGCTCCACTAGGATTTGACTTTCAGTTTTACAGCTGCTCTGAATCTTAACACTGACATCTATTATAAGAGAACTGAATTCCTAAAAAGTCACTTTATGCATAGCAATGTCACTGGCAAGATTTCACAACAAAACTAGAGACAGTAATGACTTTTCTGCAGAAGCAGAAAAACTGAAAAAAAATTTCAAATACTGCTTTAGGTTTCCAGCTCTTTTAATGGTACCTGCTTGTTTTGACAGACTTTTGATCATCAAACGATAAAAACAATCAAGTGAGAGGCCTTTCTCATGCGATTTCTTGATGTGAGAATGAATGGATTTGGGATGGAACCTTTGGGTTTTTTTGCATAATTAGTGCTCCACAGCCTTCTCTCTTTCTAGCACCCACTCAATGTTAGAATATTTTCATATTAATTTGAAGAATATGCCTAAAAGCTAGATGACATCTCCTGCTACACAAGCTTGAGAAGGCAATAATAATCACAGAAGAAGGAAAACCAGGAATATGTCCTATTAGGGTTTAATAAAGAGTAGGAGTCAACCAAAAGTAAATAAATTCTGTAATTTTTATCCATCAGACAGTACTGAGACAAAACTGTGTGCTTTATAATTGCTGGGTGGAATTTCTGCCCCACTGAAATCAGAGTCCAGCAAAAATTTAAATAGCCAGCTCATTAAATAATGAACATCCCCATGACCACATACAACAGACTTATCAATTATTATTTTTCTGTTCCAGCTTTCTCTGCTTGGAAAAATTATTATTCACAAACTGATTATGACAGGGAAGACTAGAAGTATATTACCAATTTTTTCTTATGAGGAAACAGAACTCTATTTCACTAAATGTCTTCTACATTTTTTTTGAGCATCTGAACTGCTTGACCTGAAAATATTTTACTTCATTTTTCCCTGAAACGTGTCTTCTGCTTTATTAGTTTTAAGGTCTCAAAAAGTCGTTTCACTTGTTGAGTCACAGATAGAAATTTTGTAGATATAACTAGACATTTTTTCATCAGTGAATTTTGAAATTAGGACCACCGCCTTGAGTATGTTTTGGAAATGAAAAATAATAAGTGAAGACTGGGAAGCACAACAGCAAAGTAGCATCAGAAGCCTTGAATCACTGAAGAGGCTGCTGGTACACTACTCACACTGGTATGTCCCTTGGGAAGGGAAATCTCTCTTCCCTGTCAGCAACACATAGTGAATTAGGCTGAAGATGATGGATGCACAGGCTACTGTCACCAGATGTTTGTCTGAGATGAAAGGGCAAAGTATCTCAACAAGTTGAGTTTTGTGGTTACAAAGAAGATGGAGACTCTCTTTTTACAAGGACTGACATGGAAAAGACAAGGGGTAATGGGTACAAGTTACTCCTGGGGAGATTCCAACTGGACACAAGAGGCCAATTTTTCACAGTGAAAACAATCACCCATAGAAATAATCTCCCTGCAGAAGTGGTGGATTCCCCAACATTGGGCGCTTTTAAGATTCAGCTGGACGGGGTGCTGGGCCACCTTGTCTAGACTGTGCTTTTGCCAAGAAAGGTTGGATTGGATAATCCTTGAGGTCCCTTCCAACCTGGTATTGATTCTATGATTCTATACAAAGACATTTATTGTGTTTTCTAGTGAAATATCAGGATTGATTGCCCTTATTACTTACCGGGAGAACATGATCAAATGGGAGTCCTCTCAACTTAAGGATATCTATGAAAAGGCAGTGGGAAAACATCTGGCATATCCACGCAGCTGAGGCTTATTTTTGCTACACTAGTCAAGTCCAAACCACCATCCAGGCTAGGATCAGCACCCAGTAGTGAGAGTGTGCATAGGTTCATTGACACATTACCAGCTACTCTCAAGCTGTCAGATCCTTTCAAACATTGAATAATATCCAGCGCTGCTCCATGTGGCAGCAGGGAACCAGCACCCTAAAGGGACAAATTATATTTGTTTCTATTTCCTAACGATCTGCTGAAGGAGCTGATCCTGGAGTCCTGAGAGCTTTTCTCACAGCATCAAAAGCAGAAAGCTGAAGAACTGTTTTTAGTTGCCTGACCTTTGAGGGAAAGAGCCAGGCCAGAATAAGTCTGTGTTTACATTTCCCAGTCAGGGGAGGAGTGACAAGATTGGTAAGAGTGTTAGAAGCATCAGTTCTGCAAATGTGAGGAAGCCGTCTGGTTTGCATTATGTTGACCACTATATAGAACTCCATTTCTTGTTGCCTTTTTTCCCCCTGGGAAAATGTTGCTTGCTGCTCAGCAATGATGGAGAAATAAATGAAAGCTGAGTAGGATGAAGTGTGTGAGAAGGACTGACATGGTGAGGAATTTCACAGTACAGGCCTAATGAAAGGGAACCTTGGTGTTCAGCTGATCTGGAATCAGTGCCAGGTTCTGATGTAAGACTTTGAAGATTACATTTTGCATTCCAAAATCAGCGATTTCCTTTTTAAACCATGGTAGGCGCATAATTTGGTCCTACCCTTGGGTACTGCTGATACATATTCTAAGCCTTTGGTACATTTATATTGAGGAGACCATTGCTTGAGGCTGTCGCTGGAAAGAGTCAGGCACTTGGGGTGGACCTCATCAACCTGTCTAGAGTCTTTTTATTCCCCTTTTCCCTAACAATGCCAGATAAAGCAAGATCAAGGGGGATGTTAAAATGTTGCAGTATGCTGGACCTCTTATAGTGGCGGCCATTATGGTAACCTGCTGTGAACAAGTGCAAAAGCATAAATAAACATGGTCCTGAAAGAATTTGTGGTATTGGGGTAGCTTCAGAGCTTCCCTGCACGGTGTAAATTGGTGGCTTATAGAAAAAAAATTAAATATGAAGTTTAGATGTGGTCTGTAGCAGAACTGCTTCTCAAACCTCCCTCCAACAACGTTAGTGAGTGATTTTTTCAGATTTCTCCTTCCAAACATATGAATTTCTTCTTGATCAAGGTTACTTAGAGCCAGCTTTTGTTCTGCCTTGTGTTTGCTGAGATGGCACTGGTTTCATCTTTGTTCTTTTAGTTGCTCATGTCTCAGTGAACTACTCCAGTTTCCAGGTCAAAAACATCAGCATCATTCTGAAATAATCGCTCATTCTGAAATAATGTATTTGCTTCTGAAATACATTTTTCTGTTTTCCTTTTATGTCTGTCTTTCTTTGATTTGGTGGCCAAAACCTTCCTTGTGTCTGTAACTAACGTGACTCATTGAAAGCACTCTTCCTCTTCTTGCTTCCTTGGAAGCCACATTTGGACAGACTTTAAGCAGATCTCATTTTCTAAGGATACCCTTTAGTTTTTAATATTTTCTTTGAAATGCTGTAAAAGAGAAGTTAAGTCAAAGCCTGATGGACTGGAACAATATTTAATAATGACCAGCTTCTATTTTCTTGTAATGAGAATCATTAAACAGATGGTGAAAGTATTAAAGCTGTCACAAACTAATATATCATTTCTCTATGGAAAGTCTCCTGGAGACCTCTTTCAGGCTCAAAAGTTTTATTCTTCCATGTACCACTACATGAGGCATCTGAACAGCAGAGATCTGTTATTTGAAGCTCACATGACTCTCTGGATATATGGCAGTCCATGAGCAGCTCAGCATTTCTGCTGTGAGGATTTATTATTCATTATTTACACTTGTTAACAGTAAGCTGATTCAGATCATACTAGGTTCAAGGACACCTTGAAAATTCCTGTGAAAATGCAGTACTGTAAAGAAATTGCGGTGAGCCTTTAGATAGCAGAAATGTATTGAAAGTGAAATTTAAACACTGACATAATACATGAAAGATGGCAAATTAAACTGAACAGTTGCACAGAAATATTTAGTTCATCTGTTTCCACACAATGAGATTCTTTGCAGTGATTTATCTGCAAGCGTCTCCGCAAGCCTGTAGCTCCAGTTGTATGTCCTACTTTTGATTTTAGCTAAAATGTCATTTTAGGTGGAGAACAGAAGGAAATATTTTGTTTTGGATCATGTGTGCAGCTGTCTTGGCAGCAAGGGGACTTATGCCTGCAAAAAGCAACCTCTGTAAATGGTTTATAACAACATCCTCTCCTTGGACTGAAGCATCAGCCTGACCTTTCAAGGGCCAGGTTCTAGCATGTTTATTTCCCCTGAGTACTATCTATCCAGGCTCCAACACTGAGCTCAGTGTGGATGCCGATGGCTACAGCAGAGATGAAGCTGTGTTTATTCAGACCAGGTACACTAAGCTGGAGTTACTAAATCCTATATCCTAGTTGTTATTCTCAAGGGCAGTCATCACTTACAGCTTCCCCTAAATTCACTAGAGTTTATGAATGCTCCACAGCTCCTGGAAATCATCCCATGTAAATTTAATTGCCAAAACAGGCCTTTAGAAACCTAACGTTAGGTACTCAGAGTTGAAAAATTTGACAGCGAAATCTATTTTGATGTAGGATATTTTTTTAAGTTTTAAATTCCAGTAAGTCTAAGGGTTTTCTCACACATAAGTTACTTTTTTTGTTGTTTAGTGCACACTGAAAAGAAAAAATAGCTGCTTGTATTTCTAGACATTAAATAATGCCCTGCCTACTAGGACTCTTAATAAAAAAAAATATCTTTTTGATGGCTTTGGAGATAAGCCCTGTGTGGTTTAACTCTAGAAACTGAATAATCAATTGTTTCAATGTCCCTGCTGCTCACATTTATTTTTTTTTTCCAGGGGAAAAAAGTGAACAGTTTCATTCTTCACTCACAAGGAACAAAAGGGGTTTCAGTGCACTGAGCTGTGCAGCTGCCTTACCTTCCTTTGTAGTGAAAAATTTAACACAATAACAGGAAGAAGAAAAGTGAAATTAATTTTCATTCTAATAAAAATTCAAGTTCAGGCTTCCACTCAGGTATACAAATGTTCTGAAAGGGCCACAGCTGAGAGCAAATATTTCTAGCTTAGGGTATGTGTTTTCACACTGTTGGCTGGTTTGTGTATGAAGGGAAAGAAAGAGGAAGGATTTGATTATCAGAGAAGAAACCACTTTTTGGTGTTGCTTTCAGAAGCTTTGGGTTCGTACTCATTCCCTACAAAGAGGTTTTATTATTAACTGCCTAATGGTTCAACAATGCTGTGACAAAATTCCCCAAAATCTGTCTGTGAAACACTGAGATGCTCAGGAATCCTGATTGCTGTGAAACGAGGCTGAGGCAGTTGTCTAAAGGGCAGGTCAAGTTTGATCATCGCAATTCACAGCTCAAACTGGCAACTCCAGTCATAAAGTATAAAATTAAAATGAGCCAGTAACCAAAAAAAGTCTATAGAACAACCAGCAAGTTTCAGAAAAGCATTTGTGGAGACCTCTTTTCTGGTTGACCTCCCATTCCCAGCTGAGTTCGGAATGGGCTAGGTGGGATCTCAAGGAGGAGTAGAAAGAGCCCCCGCCAGATGTTAAGGTGAGAATACTTAAATGGGCACATAAAGACATAGTATCTATCTTGTGGGAATGCATTCTTTTAAAGCATTATATTTAAGCTTTTTCAATCTCCCCCCCCGCCCGGCCCAGAACGAACCAGAGTAAACCTTCTGTACTGCTTGTCTTCCACTGGAAGTACAAAACTGCTCACGTCTGTACATTTGTAAATGGAGTTATTTTGGAAATCACCATATCCTGAGCTCTAAAATATACAGATGCCACTTATGTGGCAAAGTAGGTGTTTTTTTCAGTGTACACCTCTATATGCTCAAGTTTCCCAGTTGTAAGAAGGAATTATGATGCATTTGTTTGTTTATTTTGCATTCATTAGATGTTTGGGGGAGGTTTCTTTCTGCTTTTGCTGAGACACAATCCTTGCAAAAGCTGTACTGTCCAAGGAATGAATCGACTGAGAACAGTTTCCTAAACCCTTGTCCAGAAAAGCAAAGGATTAATTTAGTCAGTAATCACGCTTTTTTTTTTTTTTTCTGACATTCAACTTAAAACCTGCACTATCTTGATGGTTTTTTTTCAACTATTTCTATCAGTTTTCTTTTTCAGCTACACTCAAATACTATCTTTGTGCAATCTAAGATTATTGCCAGTGAAAGATAAAAGCAAACATTCCATTTTTTGTTCTTTCTTCTCACTTTCTTTCGGAGAAAAGTTGACCTAAAAACTATGTGCCATTTACACCTTCCTGGTTTTGTCGAAACTGCTGAGCTGGTGAGCTTTGCAAGTTCTGCCTACAGCCCTGGTCCCTTGGGTGCCAGGTTATTGGAGGCATTATTGCTCCTTCTTTCCTGTGTCGGTGGTTGAGTTTGCTCCAGTGAAACTCAAGGCCCACTGAGTTTGTACTCAGATATTATCCTGATGTGTAGTCAGAACACAGCTAAAATATGTACCCACCCCAACAAGCTGGGAAGCCCAGCTAAATCGAACCTGATTTAGACATCTGTAATAGAGACAGTAAATACATCTTATGAAACACACGACTTTCCTTGTACCTGAAAAAACTTGGGGCACTTATTTAGGAATCTCTATGACTAATACATCCTCCTAAGTACAGCAATAGTCTCTAGCAATGTCCTAAGGCTGAGCAGTATGGCAGAGTTATTCTTAATTGGTTAAAGGTTGCTTAGGTACCTCCTCCAGGGAACGAAATTAGAATATTGCAACCCCACAACTTTAATTAAAGCCAATTCTGAGAACAGGGAACCACAATTGGCTTCCTGTCATTCTACCACCATTCCTTTACTACCTCTGCTCTCCCTCTCCCTATGCAAAATCTACAATGTTAAAAAAATCAAAAGTTTTTGAGACTGTCTATTTCTGTCTTAATTTTTGCAAGCAATTAAATGCCTTTTCTGAGGGCAAGGGAAATCAAGCCATGGAAGTTGTTAGTTAAATACAGGATCTGCAAAGAAAAATGCTAGTCTCTATCTTTGTATATTTTTATATCTCTTGTAAGCGTGAAATTTGGAAGTGGTACTCAGAGAAACCACATACTAAGTTCATGATCCTGAAACATAATTCCCTTTTACTGTAAACAGCTCCATGTGCTGACCCTGAGGGAAAACTAGATGTGGTGAACCCCATACAGATCTCTCAATTTCTGCTTCAGAGCATATATATAAAGCCTAAAAACAGTATATGACAAACAATGAAGAAATCATGCAATATGATAAAATACGATGATCATTATATGTGTATCATTTGCATGATATAGAGTAGACATTACTTTCTAAATAGGTTACTGAGGAGTTAGACATCTGAACAAGTCTTTTCATTTTTTTCTGATTCGCTGTTATATGATCCGGCACAACCTTGTGCTCTCATTCACCTGTTAAACCTGGTATGAAAACCAAGTTTGCCAGGTTAGTCTATCAGATGTCAAGTATGCTTATTAACTAAAGTATTAATGTCTTTTTAGCTTAGAAAAGCTTTTAGTAGAAAAATTTTAGTAGAAAGAAAACCTTAAACTTTTTCAGCAGTCTGAATGGTATGTTCATTCATTTTTCTTAAAGCACAGTTTATAAGCAAGATATTTTTCTCTTCTATTTTAATTATAGTTATTTCAAAGGGAATTATTTTTTTTTCTAACTGTCTCACCTCTGCTTAGCCTGGTTTAGTTTTTTTTTTGTCATCTTAAGCTTATTGATATCAAGAAAGCCTTGCTATATCTAGTGAGGAGGTTGATGATTCCTACTATTTGTTTGAAGGGCATATTAGAGACAGATGATGAAAAATACCACAAGATTTCCTGATCTAGAGAAAAGGATGAACATTACTTTGGTGATTCCCTGTGGAAATGCTGATATTTAGAGAGCTTTCTGTGTAATAAATGTAGGAGATAGGAAAATCCCTTAGTAGAACATCAAAGCCTTTAAAATTGAAAAAGAAAACTCCCTTTAATTGATCATTCTGTGGCTGGTCACATCAGGGAAGCTATTTGTGCCTTTCCACCTGTTTTACTTCCCCCCTTCTTTCTTCCAACAAAAGAATAACCGAATTAAGAGAAAGGACTTTGGCAGAATATGGAAGGGCAGACGCCCTTCTGGGTATCTTGTCAGAAACAAGATAAGCAGAAATCCTGCAGGAATCCTGGCTTCCTAAAATGGATCAAAACTGTCATCTTGATGTTAAACTCTGGTTTAGTCCTTGCCATTAAATGATTGAATACACGGTTGCTACTGTGAAGGCAACATCTTACTCAGTGAAAGTAAGGCAGTGATATCTGAGCTGCCTGTCTTTCCCTATATATCACGTAATTGACTACTAGTTGGTATTTTATAATCAAAGTTGACTTTTAATGATGAGTTATAGTTGCCAGATATATGTGGTATGGCCTGTCCTTTTATCTCTCCTTTTCTCTTCAATGGAATTCTTCCTGTTATACATTCTTTTCATTTTTTTTACCCAATCATTTGCTAGTGAGCTCTCTCATTACTATTCCATTTTTGTTGGTATTTTTGTTAGATTATTATAACTGAGTGTCCTGGTTTGAGGTAAAACACAACCAACTTTCTGTTCAGTAATTTTACTTCTTAGCTAGGCCTCTTCCAACTCTCTGAAATTAACAGCATATTGGGCAGAAAACTGTTCGCCCTTGGAGTGATAAGAGCAATGTTTGTACTTCATGCCAAGGAATGGTGTGCAGAGAGGACCTTGCTTATATTTATTGCTATAACAACCAAGGGCAGCCAATTTCATTATTTGCCCCTTTGGAGGGTTGGAAATGGAAAAGCATAGAAGCGTCCCACCTGTGGGGAGGAGCAGGCAGGAGAGGTGACCCAAACCTGAACAACCGGGGTATTCCATCCCATCTGCCCCATGCTCAGTATAAAAGCTGAAGGATCAAAGGGTCAACTCTCTTTCTTCAATGGCCGATGTCCAAAGAGAACCCTGTCTGTTCATCTGCCTTTGATCCTGATCCACGTGTTCCTGACTCCAGAGGTGGAATGCAGTTCCTATCCATCGTTTAGTCCATTCTGGGACTTCCCCAGTGCCTGCCGGTGATATTATCCTGGGAGCTTGATATGGATTTGCATATATTGTTTTTATTTCATTATTTTCTTTTTATTTTATTATTAATATTTCATTGAAGTGGTTTAGTTCCTTCTACATTTGTAAAACTCTGTCTCTCCTCCTCCTCTCCTGGGAGCGAGAGTTGGGGAGACCATCTGTCACTGTCATAGGCCAATTTGGCCAAAGACAAATAGATACTAAATGACACATAGACACTAAATTCTCTATTTACATATAAGGATCCTCTTTAAATACAAATAAAAATCATGCATTGAATACTTTACATATTTTTAAAAGAACAAAAGAAAGAACTACACATTAATATTACCACTGGTAAAACTGTATGTGGACTACTGCTGAAAAACATTGCTGTGACAGCACTGAGTGTTTAGCTAAAAGCCTCCAAATTGTTTTGCTAATGCTCTTGCTATCCACAAGGGATCTCATCTGCCAGACAATAATAGTTCCCCCTGTTGCTCTTCTTAATTATGGTTTCTCATATGAATATGCCCCCTAATCAGAAAAGCTTTTAGATAGATTAGATTGGATACTGATTACAACCAGAGAGACTGCAAGAAGTTCCATGAAAGTTCATCTTATTTATTCATCTAGCACCGTAGCTAGGAGCAGACCCGCCGTGTCTGTGAGCTCTGGGTCGCCAGGGATCCAGCCTCTGCTGCATCAGCAGTTTTCAGTTTAAAAACCTACCAGCTGAGGTGGAAATAAGCTCAACACTGATTAACAGACTGCATATTTTTCCGGCTTCTTGAGTGTATTTTGCCACCAGTACTGATTTCTATGCCACGTCTCACAATGCCAAACTTTTTTAGATAGAAATCTAACTGATATATTCCATAAAAGACTTAAGGTGAATTTTCTTTATATCGAATGACTGAGCGTGATTTCTAAGTTCTCTTGCTTTTGTTTGTGCACAATTGTCCTTGCTTCAGGAAGGATCAGGTAGCAACTTTGGTACAGGATAGATTCTCCCAAATGACTCGGGGTGTTGATGACGGTCTGTAGGGAAGGTGTACTGCACAAAGATTTAAATACTATTAAAAAACCATCACAGTTTTGATGCTTTCTATGAGGACAGGTATAGCCCTGAGATTGGTAATGCCCAATCTCTTAGAGTCACTCAAAATTCAGAAGTCTGTATAATTAATAATATAATCTATATTGAATCTTCAAAACCCTCAAACCCTCAAAACCAGGTATCAAACAACATGCTCTGACTGCGGAGACATAGTTTCTTTCAAAAAACTTTTGCCATCTTAAAGAAACCCTGATCCTGGAATCAAGATGAAAAATAAACACCTAAATATCAATTATGTTTCTAAAGGAAAAATGCAAAAACAATCTTTCAAAGCTAGGTGGGCAAATGAAAATATACTCTAAGCCTAGTCCATTGCTATTACGCACACTCACAGAGATCATCTAAACTGTCTAAAGAAGAAGCAGTTCTGCGTTAAGATAAAAGGGGAAAAAATCAGTCTTCAATCAGAACATAGGCAGCAGAAAGGGTTCTTTGACTTTCTAGGAATTGGATGGATCTGAAGGGTAGGCAATTGCAAGATTCCTTCTGACTAACAGAAAGCAGGATGAAGAAGGTTCTGGAAATGAACTGCTGGATAAAAATAAAATGAGGAGTTTGGATTTTGGAGCAATGAACCACTTTCAACATGAAGAAGCAGCTGTGAAATCTGGAAGATCTCCATCTCAGTCAAAGGAGAACCAGCCTCCCTAGCCAAAGTGATCAGGAGGGTGCTAAATTATCTGCAAGGGGAGAGAGTGGAAAGGAGGTAAAAAAATAACAATTCCTTAGCATAAACTCAAGATATTGAGAAGAAAATTAATTAAAGCACTGCAGGAAGTAAAACAAAGAAATCCTGGACTGTCTATACTAGCATGAAGAACCTCAGCAACAACAAAGAATATTGTGTTATCAGTCAACTATTAAGTATTTTTTATTAACGTGATATCACGTGAAATCACAGTTTGATTCTCTTGATAGATTGGAGACATGAAATCACTTGTTCCAAAGTATTTAAGGAGGATGGTGATATATTGTGTTGAAAAATGTACCCTCTAGCTATGTATATAGTTGTAAATTAAACAATGCTGAGGAACTTTTCTGTGCATTAGGATGTCATTGTCCACACCGCTAAGAGGTTAGAACAATCCCTAGCATGGTTCTGGCCTGCATCAACCAACACTTTTCCAACCAATTCCCTGGCACCGTATGGATGTTAACATTGGACAGGGACCACTCCAAATAGGCAGTTTCTATATGGTCACCCTGTTTAGAAGGTAAGACAAATTAATAATAAGAACATGGGCTCCACGGAAAAGGGCCGGGGCGGTG
>JAOXNO010000013.1:132323530-132345551 GCA_028565335.1 Limnodromus scolopaceus
CCCCAGGACAGGAAACAAACAGACTTGATTTTGTGTTTTTTAAAATATGAGTGGTATGTGATAAGCTCTTATTCTCTCACTGTTGAAATGCCAAAATTATAAATTATTTTTATATCTTAAGTGTTATATCTGAGAATATCTCTTTCTTAGACTTATATTGATATGCAAGGAAAAAATGATCACAGAACTTATGCTTATTTAAGAATGTAAGTTTTTGCAGAAATAGAACATTTTTACAACTAGTAAGATATACCTTGGCACAGGCATTGTACCTGTACACACATACATATGTGATTTTTTTTGTTTCTTTTTTTTTTTTTTAAGTTGGGGGGAAGGATGGCTTTAAAAAACTGTAGTTATGTGATAAATCAGCTGGAAAACAAGTTGAAAAAATGTGAATGATATCTGGGAGAACTTAATGAATGTTACACTACATGTGCCAAAAACATAATCACATGGTTAAGAAACAAGACTCCAATGATGAACGAAAATACTGAGTTGACGGGGTTTTTTACTTTCTAAAGGCAAACGAGGAAAACAGCAGAAGCTGGGGTGAGTGATTATAAACCAAAACTTAATATAAACTGCAGAAAATGTGAGAATGGAAACAAAAGGACAGTAGATATATGTCCAAGTGAGGACAACATGAAAGACTTTTTAACAGTACAAGAAGAAAAGAAAACCATTAACTGGTGCTTGCACATTACTCAGTAGAAAAATATAGAGTGTTAAAGCAGAGGAAGCAGCAAAGTTGAGAGAATGTATAGTAATTACACTACTGGGGAGAAAGGCCAGATAGAGTGGTTTTGGCAAATGGTAATCATGCTCTTTCTACTCCAATAAGAAAATCTTAAAAACACCCATAAATGTTGATGAACTTTAAAATTACTGGGAACTGGTAGTCTGGACATTGTCTTGGAGGACAGAGGAAGTTCAAGATGGTTGGGATTCTACCATACAGAGAGCAAAGGTAAAGTGTGCAAAGCAGGTAGACACAATCATCTGAGTAATGATCAATCTATAAAGAGGACTATGCTCTGACTAAGACCATAAATCCATTCTTGTTCTAGGATATATTGGCTCTTCTGACACAATTATAAATGCCAGATCTGGGGCTATCCAAAGGGACTGTGGGGTTGCAGCACTGTGAATTCTTAATAAATATCTGGTCATAGCATCTTAAACTGTGGCAAAGTAGAAAAATTAAATTCTTACCCTTAAAATACAGAATCATAGAATAGTTTGCATCGGAAGGGACGTTTAAAGGTCATCTAGTCCGACCCCAACCCCCCTGCAATGAGCAGGGACATCTTCACTAGGTCAGGTTGCTCAGAGCTCTGTCCAACATGACATTGGAAGTTTCCAGGAATGGAGTATCTACCACCCCTCTGGGCAACCTGTGCCACTGTTTCATCACTCTCAGTGTAAAAAATTTCTTCCTTATATCTAGTCTAAGTATTCCATTTTTTAGTTTAGAGCCATTACCTGTTGTCCTATTGCAACAGGCCCTGCTAGAAGTTTGTTCCCATCTTTCCTGTAGGCTCCCTTTAAATACTGAAAGTCTGCAATAAGGTCTCCTCTGACCCCTCTCTCCTCCAGGCCGAACAACCTCAACCCTCTCAGCCTGTCCTCATAGGAGAGGTGCTCCAGCCCTCTGATCCTTTTTGTGGCCCTCCTCTCAGGGCGACCGCTCCAACAGGTCCATTTCTTTCCTGTGCTGAGGACTCCAGAGCTGGATGCTGTATACAAGGTGGGGTCTCACCAGAGAGGAGTAGAGGGGCAGTCATCTTCCTCAACTTGCCGCTCATGGTGCTGGTGATGCAGCCATGGATACAGATGGCTTTCTGGGCTGTGAGTGTACATTGCCTGCTCGTGTCCAGCTTTTCATCCACCAGTACCCTCAAGTTCTTCTCAGCAGGGCTGCTCTCAATCCCTTCACCCCGCAGAGGTTGCCCCGACCCAGGCACAGGACCCAGCACTTGGCCTTGTTGAACCCCATGAGGTTCACATGGACCCACTTCTCAAGCCTGCCCAAGTCCCTCTGAATGGCATCCCATCCCTCAGGTGTTCAGATTTCAAGAAGGATATGTTTACCATGCTAAGAGTCCAATCAAATGCTCAAAGGAGTGAAAGAAAAGTCTTATAGTAAGAAAACTGAGGAGCTCCACTTGAGTAATTAAAAGGTAAAAATTGTGATAATTCAGCCACAATGTAAATGTACCAGGAATAGGATCCGAAAATTGATGATATGGTGTCACAACCCATAAAAAAAAGTTTTAATGGCTGGAAGTAGAAGTTACCCTAATACAGTTGAGAGAGATGGCTTCTACAAGTTTGTCTACCGTCTGACACCTCACTAAGTCAGTGGCAGATTTCTACATCCGGAAACTTTAAAACAGAGTTGAGGTGGGCTTTTTCTTTCTGTAATCATTTCTGCAATTTTACCACTGCTTCAAACAGCTTATCTTTTGCAGGGTGTCAAATTAGCGTGTCACGAAGAGAGAAGCTGTAACCTCCTGCGCAGGAGCTCTCAGTGAATTGCAGGGATTTAAAAAGGCATATAAGGAAAAAACATCTCTTGCATCTTTCACCTTTGTCTTACTTTTATTCTTTCTTCAAGCTTTGCAGAATATCCATTGTCATAAACAGGGCATTGAGTTAGATCAATGGTTGGTCCAACCCGATGCAGTTGTTTTTACGTTCTTACTATAGTGGTCCTTTCTGCCTTGAATTCCTATGAATGTCAATAGAGATTAAATGTATTCCATTACACATAATTGTTGTCTTTTGTAGGCTTGAGTAGAAAAAAATAGTGCCAGCCACTCAGGAAATTGCATAGCTCTCTTAATAGCTGGATCTGTAATTATATACTGATGCCAGATTGCCACAGGAACGACTAATGGAGGGCACTATGTAACATCACAGAGACTACATGCCTATGTTTCAACTGAAGTATATTAGTCTGGTTGACTATTTGGGGCTCCGTTGAGCTGAGTAAAATATAGCACCTGTATGTTTCAATTAATGCAGATTTCATCCAGGTTTTGATCATTTTTTACTTCTTTGTAGGATTCTCACACCTAATCTTAAGAGGGTGAGCTATTGTAGTCTTATGTGCAGTCTATTATATGTGAGTGTTGTAAAGCTTGATAAATATGAAGCTACGTCTTATGAAAATGGCATTTTTCCAGTGGCAGAGATTACTTTAGAAGACATTTTGAGCTTTTCACTAAATTGGTTGCAAATCATTTTGATGTTTCGAGTGCTGGGTGTATGGATAGTGGCAGGTTCTGACAAGGCAGAAAGTGGTGTGGCATTATCAGTAGCCATGGAAATGTTCCAAAAAGGAACGCTACAGTACTTTAATGTAAAAAGTGCCACTGAGACTTTCATAATCTGTTCACAGATGGCTTATAAACAGAAAGAGGTGAAATCAGCTGAAAAAAGCTATTCAGTAAGAAGTATACATACATGCCTCTTGCCTGAAAGTATATTCAGGTGTTCTCTCAGCCAAGCAAAAGACGCATTTTGAAAAGAAAACAGAGAAGCAGTGTTCTACTGAACTGTAGAAAATTCCCAGAGAAGAAATGTGACTAATTTGAGAAGTGGTTTGAGTTAGAATGGAGTCTTAGGAGGGGATCCAAATTAGGGTGGGCCACCTGGTCGTCTTTTTTCAACACCCATGCATCCAGAGGACAGCATCACAACATTAATCCTCTGGACCAGTGATTACAATACCTCCCTGACTTGTATTTTATGTGCTTGCAGCAGTAATCTTCCATATTTCCAGCCAATCTCTACATCTGAAGTGAAGTTTACCCTGGTCACCACATCTTTTTGAGCACAATGCCAACACAGATTACTGTGTCCCCATGTTCTCATGAGAGATGCCTACTACAGAATCACAGAATAGTTTAGGTTGGAAAAGACCTTTAAGATCACCAAGTACAACCTTTAACCTAGCAATCCCATGGTCACCAACAGACCATGTCCCTAAACACCACATCTACACTTCTTTTAAATACCTCCAGTATTTAAAATACCTCCAGTATAGTTGGTGACTCATCCACTTCTCCGGGCAGCCTGTTCCAATGCTTGACAACCCTTCAGAATGGGTTGTCAAAAGAAATTTTTCCTAATATCCAATCCAAGCCTCTCCTGGTGCAACTTGAGGCCATTTCCTCTCCTCCTATCACTTGTTACTTGGGAGAAGAGACCGAGCCCCACCTTGCTATAACCTCCTTTCACAAGTCAGGAAAAAAATTTCTAACCCTCCCATCTAGCATCCAGAGAAACAAATATTTTCTAGATTTGAAGAAAACAAAATCTAGGCTCTGAAAGTTCCAGATGTGTACATTTTATTGGCTGTCACACATGGCCAATCTATGAATTTTATAAAAGTGACTGATGAAAAACACTTGGTACAATCCAGATTGGAGTTTTTCACTGTGTTCACTTTCTGGGAGAGTAAAGATGGGAAGTACTGGCAAGCTGTAAATGCATTTAAAAATGGACCAACTATTCATTAAGCTCATAAAAGAGCAAGATGCAGTCCATAATACACATGCATGCTGCATAGCACTGACAAAAGACCCAGAATAGCTAATTTACAAAATACTTGCATTTTCCAAGGAAGAGGTCACTGTATGACTAATCAACCATATTTTTGGTAATTATATAGAGAACAACAAAAGAAATACATCAGATTACAAAAACTCTCAGAAAAAGTAAGCTGGTCTTTGGTTCTGACAGCAGTTTGGTGTGCAGATGATAGTGCTATGTGAAGCCCCTGGGTGACAACGTATGGTTACTATATGGAGACTCTGTCCCCATGCCCTCTAAGCTGCCCTATGCCTGCAGCCAACCCATGTACTGCCAGGATCATGCCTGTGCCAGATCCTGTCTCCTCGGCACTTGCTACTAGTCCATGAAACACACATTTACACCTGTCACAGGAGCTTCTTCCCTATCAATGGGGTGGCTGATACCAGCATCCTTAATACCCACCCTTTCTGGCTGAGGTAGAAACTGAACTTCAACACATTTTGGGTGTCGGAGACTAAAAAGGATGCCTGCTCACTCATGCATATGAACCTGCTGTTCCTTAGGGAATGAAGGTATACAGAACCTGTCAGTTCATTCTGGAATATCTTCTCCCACCAGATTAAATTAAGGAGGAAAATTCTTTAGAATCATAGAATCACAGAATCATACGGGGTTGGAAGGGACCTCTGGGGATCATCTAGTCCAACCCCCCTGCCAAAGTGGGTCTACCTATAGCAGGTTGCACAGGAACTTGTCCAGATGGGTTTTGAATGTTTCCAAAGAAGGAGACTTCACCACCTCTCTGGACAGCTTGTTCCAGTGCTCTACCACTCTCACAGTAAAGAAGTTCCTCCTCACGTTTAGGTGGAACCTCCTATACTCAAGTTTGTGCCCATATATCTATGTGTGTGTACATATATGTTTTCTTATGGTATATATTAAGTACAAAATTGAAATCAAAATTAGAAAAAGGAAAAAAAAAATAATTCAGCAATAGGATATACCTGTGGAGCAAGTCTGTTTTTAACCATAATATAGGGTTCTTCTGCTGGCCACCTCCCTTAGTTATCGAAGTTGAGTTCTTACCTCCAGCATGATTGTGCCCTCTGACTCTTCTAAGAAGCAATTTTTTGGGTACTGCCCTCTTATACTCTAATTTCATTCAATAACTATTTGTCAAAATTCGCTCTGCAACCCACTCCTCAATCCTTTACCACCATCATCTCTCATGTTATTTTTTTTATTTCGTACCTCAACAAAATACAAATAGAGCATACTATGCTTTTATTGAAAAAAAAATATCTAATGAATATATGGATAGAAAGATTTCTGATCTCTGTGTTATCTCTTTCCTTCACAAGCCTATCTGTTTGGCATATCTCATGATGAAAATGCACATGAAGGGTTTCTTCAGCTTCATGTTGTAGATTTCATATTTTCACAATAAACTTCATTTAACTTATCTTTTTGGCATAGTTGTGTGCTTGCTTATTGGAATGAACACTTATTACATGCTTCATAAATTACGTATCCGAAGAATCATACCAATATTTTATTAACTTCTATAACCCTCAAGTTCTTCTGTCTTTTCAAGGTAAAACATGATACTAATACAACAGGAAAGGGATGTGGGAAAGGAGAGTTTGTACCACCTATCAGCAGTCTTCTTAACATTGTTACTTTTAGGAAACCCCTTCAAAATTTTGACTGCCCAAAACACATAGGAGTCTGATCTTATGATTGTGGAAGTCTTCAAATACACCAGATTCTGCCTAATTCAGGTTTAGGGGGAGAGGGAAAGGAATTTGCAGAAGGAAAGAAGTCCACAGAGCTAATTGCATACCAATAGTCTGACGACTGCATATTTTGATAGGGCCAGTAAGGGTACTATTTCTGTAGATACGGATTTACCGTAGACTAGACTAGACTAGACTAGACTCTTTCAGGTTGGAGGGACCTACAATGATCATTTATTCCAACTGTAGACACATACTTGCAGCACATAGCAGGTACTATTTAAGTAATACTGAATGTCCTTTCCACCCAGACTGTAGCTGTGCACTATGTTTTCCACAGGAGTGAAGCTGGCTGCAGAGGTTCCTGCCCATACCCTCCTTCCTGCTGAGGAGGATGTGCATTTCCATCTCTGCAGGATGGACTGTAGGATGCAGGATGGGCTGTAATTAAGATAAGTGAAATATCCTGAGTTAAATTAAGTATTTTTGGAAGTGACTTTCCAAATCAGATTCTTCATTTGGCTTACAGCATAACCCAGCACAGACTGTTGCATCAATGCAATTGAGATCAGTGAATTACAGCAAAGGGGCTGGAAACAAGCAGCAGGGAAAAAGGAAGGAACTGTCTTAGCACAACTTTTATTCCTGATGGAAATACATCATGGAATAGCTTCCTTGCCCCAGGCGTTTCAGGATGCAAACAGCGCAGCCGGGCAGACAGCTGTGCTCTACCTGTGCTCAGGACATGAGCTCTTGGTTCTCAGCAACGTGGTACTATTTTCTTCCTGTGCACACTCATTTAGCCATCATAGGCTCAATAAAAGGTAAAGCAAGTGGGTTTTTTTCAGTACTTATGTTGATTTTTTTTCAAATATATAGCAGAATTAATTGAGATGCTGGTTTAACTTGTTAAGAAAAAGAAGCTTTGTTCCATCTTTTGAAAAGCAGCACTGAAGCTTTCATTCATCTGCTTTTCATCCAATGTTCTTTTCTGGCCTCCTTTCTGTTTCCTGCCACACAATACAATATTATTATGAAAGCATTTAAAGTAATGACAACTATATTAAGAACACATCACTTCGGGGAAAAAAAATTAACTATTTTTCTTTGTAGGCAAAAAAGGAACAGAGGTTTGTTTGAATAATGAAGGCCACACACACACACACGGCAAGTGTCACATAATCTCTGAAAATTATCTAATTGAGCCACAGCTGGGGACAGTCACACATAGCTGTAACAATCAGCGTGCCTATGACGCTCTTTCTTGCTCTCCACCCCCACACAGTTTTTCAGCCAGATTGCTAAAAAAAGGATATTGAACACTATGGCAAAAGGTATGCACTTAGAGATCAGCATTGATATGCTAGTCCATCAAGGCTTCCTATGCACGATTCACAGAGGAAGAGAGATATGCTTCTTCAGAAGCAGAGTCAGATAAGATCTTAATGTGTATGATTTAAATCTCTCTTTGGCAAAGCCCTTTTTCCTTTCCCGAGGAAAGGATGGTCTTGGGTCTTCCACTCTCGAAGACCCAAGAGAAACCGATCATCTAGTGTAGAAACAGTCATCACCTTACTAAAGATAGACCTTGTTCCAGGAGCGCACATAGGCAGGCAGTTAATTTTAAGTACACGGGTAGCCACCAAACCATTTTAAATGCATTAAAGGGTGTCTGAGCATCTTGTTAAGTTGTGACCAGTGAACCAAACTCCAGCACTAAGAATCTTGGAAGTTATTTTCTCTGGGCACCCAACCGACTTTGGGGAATTCAGCAGTAACACAGGCTTCTGCTTCTCTGCATTCAGCTTGAAACGTGGTCGTAATGTCTGATCTCAGGCCAACAGAAGTTGATAGGAAGTTTATACTTTGAAGTAGACTTCTTATGGAGCAGCTCTTATATTTCTTGCCCAGCTATGGGCCAATAAAATGGCCAAGGAATGTATGACAGCTTTCAAAAACATTATAAAGAAAATAAAAAAAAAATATGAATGAGAACTACAGAGAGAAAAAAAAAAACCTGAGAGCTTGGGAAAATGACTTTCAAGTTAAAATATTGTGTCACATATCTAACTCTGTGAAATTTGTAACTATTTACTGCTGTATTAAAAATACTTAGGATGTAGACTAACCACAACTGGTTGAATGGGCACTAAGATCAAGGCGATCTGATATTTAATATCGTTAACCAAAAAGGACATGACTACTCTCCCTGTAAAATAGAGTTATATCTCTCCATCATGATATAAATGATTCCGAATTTTTAAGAGATGTCATGAGAAAAAATTTTGAAAAGGAAAAAATGTCAGAAATTTCCTCTTATTAATATTTTATATCCTTATACTATTTGTTACATACTGTAGCACACACAAATATAATTCAAGGCATAAAACACTTTCTTGTATAATGCAATATAATGAGTCTTTAAAGTAAGAATCAATCTGTTTGAATAGGAAGTACCAGATGTATATTCACTGAGATGAAAGAGAGACTTTTCTCTCATCAGTGCATAGAAGATTTATGCTTGTAATTCTTCCTAGAGGATGGAGCAGAAATATTCATGAACAAAAGGCGTGATGTAGTATGATCTAATGGATCAATCTAATGCTGAAATCCAAGAATTCCTGTGCTCTACCAGGCATTGCTATAAGGTTTTGAGATTTTTTTTTTCCATTTCTGTCCCTCAGTCTTCTCAACTGTAAATTCTGTGGATTCCATTGCTTTTAGTAAATTAATTTCAATTTATAAAATATTAGGAGCTAAGGAATAGCATTTTTTTTTTAATCATCTGGGATTCAGACTGCCAAAGAAGGAATGTGGAATATAAATGTATTGTGTTAAATCCATACAGGGATCTTGATGTACCTGTAATAAGTTATATTTAGAGGGATTTTTATAGTGGATGGTTTCATCTGCTTCTTATTAATTGTAAAATGTATAAGTGAATTTAGAATAAAAATAATAAATTAATAACAGATAACATGAAAAATGAGATAAACACTTCAGAAACTGCTCCTTTCCTTGCCCATCCATTCATTGGATGCAAGGTAATGATACAGCATAAGTTTTATCTTTATTTCTTATCACTGTTTTAGTGACTTTCTATGAAATATGAGAGATTAGATCATACACTTTGTGTGAAAAGCAGGACTGAATATCTCTTCTTTCAGGGAGAATTAAATTTAACAGAAAGGTTTTCTAACCGCTAGGACTCTAAGGTACACTAGGTTGAAGCTCCTTCCCTTTAGAAGGTCTTTCACATCACAGAATCAGAGAACGGGACACTGACATCTTCTCTGTTCCAGTGCCTCACCATCCTCACAATAAAGAATTTCTTTCTACTATCTAATCTAAATCTCCCCTCTTTCAATTTAAAACTGTTACCCCTTGTCCTATTTCTACACTCCCTGATAAAGAGTCCCACAGAGTGAATGGGAACACGTTTATAGTATAATATTTTGTTTTAAGCGTTGTACCCGAGATTATTTGCAAGGCCACTGATGACTCCGATAATCTCGGTCAGTCAAAACCCAACTCATACCAGCCCCGAGTGGAAAGATGAAAATGAACACAAAGGATCCGATTTTGAAAATGACCACAAAGGACATCAGCCACACACCATGTAAGAGCAGTTTTTCCATTCTTCAGACCCGGCCTCAGCAAGGCTTGTTGAGGTTATTGTGCAAAAATCAGTAAGAAAACAGTACACAAAGCTCTAGGACAAAAAAAAAAGGGGGGGTTCCTAACAGGTCCTAAGTATAAAGTTAAATTTTGACAAATTTATTACACAGTTGTGCTTACCTCAAAGAGGAGAAAGGAAAACTGGTGCCACGCAGCTGACAGAGACTCCTTTTTCTGTATGACCTGCGATTTAGGCACATTTCATATGCAAAACGCAGAAATTTCACCATCATGGCAACTCAGAGAATATTCATGATTTGCCACATAGTATTTGAACTAAATTTATACCCTTTTATTTTTTAATTGCACTAGGTAGTGAGACTTTATATCTGAAAAGAATTTAAAAAAATTAAATCACATCACTTTTACTACTTTTACTTTCAAAAATACCAATCCTCTTTCAGTTCAGTAGCCCATTTTTCATAAGGATGCACATGCTTATTCTTCTATAAGGCAGCTACAAATACCTTACCTTCAAAGCATTTAACGTAATTAAGCATGTATTAATTGTTTAAAAAATAAAAGTCACGCGTCTTTCCCTTGTCGGTAAGTCCCCACCCGTAGAATTCATCCTTAAATCCTGACTGGTTACTCCTTTAACGTAGACAACTATCTTTGCAGACACACAGTCCCTGCATTTGCTTTGTTGACTTGGGTGGCGTGGCTAGAGCACTTGCCAGTGAAAACCAAGGCAAAAAAGATATTGAGTACCTCAGCCTTCTCCATATCTCCATATCCTGGGTAGCCAGGTCTCCTGTTTCCTTCCAGAGAGGGCTCACATCTTCCCTAGTCTTCCTTTTTGTCACTGACATACCTGTAGAAGTTTTTCATGTTGCCCTTGACGTACCTGGTCAGATTTAACCCTATCTGGGCTTTAGCTTTCCTAACCTGATCCCTGGCTGCTCGGACAATTTCTCTGTATTCTTCCCAGGCTACTTGTCCTTGTTTCCACTCTCTTTAGGCCTCCTTTTTGTGTATTCCACTTCACATGCAAGAGGTCATCTTCAACAGCAAGTTTTACATTTACCTTCAGTGAGGTACCTAAGTCACTACTGAGGATAAGACTTTGGATGGAATGTCACTTACGTGGTTTTAATATATGGATGTGTAGTGTTTTGAAAAAAAAAGCTCCTTTCACTCATCTTTCAGCAGCAAAATGAGACACAAGAAGAATCTGAACTGAATTATCTCTTGCACTTAAACTGAAGGAAAAACTGACATTTTACAAACATTTACATCTTCAGAATATAAAAAAAAGTCATAATTAATACCAGAACGATATCCTTGATTTAGATCTTTTGACAAGTAACTGCCCCCCTAACTCTTTACTTTGATTTCCCCCCACCTCTCCTGCCACATTTTAGAATTTGAAATTGAAAACATAAATTATATGTTGTAGCTTGGAGCAAAAAAATGATTTTGTCTCTGAATGTTCTTTTAGAACCACAGCCAGCCAAAACTAATTCAGCACAGTCTTGCTGAAGTGCTTGGAGCAGTCTGTCTAAACAGCACAGGCCTTCTTAATTTACCAAATGCTCACACTGCCTCCAATTAGGATGAAAGTGACTGTGCCATTGAAGAAAAAAGTAACTTGAATCTTTCAAGCAGCAGTTGACAGAGTACGAAAACTTGCACAGATCTGGCTTTCAAAGTCAGGTCAACTCCATACCTTTGATCTTCTTGAGGGCCTAACAAAACGCTGGTGGGAACAGGAAATCTTCCCTGTTTGTGTAGCTGCTGGATATCATACGCTGCGTCTGCCCTTGCAGAGACCTACCTTTTATTACATATCAAAGTCACAAGCCAGATCATTTCAGTGGACTGACTCCTTGCAGTACATTTTGGGTTATCTCCCTGAGCAAGCCAGAGGACATCTGAACCCTCCCATGCTCTCCTTGAGCTATCATTCGCTCTTCAAAAATGGGCAGTGGCAGAGATTTCATAGGAAAGGGCAGGAAAACTTCCTGTGTGCAGCCATAAAAAGATCTGGATGACACAGATCCGGAGCAGGCGGAGACACTCTGGATTGGTGTTAACAGTTGGGGCTTCGCTCGCATGTGCGATTTCGTTTTCACACTTCTAACGAAAAATCTGTGCATGTGGAATTTCGGTTGGAGATCTAGGGTGCTGGAGCGTGGTACTAATGCACAGACAGGAGGTGCTGGAACGACGACTGCTTGTGCTTGTCAGTTATAGCTGCAGACCTAATGGTGCATTGGATGAGTCAACAGAGAAGGAGTATTCCCATACAGAACTAGAGCCTGTAGCGTAAGTCGACTGCACCAGCAGGAAAAAGTAAGGTTGCACTTTCTAACTTCCACGGACTTGACTTTGCAATTTTAACAATATTATTTTGTTTGGAATCCCAAAAATAATTACGGCATGTGATTTTCTTCAAGCTCTGTAAATAAACTTGTCACGAGCAGCCACTTTATATTTGTAATCTCTCTGATTAATGGTTTCTTGGGCCAACAGTGTATGAAAATCCTAGTAAAAATATTTTGTTCTTAAATTATGCCTGTTCTGCAGCAAAAAATCATTTAAGGTGGCCCCCTTAAGTGTGTGAAAAAAACACTTAGAAAGAAATATGATACTTTTTTTTCACATCTTCAGAAAGATTTAGCTTAAGTGTGAGATAAAAGCTTTACTGGTATTTATTTAATCTGATTTGATTTCCCTGCTACTAAATCTAATTTTATACAATTAGAGAAGAGTAAGTAGATCTCAGAGATTTAAAAACTCAAAATAATACTAAAAATACATGAAAATTGTATGGATAATCACATTACTCTTGAATAATATGGCTTTTAAGAATGCTGGTGGACTTAAAGATAAGCATTTGAAATACCAGAGTATCTATTCTGTTACCATTTTTTTCACAGGTTTGTTTATTTTTTTTATTTAATTTACTTTCAAACACCTAAACAACTGAAGCAAATTTAATCTTTCAGGGCCTCTGCAAAAACAGATATTTTATGGCAATAATAATGCATAAAAATAATGAGGGGAAAGTATTTTGTATTTCATCCATGTACTCGAGAGGAATTCCATCGATAGACATCTCTGTGCTTTATCAGATGCTTCTGCTTCGTCTCTCATATGTTCCCATAGAAGTATTAGGCTGGAATGAAAATGGAGAAGAGAAAGGATGCAATTTAAATCTTCACAAGAGAGTCAATTTAAAATATGGAAAGTTCACAAATCAATAGTATTAAAACAGTTATTGAATTTAAATATTAATAAGATGGGAGGATTTGATGGACTGGAACCAGAGCTACTTAAAGTGGAGCACATTGTATAGTGAAACCATTAGCTTGAAATAGGAAATCTAATTTTCCTACAACTAATATACCTACAAATTGGAAATACACCATTGTGACTGTGATTCATAAAAGTGGGGACTAACATCTCTCTTCCATTACACTTAGCTCAGTGAGTGCCATGTACAATTTGTCTCTTCTGTTTGACACAGTGGTAAACTTAATAGTAGGCACAAAAGGACCTCAGAATAATCTACCATCTATGAATTACATATCTTAAACACACAGACAAAATTTAAATGAGGAGCCTGGCCCTGTATGGCTGAAATCAAGTTGGCTATAAACTACACAGTGAAACTCCTTTGACTTTCCTGTCACATCACTCGCCACGTTACTGTGCTAGAAAACATTTTGTCTTGTCGTTAGAATTGCAGAGGCTTCATGTCATTGCACTGTGCCACTAAAGAGCAATATTTCATTACAATTTGGGTGGGGGATGAATTAAATTTTTACTGTGACGATGAAATAGAAATGAAGGTGTGTATCAGCGAAACATCACAGAGGTACTGTGAAGATCTATTTTCTATAGCTTAGTTTCATGACTTCAGATTCACAGAATCACAGAATCACAGAATGATATGGTGTTGGAAGGGACCTCTGAAGATCATCTAGTCCACCCCCCCGGCCAAAGCAGGTCTGGGGTTTTCTTTGTTATAGTTGGTTTTGGTTTTGTTTTTAATCTTCCCCAAAGAACAAACTATAGAATACTGTTTCACCTTCTTTCAGGGCTGTATCATGCACTGAGCATTATTTTTTCAGCACACAACCAAAAAATAGTTTTACATAACATGAAACAGACCTATTCTATTGGAAGCTCATTTTAGAACAGACCTATTACAAGAGTTCATTATGAGTGAATACCGGTGCATGATAAATAGCTCTCAAGAATATGTAAGTATCTTTGGTATTTATTTGATCATTAAAACATACTCTTGTACACTCTTAACCTGGAACACACAGTAAGATTTTCACCGAGAGCTGCTGTACAGGACTTATTCTGCCTGATGCTGCAGTTTTTCTTTCTGTTTATGAAGATGCATGGAGTGCCACAGTTACCTAAGCATTTGAATCTCTGGCCTGAGAATGTTTATCACTCCTAAAGTCTTTCAGAAACTTAATTCACATCTTGGTGAGGAAAACAGACTTCAGGATGAGTCACTCGTCCGCATACAGGATGTGATAAAATTGCTTGTCTGCTTTTTCTTTGTTCTGTTATTTTTGTCCGTCTTGCTGGGTTAATTAGTGTTGTAGGATCTACAGGCCATGAGCGAAATAAGGCATGAAACACAGCAGAGGACTGCTGCCTGTTGTTTCCTAGGGATCAGAGAAACATTTCCTCTCCTTTGAGCAGGTACACAAGATCATAATCTCACCTGAAATGGTATAGGGCGATATTTACCCACAGTAGCATAGTCAGGGTTGCCTTCCCACCAGGGCAGTGCTGTCAGCTAATGAGAGTCAAAGTGGTGTGTTGACTTTGCTTGGTACTGAAAGAGGCAACACCCTTGCTGGTGTTTGGTTTATCATTCTGCGAAACCCAAGGTCTGATGAAAAGCTTTGGTGAAGTCTATGCCAAAAATGGAGTCCTATCTATACTAAAGGGCTGGATGTTCAATTCTTCTTTTTCCATTAGATTACACATAGTTTCTCATGTTTGGTAGAAGCACATACCAATACCAAGCAATGACAGCCACATTTAAAACTGCGTTGGTTGATAGGTTCAATACTGTGAACTTTTCTTTTTCTGTTATACTTGAATCTTTCTGTGATCATTTCTCTTTAATTTTCCATCATGACCCACTGAGGCCTGTAGTTTTTTGTTATCTGAAGATGTAAACTCCCTGGTATGCCTAAGTCTGTTCTTTTTAAATTTTGCTATTTTCTCTGTTGTAAAAATTATACAAATTTTCCTTATTAATGTTTTTGATATTTGCATCATCCTCAGATATTCTTTGTTTCTTTTTTTTTGTGTGTATGTTTGTTATTATGGGTGTATGCTTGAATTTTAACATATGGAAGGAGCTAAGGGGAGGAAAATGTGTGAAGTAATGAACACTTATATCCGAAACATAAAGTCAGAATGAATATTGCTATCATTTGACTATACAATAATGCAGCAGATGACAAGATTCATATTAATCAGCCTACAACAGCCTACACTTATAAATAAACCACTTTCAAAGACAAATGAAATGAATTAACTACACAGACTATGATGGATTTGTGCTCATCAGAAAACTAGAATAGATGGAGTGTTTTCAGAAAGTAATAGTAGGGAAGAAACTAAAAAAAAGTTGAAGTAAAAAAGCAGAAGATTGGAAAACAATCCAGAGTACCCATGAATCCAGACAATGATCCAAAAAAATCTTTGATGTTTAAATTTCAAGAGTACTGTTCATTGTTGGATGTAAAATGCTACTTGTGGCTCCTGAAAAACTATCAGTCATTGTTGAAGAATTAATTTATAAAGGCTGCCTGGTATGGTGGTTCCAAACCCAAGATTCAGTTAGGCAGTCCCTTGGGTGGGGTAGCAAATGTATTTCAGTTTTACAAGGTCCATTTCCACCACTGATAATCTGGCCTGTTGCCTTTAAGAGATAGCAAGACATAATAAGAGATCTGAAAATACAATTAAAGGAACATCAAGGGAAATAAAATATGACAATTTTACGTCCTGACACACTTTAAAAATAGGAACGACCAATGCAGAGGCAAAAGTGGAAGGGGAAGAAATGATAAGTCTGAGTGGAAGAAAATGCATGTGATTTTTTTCCCCCCCTGGACTTCTCTGTGGTATATAATCTCAGCCAGACCCAACACAAAGACCATGGATCTTGTATGCTTTAAGTATGGGTGAATTCCCTAAACTTCAAATGTTTGTATGTTCCTTTCAAGAAGCATTGTGAAATAATGCTGTTTTTTCTGCCCTGTGGAACTCATTTGAATTGGAAGCCAGGTAACTTTAGACTGGATGCTGTGGAAAGCACTCCTTGTTTAAAGAGAAAGAGCATCCATCAAGCCTGGGAACCAAAGAAACCTCTTGTTCAGCTATGTCAGTCAAGGAAGAAGTGTGATTTACACAGTCTGGTTTAGTCTCAAATTAAGGTTTTGTATTTAGTCTCTCTGCGACAGACACGCTTCACTTCTTAGGCTAACATACTGTGGCAAGAAAGAGTCTAAACATTTATAATTTACAAGCCTGGTGATAATTTGAGGCTTAAATATCAAAAGACAGATCAACAAACAGAAAATATAAGCAAAAGTGCTCAGTCCGGCCATGGTTGTCTGAGATGAGCCAGATCATGACAGCTCTGTGAGGATGGGGACCGATTCCTCTCGAGAGAAAACACGGGCACATGGGTAGCAGCTGTAGCATGGCTGTGGCTCTTGGGATTTGCACCAGGCAGAATGACACACACACACGCACAGATACACAGAAAGTGCCCTGCTGCAGCAGAAGACAGCTCACAGCTCTCTGCTAATACGGTCCTCTGGGCCCAGCTGTATCAGTCTTGTTATGTAAGTGATTAAAAGGGAACACATATTAATTGCCTCTCTCATGTGCCTGACATCACCCCTGGAAATATGGATGCTAGAGTGAGCGTGAGAGCATATGTTAATACCTTCAGCAAAGATCTCATCAGCCAGTACGAGAATCACTAGAGTAAAGTAACTATAGGATAAAGTCTTATTTACTTGGGCTGTGGAAGCTCATACTTTTAATGTCTTGAGTCTTTGGTGCAAGCCACGTGACGACTCAGATGACAGTCATGCCATATGAGTCAGGCAGGCAAGAGCACGCCTCTGGTACCCGAATGATTTTAATTGCAATAGAGAATCTGTAACGAGCCCTGTTGATCTTTGTTGTTTTGTCTGTAGCAGAATGATTAGTGACACGGGTAAGGTTAGACCGGGTAGCCAAAAATAATTAATTTTGTTTTGCCAGTTGAGGGGAATTTTAACCTTAACATCAGAGAGAACGCCTGTGTCACTGCTGATGCTGCTGATGCATGCAATGGTAATGAAGGGTAAAGAAATCTGGGGGGAGGGAAGGAATTAATGACAAAATCAGTGTTACAAAAAAGCAGATCAGACAGACTGTAGGCATTTCAGTCCTGTTTATCTTACTTCAGAGTATTGATTATTTGCAATCAGCAAGACAAAAACTGCTGAAGGTGAAAGTCAGTTGAATAGGAAATAGGTTATTTAGCTTGTTGGTAAAGAATTCTTCTATTTACTTTTTCAGGTTTCCATTATTATAGCAACTTTCCTTTTTATATATAAGAGGCTGAAGATGTCTGCATTGCAGCATAATTGGTTCTGGCTGCTAGCCACCTGACAAAGTTAATTATTGATTGACTGTGCATTGGTCCTGTGAGAGAATCCAATGTCTATACAAATTAGTTGGAGGCAACAGTCTCATAAAATGGTCAGAATAAATCCTTTATACCTTCCTAAAACAGAAATGTGATAGATTATTGGCTTTTTGAGGGAAAGGGCAAAGTATAGTACTAACTGCTATTCATGAATGACAAAGCTTCTTCACTGTGGGACCCAATTCAGATCAAAGGGTACAAGCGTTAAGGAACTGAATTCACAGTTGAGCCTGAAGAATACTAATTATTTTCAAACCCATCCCACTTTAATAAATTGCTGGTGCTAAGTGGATTATTTCAGTTTTTGAAGGACTGGAATTATTGTATTTCTGGTATTTAACTTCAAAATACATTCTTTCCATCACATTTTGAAATAAAGATATTTTTATATATAACCATGGAATTTATGCCTTCAGATAACAAATTTTACTTTCTATCTGTAATCTCATGAAAATCGAGAAACTCATCTTTGTGAAGTATTTAAACATTGAATACTAAAATTTGGAAGGAGCAAGTTAAGACTTCACTAAAAAACAGCCACACAAAGTTTCCCTGAAAGCAGATGAAAACTTCCATAGAATGAATGCTATTATCAGATCCAGATATTGCCATAGTAGCATACACAAGTACAGATTTAAATACTTACTTGGCTAATCTTTAATTAAGAACATTTGAAAATACTAGCTTTTTCTGCATTAATTTACCTGTGGTGAATCGCAAGACACAAATGAAGTAATAGAGACAAGCTCTTAGCCTTGGTGGTGAAGCAGACTTCAAAGAGGTGGAGAAATCCCAGTTTAGCAAGGCTTGTTGACACATCATTTTACTCTGCCTGCAGAAGTTTCTGTTCTCACTCCCCTACCAGCTCTTTGTCGCTGCCCCTTTACGCACAGGTTGCCGCCACTGGAAATCGGCAACTCATCTGGACCTTCCTGGCCAAGCTTCGGATCCGATGGAGCTGGGGAGTTTTAAACGTTGGTCTTTATTAGGCGGTTTCCTTGGGACTGAAAGTGCTTAGGGAGTATCCAGACAAGCAGCTCAGCTGGCGAGAAGGCGGTACAGGCGACTGGAGGCAGGCTGGAACAAAACAGTATTTTTTTGCCTGCACAGCTGCAGTCAGAGGGGGATGTGTGAACAAGCCTTAAGGCTCCACAGCTGCTTCCCAGAGTTATAGTAGCCTAGTCTTCTCCTGCTAATGCAGATAGCTTGCCATTGCAAAAGAGAAACAGTGGGTGAGAAGGCAATAATGTGTCTAGCAGGATATCCTTTGATCCTCCCTCTCCCTGATTCCCATAAAATCCTTTAGTTCCCCTTGAGCAGGGGCTTTATGCTAGATCCGCTGTGCAGGGACCATCAGACGATTCAGAAGTCAAGGCAGAGTTTATGAATGACCTATGAAAAAGCTGTAAACTTAAAAAAGTTTTTTCTTGGTGAAGAATACAATTCCTGAGGTACAAATCTTCATGAATTTCTCACAGATACTCCAACGCTGTTTTTCTTCAGCTCTGTTCTAAGAAACGTGTCTCAGGCTTACAGGCAGAACCTTGAAAATAAGACCCAAAAGCTTTGAAATCAGATACTTAAGAAAAAATACCATAGCTAATTACTTTAAATTTGCCCCTCAGCCTCTTTTAAATGATCTTACAATTTTGGACTGATAGTATCAATGATATTTCATATTTTAGAGTTTGCAATATTATAATAACAAAGTGATACTTTATTTTTTTTCCTTAGTTTAATCTGGAACTAGATTATTAACAAAGGAAATCCCCACAATGCACGTTATGTTTAATAGCAGTAATTTCTTTTAGAGAAAGAAGCACTAAACTCACCTCTGGTCTCACCTGATTTGTGTCTGTCTGGGTATTCGTATTGAAAAAAATGAAATTGCACTGAGATAAAATGAGAAGAAAATCAGCTCTTCTGAATAAGATTTTGGTAGCTCTCAGGATGGTGGCTGGATGCCTGGGGAGAGATTAAATACATTGAGTAGTGTTCAGATATTAATTTATGTTATTGATGTGCAAGTTTCTCTTTCCACCATTATACATTTTATTTTTCATGTTTGGTTTTACTGGCCTCTTCACCTGAACCATTCCATGATGGTTCTGTCCTACTTTTGACTATAACATATGCTGGAGTATAGAAAAAACAAAGCAAGTAATTTCATTCTGCAAAATATACAGCTAGGTAAAAACAAGAAAATGATAGAAATATCATGGAGCTATCTTTTTTTTTTTTTTTTTTTCCCTCTTGAGGTTTTCCAGAAGGTTTCAGCTTGAAAAGGCTGATAAAAAAGTATGGATACATTAAAATGCTCAGCTGACTCTAGGCACTGAGTCAGACAATCTTTAAACTCCTGCTGTTGCTGCAATCAGGTCAGTGTTTCACCAATATCATTTTGTGAAAAAACTTGCAACTACACTGAACAGAGTGATGAAGCAAGTGATATTTGTGTATTTTTAATATTGACTCAGCTCTCTCTTTTTTTTAAGGACAATCTTGAAAGATCAGCTGTTCAGCATACTTTACAGGCTTTCTAGTCAAACTGGGTGATTTGCCATTATATTCAAATACTATCTCATATGACAGATGGAAATCAAAAGAAGATTAACAACAGGATAGAAATGCTTTTTAGAGAGAAAGCACAAGCTTTTAATATGTACGTTTGCTTACGCCCATTAAAAGTCTAACTTTTGTCATTTGGCATATACCTTCAGCAGCTCCAATCCTTCTTTAATATGGATAGCTCAGTCCATTATCTAAATATAGTCAGCTACCTATACTCCTACTTAAAGGCGCTCTGCAGAGTCTGAAATGACTGCACAGCGATTGCATTTAAGATAAAGATCCACAGGAGATCCATGACACTCTGGACTAGAAACTGAAGGCTCAGAGAAATATCAAGGGTGTTTGAATGCCTCATTCAGGTTTGACAGTTGTTAATAAATTTATCATAAAGCAGAAGATTTTAAAAATTAACACTCGGTTCGAAGTAAAAGTAGCTGTACACGGGCCTGAACCTCATTTATTACTAGTTTCTTTGTTCTATACCTCCAATGAAATCAGAATTGCACTCTGTTTACACAGTGCAAGTGGGATTATACTCACAATTTCTGACACGACATACAGCGAGATAATGTAGGAACAAAAAATCTCTAGTGTACTGTCCTAGACCAAAGGAGTGTGAATAAAGATAACTGTAAACAAGGTGACTCCTGTATTTCAGAGTCACTTTTAACAACATCTTTTTCCAAGCTCATCACAAGATTTTCTGAAAATTTTGGAGAATAAAGGCAAATAATTTGTTCCTATTGTCAAAACTTCTAACTCAATTGCCTGAGAAGAAAGTCGGAGTGAAATAGCATTGCATTAGGTTATTTAAAGATCCTGGGAGGTACCTGCCAGGCATATCTTTATATCAACGAACTTTCTACAAGGAAGCAATGTTCACTGCAATTAGGTAAAGCATTTGATGACACAAAGGCTGTATTCCTGACTGTGAAGTTCGCAGAGGATTCTCATTAATACAGCATTAAGCCTCTTTTGAGACTTTTTTCTCCCTAGCTCCTTTCCCCCCTAAGGTGGTTGTCCCCTTGAGCTTTGCAGTAGAGGTTTTTGCTGTGAAGTTGCTACTGACCTAGCATCCGTCTTGGAGGATCAATATATATCCTTAACAGCTTTTGAGGAGAAGAAAAGACTAAGGTGATTCTTCTATCCAATGAGTTAAGGCACTGTGTCAGCTCATACTGGCATTTTATCTTTGCTTCTTACTTTTACTGTTTGAAGATCAGAACTGTAGCTGTTACAGAACTGTCACCAGGCTGTTGGATCATGTGATCCTGTGGGATTAGGTGAAAAAAGCCCACAGTTTCGGTTCTCTAAATCTAAATTCCAGCTGAAGTCAGCCAAATGGAGGAGAATCTAGCACTGAAATACTCCTTCTTTATAGCAGCATCTCTAGTTCAATTTTTTCGAATAGTTATTGGTGAAATGGTGGAGAAGGCCCACAAGATCAGAACATCTGGGAGAACTGAAATGTAAGAGTTACAGAGGGGTAACAGCGGCCAGTTTACTGGCGTTATGAGTTACTACTGTCAAACAACTGAGCCCTAGGAAGTCCATATTCCCAATGACAGCTGAGAAATAAATCTCAGTAACGTAAACCACCATGATGGTGAGAAAAAGGGGGACACCAGAAAGAATCTATGATTTTTGATGAGATGTATCTTTTTAATTTTAACTTCAGCATTTCATGGAATCACAGAATTGTTGGAGTTGGAAGGGATCTTCTAGAGATCATCCAGTCCAACTCCCCTGCCAAAGCAGGATTGCCCAGAGCACATCACTCAGGACGGCATCCAGG